>CM055404.1:142048690-142166844 GCA_029228625.1 Pseudolycoriella hygida
AGATTTACTCGAGTTATGTACAAAAAACACGTAGTGCCCTAACAAAGACTCTTTTTCAGTGCCCTAGCTAAGTCCAAAGACTCAAAACGAAAAATGTTTCTTCCAAAAATGGTTAGCCCTAGCAGAGACTCGTTTTTAGTGTCCTAGCTAAGTCCGAGGACTCAAATTAAAAAAAGTTTCTTCCATAAATTGTCGGCCATGCCCAGATCTCTCAAACAAAAAAAATTTATGAAAATCAGAAAAGATTTACTCGAGTTATGTGCAAAAGACCAAAAACCACTTAAACGACCCTAGCTCGGCGGGCCTTGGGCCGACAGTGCCCAGATCTCATAAAATATTTTTCGACTACCTTTCAGGAAAAAAAAGTTTTTGAAAATCGGTCAAAATTTACTCAAATTATCGTGTTCACGGACGGACAGACAGACAGACAGACCACAGACCGACAGACCGACAGACGGACATTGTTTTTTTCGCTGATTTGTCATCTGGAGGCAACCCCCCTTACTCCCGGGTTCGAATTCGCAATGTAACAAACGTGGTAGTAAACGCATCAGACCTACGTACTTCGTACGGGTCTAAAAATCTAATCGTGTTACGTGTGGCATACAAAATTTACTCCTACCAACATTTTGGGAAAAACAGATTTGCAGCACCAGGCTGCCATCTACATTTTTAGCTCTACCACTTAAGTACGCAGCCTGGTAGGAGTAAATTTTGTATGCTTAGTACCGACTAAGCTTCAGCTTTATCCACACGCTTAGTGCGACGTCGGCTTATGTCAAAGTATACGATATTTCATATTATATATGACGAATTTCGTCATGAAATCTGGTGGTGACATTAGTCGAAATCGGTCGCTCTAAAACCGTCGCAAGTACACAGCCTCATATCATTTCTACATCAAGATTTTGTTCTAAAAGCGTTCTTTTTCAGTTTTGCCATATTTCCATCCGTTTTCAGCAGGTTTGAGCCAACAATATAAAATTGTTCTGTCATAAAGCAGAAATCGTAGGCAAATAGTCTGCTACGGTGTGAAGTGATTATTCCCCTGATTAGCTGATTAGTTAGATATTGTAGCGTCGGTGGACCGGTACGGCAGCCAAAACGTGCAACTGCTTAACTATCATGTGCTCTTTTCACGTCCTCGTCGTAGTTTCCGCGTTCTCATTCTCTTAGGAGTTTGTGCTACTTAAGAGTGCTACCCAAAGGCCTGCCGACTGGCTGGATGGGAAACAGCGGATGGTAGATTGGTTTGAGAGAGAGGCTAACAACCCCTCCTCGTGAAAGAAGCTAAGTTCAAGAATCTGCAAGCCTTGGATACAAGACAAAAATATAAAATGGCAGCCGAATATCGCCAGAAATGGTGAAACGTAGTGCAGGCAGCCAAAATCCGCATGACGACTGATAAATAAGTAAAGGAAGTAAGTAATGAAGAACAGCTATTCGTCCGCACAGATTACTCATATTAGGAAAATGAAAAATTGTCATTAATTTTCCCGTCATCAAAAGTGATCAAGATTTTTTAAAGCCTTCACCTCTACACTCCCCTTGTTCAGCTCTTTAGTAAAGTAACATTTAACTACCATCTGAGGAACAATAAAATAAATTAACTTACACAAATCAAGCCAACGATCCCATAAATGTAGTTTTTGTTTTGCCGACGGAAATTGTAGAAAATATCGAATTCTATTCATTCTTTTGGAACGAATAATGAAAATGAAAATGTGTATAAGGAAGCGAACATTGGAAGTTCTTGATTTCATTAAGTTATTTAATAGTCGAAATTATTTCGTCCCAAATATCTGGTCTTAAATTTCTAATATTAGAGGGAGTCGAAACATAAATCTTGAAATTATTACGACCATGTTTACATTGCGTTGAGAAGTGTTGAGAGCGATTTTATAACTTGTTTGGATAGGGTTTATATCAATTTTGTGATTTATAGCAATTCGCTGCATTTCTACAACGTTTTGTTGTTATTGTTTCAAATATATTTTTGGAATATGAATGCGTAACACCAATTATACTTTGGAATCTTCTATTAGATCCATTCACCACGTTCTTCCATCCCGCATGTGTCTTCCATATATCCATAATTTTGTATTAAAGCCACACAAAGGTAACGATAATTATTTTTTAATAAATTGCCTAAAGATCCCACAAACGTATAAGTCTTTGAAAGAAAATTCGAAAACCTCAAAAAAATTAATCCATCGAAAAAATGCACATGTTTTCGGTTATTTTAGTAGTTGTAGCATTATTTCTTAAACAGAAAATGCTTCACTAAGTCGTACAGATTAGAATGTCATCAGGTCGTTTGGCTTTTATCGCGTGCATGTATTAACACATAATTTGTGAGATTTTAGTTGGATTTCATTTTTAAGTCGGTAGTTTAGCGTTGACAATTTGACGAACAAAAAAAAAATTGTGTTGAAAATTTACAGGGGACAAGTGTATGGTACATACGGGTGGTTATTCGCAATACACCCCCTCAGGTCAAATGGTTCTTTGTCAGTGCTCAGAATTTATGTTGAAAAGTTGCTCATAAAAATGTGTGCAGAAAATGTTTCGGGTGTCAAGAATTTGTCTGACTGCAGAAAGTACAGAATGTGTACTGATCTTGCCCGACTGAAATTTTATGTGCGTATTCTGTGCGATGAAGATATAATACGCAGAAGTCAAATTTTTGACCTACAACGACACGGGTATGGAAAAGTATCTTTTATATTAAACAAGACAGTGAATTTCATAATTTTCAGTAAGACTTGTGGCGTCAGTGATCTGATTAGAGCTCCGTCGACGTTAGTTTTTCCACATAAATGACAGTTTCCCTCGTCAGTGAAAACTTGTCAAAATTTATATAAAATTATTGCCATACGTGGATAATCCGAATTTTACTGTTCAAGTGGGTATTAAACGACAACGAGCGTTAGCGAGGGAATCAGACGACCAAGACCATTCAGCACCCCTCCTCAAGTCAGCATTGATTTTGGCGAAACTGTCGTCCAAATCAGCAGCCTAAAGAAACTTATAGAGCTGCGCGTCATCAGCATAAAGATGAGGGATCATAAAACGAATAGAGTCAGGCAGGTCATTTATATATAAAGAAAACAAAAGAGGCCCCTGTGGGACTCCCATCGAAATTGGGAGAAAAACAGATAAAGTTCCACTAATACAAACAGCTGGTGACCTGCCAGGCTGATAATTTTTAACCAAAGAACAAAGAGCATCGTGACGGGCTGAGTCGAAAGCTTCAGAAAAATCTAAAAACAGAAGCACCCCCATGTAGCGCTGACCGTATGTCGGACCGTAAGCGGATTGGACACTCTTCACTAAGCCTCGAGAGTACACGCAGCCCTCGATCTGCTTCGAAAGTAGAATCTCATAAATCTTAGAGAACACAGGTAGGATGCTCACAGGCCGATCGAACTTATTTCCCTTCTTATGGGCAACAAACACCTTACCTTTCTTCCCGATAGATGGGCAGCTGCCGCTGGCAATAGCGTATTTCAAAATGTGAATCATGAAAGGTAGGATGAAGGGAATAGAGAGCTTCATAAATTTGAGGGGAACCCCATCAAGGCCGACAGCGTTAGACTTGACATGCTTTATCGACGCAAGAACGGCATCGACACCCCTAAATGCAAAGGAAGAAGCACGTGGCAATTCTCCCGTCTCGCCCCGAAAATTACCCTTTATTATCCTGCAGAAACGTAAGAGTTTTTATGCACCGAAGCAAGAAATCAACAAAACAAGTTTTAATACAACACAGTAATGTATAACTTATCTCCCTAGACAGCCACTGAGGTGTATAAAATACTTTATTTTACTCGCAAGGAACGATATTAACGTTTGTGCTTGCGAAGGAATAGTACATTACATTGGACCCTGCGAAAGTAATTCTTGACATGAGAACACAATTTTGTAATAAGAGCCAAACTCACGAGTGTTTTTTTGAGCAACAAGCTTTGGAAACTGTTGTTTTGACGAGTGTAGAGAACTACACAATTAGAAATAACAGTCTCCAAAGCTTGTTGCTCAAAGTAAACGAGATTGTTTGCGAGTTCACAAAATTGTTTTCGAAATAATGAATTAGGTTGCAGGGTCCAATGAATAACGTTTTATTGCCCGCCGATGCAAAATTTGAATGTGTAGTGTGGTGTGATGAACATAGAATGAATTTTTATTTGTAAACAATAAATCATTAGATTATAGATGGGAGAGTAGATAATGACAGGTGACAGGGGTATTTGAGATACGCAACAAGAAATTGCCGTGATCTTGCACATATTTGTAAAAAAAAGTGTCACGTGCATCAAATAGCGTGTAACAATTAATGTACCTAAGTGAGACGAACCGATCATACCATTAATTGTCCCTTGATGTCTATTCCTATTCAACTGAACAACAGTAGTGGACATAAAAAAGTTACGTAGAATACATTATGCAGTGGCGGTCAACAAAGAAGTTATTTTTACGAGTCATATTGTTAGGTGCAGTAAAGTATCGGCCGGTTCCAAGACTAACAGACACTTTGTTTTTTATGGAAAAAATTTACTAACGCATAGTGGCATCTTCCCTGATTCCAGAAAGCACCCACACATCAAAATCGGTTGAAAAATGGGAGAGAAATGGATAAAATGACGGGATCGGACATAATCCCGTATACGAGCGCCATCTATATTTTCCTTTGAGTTATTATTTTCAGTCGTTAGAGAAAAGATCAAGGAATAATTTGAGCCCTTACTCGATAAAATCGGCTGAAAAATGGACTTTTGGGAGTGTTTTGTAGTTTTAGCCGCCATCTTGAATTATATGGTCCATTCTATCGAAAAATGTAATAAAATCAATTTCCGCACGTAAAGTGAGAGCGAGGCGGCCTTTTTCGTGCACAGTGAAACCGGCTACATATATATTAGATCCAAAAAATGGACACCATTTTGTTTTTCTGATGGGAAACATATACTTGCTTATAGTCGCATCATTTCTGATCCCAGAAAGCCCCCACACATCAAAATCGGTCGAAAAATGGGGGAGAAATAAGTAAAACGACGGGGTCGGACATTATACTGACTATGAGCGACATCTATAGGTTTTCTTATGAGTTAGCATTTTTAAACGTTAGAGAAAAGTTCAAGGATAATTTGAGTTCTTACTCGATAAAATCGGTTGAAAAATGGATTTTTAGGAGCGATTTTTAATTTTAGCCGCCATCTTGAATTGGCATCGCGGCGGCGGCTTATGAAATTGAAAACTTCGAAAAAGCTTATCTATGAGGGTAAAATCAATTTCGGCACGCAAAGCGAGCGAACCGACACAGTGGAACCTACCAATTATGATTCTTTTTCTGCAAATCGCTTTCATCGGGGAAGTTTCTCTAAATAGTTATTTTCATGACAAGGGGAGAAAATAGAAAATTGCTTAACAAGGTTGATGTCTGTTTCGAAGGCAGAGAAAATTGGAACGAGAGTTGCAATTTTCTCTGCGAGGGCCACAAACTTTACTCTCGTTGCAATTTTCTCTGCGAGGGCCACAGACTTCAACCGAGTTAAGAATTTTCTATTTTTCCCCGAGTTATGAATTAAACTTTTCACATTTGTTTGGCGAAAATTCATGTTTTTTCCCGAAAAAAATTCACACTTTTTATCACTATTACAATTATTATTAAGCATACAAAAGACGAATTTCGAGAAATATTTGCCAGATTAGCAAATGAACTACCTTAGAGTTATCCTGTGCCCATGAACTATGTGCTGGCATTTTTTTTTGACTGGAATCCGTCGAGTCGAAAAATAATTATTTTTTTGTTTACTTTCTTCATCAATAAAAAATTCGTATGATCAGGTTGGCCATTATACTTTGATGACTGAATATGGAATTTCATGTGAATTTATTTTCTCATCTCATTTGGAGGTGCGAAAATATTTCCGCACCTCGTTTTATTTTCGCACCTCCAAATGAGGGGCGAAAATATACTTTTCATCCCGCTTCGAACTACTCATGGAAAAATCAATTTTCGCCCCTCATTTGAGGTGAGAAAATATGCATTTTCGCCTAACAAATGTGAAAATGACTTTTTCATGCCTCGGGGCCAAAATCGAAGGAAATTTTATAAATTTCTCTCGATTTTGGACCTCTGCATGAAAAGTTTTTTGTGTATCTGTTTTGGACGACTCATTTTAGGCACTTTCGCATGTAGACCTCGCTTTGCTCGGTCTAAAACACGCGAAATTGCCTAAAATCAGTCGTCAAAAACAGACACACAAATAACTATTTCTCGTCACATCGACAACAGTTCAGAATGCCAATAATTTTAGACTCCGTCAACCGAGAAATGATAAGTTGGTATGCCTGAGCGTCGATAATCATTCCGTTCGTAACTTGCTGAAAGTGGTCTATGGCTCTCGTAACTTTACAAGTTCGTAAGTACATGAGAATTGCCACCATGGGAACTAATCGAACCAATTTGTTCGCATTTAAGAGAGAATCCTCTCCGATAGAACTGACATATTCCTTCTATCTAGCCGCAGGCGTACCAACTTATCATTTTTCTGTCCGTAACGTATCGCATTTCTTCTAAAATGACGATTTTCGTTTCTCACGAACTTTTCGGCGCACATCGCTAATAGGAACATCAACTGAAGATACTGAATTTTATTATATTTCAAAAATAGCCAATTGATTGGAATTTTCGCGCCCTGTCGCATTTGAATGAAAAGTTCAAATTGCAAATAAAACGATTATTGGAACAGGAAATGGAACACCACATTCACGGTAAGCATTATTCCAAACAAAAATATTTTGTTTATGAAAATTCGGACATCACATCGAGTTTCTTTGTTTATTTTTTTATTATACGAATATAACAGGTGCACCATAGTTGGTTTTTAATTGTTTGTATTATAAAAACTAAAACGAAATGTAGGAAAACCTTCACCAACTTAACTCTCTACCTATTTGGTATAATGATGGTTGTGCACGTAAAGTATATAGCCGAGAAGAAAAATGATTTGTTTATTTATTTATTTTAAACTACCCGCTCATGGCATCTCTGTAATGAAGGAAATGTTACGATTAACAAAACAATTTCCAGAGTTTTTCTATCGCTGATTATGTTAAATTATGTTAACATTACTGGAAGATGCCCTTACGGACTAACACAACAGTGCAACGCATTGAAAATTGCATTCCATGCTTTTGTTATTTTTATGCCTTTTGTTAACCGTTGCGTTGGAAGAACGATCTGACAAATTGTTTTCATGAACTTCAATCATTCAGTTACTTTTGGTATTTGTCCACATGTGACGATACACAGGAAAATGATTTTTAGCTTTTCATCCTATCTAGTTAGTTAGTTATTTAGTTCCAGAGCCATTTGTATGAAAACCGACTTTTTTGCCTCGGGTGGGCATTCTACGCCATATGAGGTTTTAAAAGGGGGGGGTACCTGCTTCGTTTGGGCGCCAGGGCTCTTTGAAGGCGCCACATAAAGAATGTTTTGTATGTGTGTTTGAGTGTATTCAAAGTATGGGTCAAATATGTGCAATATTTTTGGACTGTGTTAGGATGGATATAGATGTTTGGAGTCAAAGGAAAAGTTGTTGGGTTGGGTGTGTAGTGTGTCAGGGTGACCAGCAAAATGTCCGACAGTTGTATGGGACGGAATTAGGGGAAAAATTAATTTTTTTTTTGTTGGAGATAGATGTTTTGTGTCAAAGGAAATTTTTTTGCCGCTTTTTTTCCCGATATTTTTTTTTGCAGAATTTTTTTTTGCTTGAAATTTTTTTTCGCAAGAACTTTTTTTTTGGCGAACATTTTTTTTTTCGGAAGACCGGAACTTTTGTCAGCCAGAATTTTTTTTGCCCGCGAATTTTTTTGATTGAAAAATTTGTTGCGCCGAAGCTTTTTTCTTGCCTGACATTTTTTTCGCCGAAATTTTTTTCGCCTGAATTTTTTTTGATTGAAATTTTAGGGTCGATGCCACTTTTTTTTGCCGCACCCTTTGTTTCTCCGACATTTTTTCTTGCCGGCAATTTTTTTTCAGCCGGACTTGTTTTTCGGGCCGCAATTTTTTTTTCGGGCTGAACTTTTTTTGGCGCCGGAAATTTTGTTTAGCATGCCTTTTTTTCGCCGGCAATCCCTTTTTTCGCCGCCCTTTTTTTTCGGCTGCCCATTTTTTCTCCCGCCTTTGGCTTCCTTTTTTTCCTTCCCACCCCTCTGCTGGTCCCGCCACCCCCCGCCCTGGTGTTACCCGGGACCCGGCACGTGCCCGCCCTCCTCGTCCTTTCTGCCACCACCCCTGATCTCCATGTTGGTGCCGCTTCCGCGTTCGGCCCGCTCCCCCCCCCGTTTGACATCGGTTCCCTATTTCTTCCCGCTACGGTCCCCCCTGCCGGTCCGGCCCCCCCTCCTTTTTCTGCGCTTTCCGCTTCCGCCCATACCCAGCCCACCCTCCATTGTTTTTCGTGTCCCTCTGCCCTTGAGGGGGTCCGGCCTTTGGGCCGCCTTTCTTCCTCCCCAGTTGCACTCTTTCCCCCGCATTTTTGCGGTGCCCCAGCTCGTCGCGTCGCCCCCATGGCTCGCCGTTGTTTGGCCGCCGGGACGCCCCCTGCGTCACGTTTCCTTTTTAAAAAGGGTTTTTGTTGTTTCTTATTACTTGAATTATCATTCTCATGGATTATCATTTACCATGCGAATTTATGTGTTGGATATGTAAAGGGAGCATCGATTACGTCATAGAGATGCCGAATCGTGTGAAAATCTTGTTTGTCTGCCTTGAACGATTTTCAAAAACTCTCAGCAAATAAGGGGCAACTCACAAAGTACGAACAGATTGGCACAGTGGATAACGTCAACGGTGGGCGTCCAGTGCACTTTTCCTCCTCCAATTTATGCTATTTTAGACTCTGCGTCTGTATCGTAAAATAGTGTGAGAAAACCTTGAAGTATTTAAATGACTCAATAGTCTCATACAAACACATGATTCACAAATCCGCTTTTTACTAAAAAAAATAATTATCTTTTGTGCTTCCGTTTCAATGAATTTCTTTCGTCCAAAATTTAAAGTAAATCAAAACATCGCAGTCATTGTCGGAAAGTTGCATAGAGAAAACTGACTTCTTCAAAGACATTTTGCATCATAAGTGATCGGTTACCAATTGAATGGTTAGACGTTGGAGGAAACAAACTAAAGCTCCGAATGAAAGCAGTTATTTGGGCGCAGTGTTGTAACTTTTGTATTTGTAATGAATCTAATATCTGCCTTAAGTTGGATGATTTGCATGTCGTTATGCAAATGCATTGGTGAGTACCCTCGATTCGTGACAGCAGAGTAGATACACTTACAGAAATATATTTTTGCATCAAATAGAATTTTGTACTTCTGCGCAAGTTTTTGCAGTGTTAAAAAGCTGCGCAGAAGTACAAAATTCTATTAATGGAAAAATTTATTTCCGTGAGTGTATAACCCGATCCCGATATGGCTGAAATACTTTGAAAAACACCTTAATTTTGCTTTTGCAAATTAACTAGACGACATCACAACATACGAGGGAAGATCGATAAGTTTTGAGCCTCAGTAGGAATTCTTTTTTAGGAATTTTGAGTCGATCTGTTCGAAACACACAACACAAAGGGCTTGGAAATGAGGCAAGCTCTAGATTATCATACAAAATGACATTTTCGAGTTAGCCAAACCCTGGAGTTTGACGAACCAAAGCTGAGGGTTATTTTTTGGGTCTCCTCATATGATTTGTAAATTCCAGCGTAGAACTAGCTAGCGGTTCTAATGTTGTCCTGTTTTTGTCCGATTTGGAGATTTTAGGAGGTTACACACTAAGTATAGCTGTACAATCATGACTGGACGAGTTTTTTCCGAACGGTTTGTGTAAGATTGCTCAAAAAGGATCGAATTTTCCGAAAAACAACACTTCAATGACTTGGTCAACTCAAAAAGTCATGTTCAGACACTGAATTTTGGAAAATTCATGAAAATGAAGGCCTTCTCTTTCGAGGCCTGTCGTGGTGTATGTGACCAAAATTTTTTTTTGGAACAAAGCATCCCCAATTCACTAAAAAAGGGGTACTATTTAAATGTCAAGTTAAAAATACTTATTTGTCAAGTTAAAAAATCAAAATACTTTTTTGTCTAGTTGCGACATTTTTACTACGCCACGACAGAAACACTACGTACAAGGAAAATATGTTTTGGTATACTCTTTAAAGCGGGTAAAGCGGGTTACTAAGGAATAATTAATAAAAATACATTTTGTAAAAGGAAGATGTCCAACTTGACAAAATAACAAAATAACTTGACAAAAAAAAACTTGACAAAAATTAATTTTTAACTAGTGCCAATAAATAGTTCCGCTAAAAAAGATCAAACTTTCCGGCGGCAGTAATGAATTTTACGAGAAAAAAAATTTTTTTCCTACTTAGGCTCAAAACTTATCGAGCAGCTCTCGTTATAAGATAATTTTCGGCCTGCAAAATATTCACGGAAAATCATCTCTACCTTTCGATTATTGCCACCGCCGCCGCCGCTCGCGGTAGATCTCCGAAAATTTGTGAACGATAAAAACGATAAAAACGTCTAAAGATTTTAATTCATATTTTTGGCCTGCAATGACTCATGTAGTGATTTTATTTTGGAATGACCTCAGCAGCGAATGATGAATTTCTGATAACTCTTTTAGCGCCGAACGAGTGATGAATGTTCATCGCTTAGAGTAGAATTTGTGATTTTACTACGGGGATGTGGGGGATTACGCACTCTGGTCGACCTTTTTTAAACAGACAGTCGTTGGAAATTCGTCCTCCTCCTCCTCGTTAGTTTGAGAACTTCAAGGCGAATTTTTTACGTCCACTACTTACAGTATACTTCCTACAGCCCTACTCTTTCATTGGGCAGTGCCAATAAATGAATATTCTAACGACTGAAACACGTAGTAGGAAAAAAGTATCTACTCCTGTTTCACTGTCTGATAAGAATTAGACGAATCAATTTGTCGGGTGGGGTTTTTGAATTGATTTTTTATCGGGTCAGGTCGGGTTTTCATTTTCCTTTTTTTTCGAGTCGGGTCGGGTTTGAAGACTTCAATTAACAAAACCCGACCCGATTTGAATAAATAAATTCACTCAATAATTTTCTCAAAATTGAGTTTGAAAAACATTTCAAATGAAATCTTTGTAAAAAGAGTTCGGATTCGGGTCGGGTTTTAAATTTTTCATTTCGGATCGGGTTTGATTCGAGTCGGGTTTGATATTTTATTTTGATTCGGGATCGGTTCGGGTCGGATTTGAAATTTTCATTTTAATTCTTATTTTGGTTCGGGTCCCAATATTGAAGAAAAGGTCGACCTCTAATAAGAATGCATCACAACAAAAACCCTTTTTAAAAGGGAAGCGTAACGTAAGTCCTCGTCCCTTCTTCCAAAACAACTGATATCAATTGGAGTGACGCTAAGTGACGCAAGTGTAATAATTTTTCTACGCTTTCAGCTTTCATACGCAAAAATTTGATTTCCTGTACAAAAATACGCCATACATCCGATAAAGTGAAATTTTTACGTTGTACTTGCGTCACGTTTTCCTTTAAAAAGGGTTTTTGTTGTAATATCAGTAGTTTGGGAAAAAAATTTCCGGCGAAAAAAAAATTTTCAACGAAAAAAAATTTTCCAGCTGAAGAAAAAAAACAAAAAAAAATTTTAACGCAAAAAAAATTTTCAGCGCAAAAAAAATTCCCAGCGAAAAAAATTTGCTGCATAAAAAATGTCCGGCGAAAAAAATTCCCGAAGAAAAAAGATTCCGGCGCGAAAAAAATTTCGTCGAAACACATTTCCGGCGAAAAAAATTTTGGCCGAAAAAAAAACATTTCACCGGAACAAAACATTTTCGACGGAAAAAAATTTTGCGAAAAAGAAATTCGACAAAAAAAAATTTTCGGCGTTTAAAAAAATTTTTCGGCGAAAAAATTTCCGCCCAAAACCAAAAAATTTTCGCCGAAAAAAAAATCCGTCCAAAAAAAATTTGCTGCAAAAAACTGTCCGGCGAACGAAAAAAATTCCCCGAAAACCGAAGAAAAAAAAAGATTCGGCGACAAAAAATTTCATCAAAAAATTTCAGCGAAAAATTTTATGTCGACGAACGAAAAAAAAATTTCAACGGGAAAACATTTTCGACGGAAAAAATTTTCTGCCGAAAAAAAAAGTACGAAAAAAAAAAAAATTTCGGTGTAAAAAAAAAATTTCGGCGAAAAAATTTCGGCTGAAAAAAAAAAAAAAGTTCCGCCGAAAAAACAAAATTTCTGTGAAAAAAATTGCTCATAAAAACTGTCCGGCGAAAAAAACTTCCCGAAAAAAAAAAAAGATTCCGGCGAACAAATTTAGTCGAAAAACATTTCCAGCGAAAAAAAAAATTTAGCGGCGAAAACAATTTTTATGTTCGAAAAAAAAATTTTCACCGGAAAAAACAACATTTTTTCGGACGGAAAAAAATTTCTGGAAAAAAAAATTACGACAAAAAAAAAAAATTCGGCGTAAAAAAAGTTACGCCGAAAGAAAAAAAAGATTCCGGCGAAAAAAAATTACCGGCAAAAAAAATTTTCCTTTGACACGAAACATCTTCAACGAAAAATTTTTAAAAAAAAAACAGATTTCCCCCTAAATCGGTCCCATACTACCATCGGCCATTTTGTTGGTCACCCTGACACACTACACACCCAACTTTTCCTTTGACACCAAACATCTATCTCCATCCTAACACAGTCCAAATATTTTGCTTATATTTGACCCATACTTTGAATACACTCACACGCAAGGAAAAAAATCAAAACTTAGCTGTATATGGTTCCGCCGTCTACGAAAAAAAAAATTCTTAACTTTTTGATCGTATGGGGACTTGCGTGTTACACAAATTTCAGTAGAAGATTTACATAAAAATTCACAAAATTTACAAAAGACTTTGTCAGCGTTACGTTACTTGAATAGCCTCATAATAATATTACGAAATTGACATTAGTTTCTTCTTTTCTGCTTGCGGTAACAGAGAACCATTCGTACATGGAACCTCCAAAAATCCTAATGAATGGTGACCAAGAACTTCTCGATCAGGTATCATTGAATCCACAATCAAACTTCTCCATGAGATGTGTTTCTGAGTATGAGATAACGTGGATCCCATTCAAGGTACAAAATGATTTTAAATTTTTTTTCTGAGAGATTTTTCGCACGTCTTTGGAAGGGCTTCACCGGATCGCACGAAATTGAATACAGTGAACGTGACAGTCAATACATTAGTGAGATCCACTTATTCAAAGTAACACGTCATTACGTCGGCTTTTTCTTTTGCGTTGCTAACGTCTCACAATATGATTACGACAACACAATGAAGTTTAATGCTGAATTGGAAATGAGTTCTGGTCACATTGAAAGAGTAAATGATGCAATTAATTATAAGCCCGGTGTAAGCGATCAAAAAATCAGTGGTTTAACCAGAATTTACATATTTGTTGATGGTAAGTTGCTAAGGAGTGACCTTCTGGTGGATTCTAGAAGGCAGCCTGGTGCCAAAAAAGTTTCTTTGACTAATACAGTAACATGCACTCGCTTAGGTATGAGACTACTCTTATACAAGTGAGATTTTATTCAAAAGGCAGTATGATGCCGAAGTATAAGGAATGTTATACGTCATATAAATTTCAGTTTGGAACCAGGCTGGTGCTGCCCTCTACATTCACAGTAGAATAACTTGATTAGGCGGTCTGGTGTCGAGTTGAAATTTATATGACGTATAGTAACTGCCGTGACATTAACATATTTTTTAGAATGCTTTCTTTATGGACTATTATTTATCTTCCAATAAAAACATGATTTTCGTCCAATAAAAAATTACTTTTGCTCTATAAAAATAATAAATGCCCAGTAGTAAAATTCATTTTCCTTTTACAAAATAATAAAGTAAAATAAAAAATGATGTTTTCCCTATAAACATTTTTTATTTTATAAAAATTATTTTTTTATTGGAAGGTTTAATACGATCCTTTCTTAAACTTTTCGAGTAGGCAGCCTGGTGCCATGTTGGAACCGTGTGCATAGCAGGGCCCAATTTTGGAAAATCGTATTTCCAAATTTTTCAAAAATTTCCAAATTATTCGGAAGACTTGGAAATTATTTGGAAAATTTGAAAATTATTTGAAAAATTTGGAAATACGATTTTCCACAAATAGGCCCTGATGCATAGTAATGAGCTCGTCTCTACTCCAACATTATTATAGAAATTTTTATGGCACCAGGCTGCCCAGCTTGAAATGCAGACATCTGTTTGTTGCAATTTTTCTCCAGGAAAATGTTCTAAACGACGATGACATAATGGGTTCACACACTTGACAAAGGACTAGTCTACTGCATGAACTTCTTATTTCATCGTCGTGTAGAACATTTTCATGGAGTGAAATTGCAACAAATAGAGGCCTCCTTTAACCGGCATACACTTAAAGAGAAGTCCGCGCAAAGAGTTGTTCATAAATTACGTAACGCAAGTAGCTATATGGTGCGGCTGTGAGGCAAGCGTTACGGTTCCAACAAAATTGGGTCAAAATCGACTTTTTTGCGTTACGTGTGTGATGGCAGCAAGCCCAGCAATCGGCTGTTTATGTTTATTGGTTGTTGAGAAAAGTCAAATTTTGCACCTAGAATGAAGGGTATTGCAAGTATAGAGTGTGTCTTCTCGGAGTCTTGTTCCCGAACCTGGTGACATCTATGTTTTTTCATAGCTGAATTAACATATCAACATAGTACTATCTGCTTTTCTCAAGTGGCGTCATCCATGTTTTCATAACTGAATACGTTTACTGTGAAGTTGGTTGCCATCGTTCAATTTCATTCATGAAAACGAACGTAAACGAATTCATAAATGAAAATTTAACTTGCAACCAACTTCACTTTGAGTGCAAAATTTGACACTTCATAATAGCCAGGGGCGTGATAGTGTTTTATTTTGATCTATTACAAGTAATACTCAAGGTGAAGTTAGCTGCAATTGCGACCGAAGCTAACTTCATTGCAAAAACATCAGCTGATTTCATTCATAAGTTTACCAAAATCGGTTGAAACGTTCAAAAATCAGCTAATTTTCTAGCAATGAAGTTAGCCTCGGTCGGTTGCAGCTAACTTCACGTTGAATACTACTTGAGAAGATCAAAACAAAAGACTATCACGTCCCTGATAATTTTTTTGGATTTATCAGGTCGGGGCGGTCCATTTCTGATCCATGAAACACAGATCTGATGATCCTTTGTTTCGTCACCCGTTCATCATGTAAATCTCCTAAAACCTCCCAGTCCCAACCAAGAACCTATTTACAGCGGCAGGCCTTATGCTGGGTACTGTTGCGGGTTGGACCATATAACTACCTAGAGTCCTACGCCTCAGTGAGGAAAACTTCGGACAGTCACATATCACGTGAACGCCCGTCTCCTTGCCGAAGCCACAGGTGCAGTTGGGATCATTGGTGAGTCACATTTTAGCCAGATGCTTGCTTAGTCTACAGTGCCCGGTGATCGTACCAACCACTTGCTTGATGTGACACCTGCCCATCTCTAGTCCACTTCCCATCGGGCACCAGGAAGAAGCGATTTGTGTGCACTCCTCCCTCATAGGTGCTCCAATGGTTAACGAATTCCGACTTAACCCAACACTCTATTGCTTTTACACATTCCGAGTGTGGAATGGGTATGAAAGGTTCTGGCCCACAACTTAAAGTTGCCGAACCTTTCCTCGCCAGCTCATCCGCTCTCTCGTTTCCCTCCAAGCCAGAGTGTCCGGGAACCCAGACCAGCTTTACCTGATTTCTCAGTCCAACCCGGTTCAGGGTCTCCTTTAACTCTTTCTCCAGCTTGGATGTCACGACAGGCGACATGAGCGCCCCAATCAAAGCCTCACTGTCGGAACGGACTGTGACATTTCTTCCACATGCCTCTGTTGGGATTACCTCCTGCACTCATATCAGTGCCGCAAACGTCTCAGCCAGAGTCACGTTGACTAAACTTCCTAGGTGATACCACCTTTCAACAACCTGCCCTGGAGAAAATACCGCGGCTTCCGAAGTTTTAGAGCTGTCAGTGAAGCTTTCAATTTCTTCACCCGAGGTGTGACTTGGCCAGCCTTCCAGCCATTCCGACCTGCTGGGCACGACAGTCTCAAACCGCCTCACAAAGTCTGTCTCCGGTCTCATTCGGTCCCTAGGCATCTCAAAGACCTCATTAGTGATGACCTTCTTGATTTTCCCATGCCCCGAAGTAAAGCCTTCTGTCCCTTGTCCTTGACATGCTCGATCCAATTTAACTTGTGATCGAGAATAACTCCCAGATATTTTACCTTCTTTCCAGGGACGATGTCTTTATCGAACAGCTTCAGTTCACCTACAAGTTCTTTCCGCGACGTTCTCTTGCTAAAGGGAACTATGTCGGTCTTGTCCAGTTTAACTCTAAGGCCGTTGTTTCGACACCATTCCTCAACTACTTTCAGCGAGTCCCTGATAATAGCCAGGTATAAGAGTCTTGTAGTGGGGGGTTTCTACGAAAACCCAATTTTTGCGTTACGTGCTTTATGAACGGCGCGGCCCCCAAGCGCTACTAACCTTTAGAACTTCGTCGTAGATTCAGAGAATATGCTCGTGCCTTATGACTTGCCGAAAGGAAAATATGTTGTCACTCAAGAGAACATACTAACCAAGGGCACTGATAAATATTTGATAGTTCCGTGTCGGGCGACCCACGCCATGTATGTTCCAATGATATTAGAAAAAGACTTTGAGGTAAACTTCAAACGTGACCATCGCGTTTCGTACACAAACTAAATTTCTCATAACAGATTGAAACGTACTTTTACCTTCAAAAAAGTGGATTCCTGATTCCCTTTGTTAATGTCGATGACATTTACGGGAGAAACATCTCGTGCAGTTATGCTCTCACCTTAATAACCGTGGGAATTACTTTCAGCGTCCAGTGTAAGTTTCGCAAATTTCTCAGTCCAGAATACATTCAAATCAAATTCCAAAAATCCACCGTAGATAACCTTCCCAAAATGGATACAGACACCGAATTAATTATTAATGAAGGCGAAAACCTAAATATCAATTGCTCTGTTGTCGTACTGAAGGGCGAATCTTTTACCTTCCAATGGAAATTACCGAATAATGCGTTAAAGGTGTTAGAAAGACAATCAAAACAAACAAAAATTTCAATTAAAACAAAAATATCTTCAGGATCTTCAACCTATACAAAGAGTACTTGAACATCCATCGAAGTCGTATCTACAAATCGGACAGAGTGAAATTACTATTGAGGATGTTGACAAGAGCAGGGACGAAGGAACTTATGAATGCGAAGTTGTAATTGATGAACAACAAAGTGGAAGAAGTGTCGGTAAAACTTCCATCAAGATTTTGGGTAAATTTTATAGATCCATTCAGTGGAGAGAATTCAGAAATATGCGAACGAAGAGAGCGGTTCTCTACAGTTGTGTCTGTAAGATCAATTTTGCCGTACAGACACAACAATAAAGAACCGCTCTCTTCTATGGAACATTACTGCCTTGCAGCGCATAAAAGCCTAGTAACGAAAGAGAAAAAAGACTTCTCTCTTTCATCGCAAGGTTTTCATCGTTGCACGTCAGAATTATCCAACACATACGCACACAAATACATTGCACCATTGCACCAAGAAATCGAACACGATATTTTAATTTGATTTAGAAAAAGAAGATCATTCCGTGGAAATTCATGAAGTCAATGGAATTTATGAGATGGAAGTTAAGGAATTCGAAACGGTTACTTGGAAAGTTTTGTATAAAGGACATCCGAGGCCAGTACTACAGTGGTATGACAGCTCAAGTCAAAAAATATCAAATGAAAACAAAACGAAGTACAACGTGAAGATTGCAAGAAATTACACCATTTTGGAGATAAATTCCGTTCGCCTCTCTGATTTTGGCTTCTATACATTGAAAGCTGACAATGGCCTGAATTCAATTGAGAAAAAGTTTGAGCTACGAGTGAAAAGTTAGTACTCTGGAAGATTTGGTGAACGGTTCGATAATTTCGTACAATTTTCTGTAGCGCGTCCTAATGTGGTGATTCCTGAAAAATTCTCAGCTGTACCATACAACGATGTTTATTCATTTGTGTGTAATTGTGAAGGATATCCTCCGTCGGCAATAAAGTGGATTTTTAAACAGTGCCGTAAGCTAAAACCAATACCGATTTGTGAAGATGAGGAACAACCTTCCGATGAGGTATAGCTGAAGTTAAATTGATTCAGACGCACGGATATTTACGGTTAGCTCTGGGAAATGTCAAAAAAAAAACTCCCGTTAGAGGGTCACTTCGAACAATATAATTAACTTTTGAAGGGGACCAACGTCACTCCTTACCTTTTAAGAGGTTTTTGTATGCGATGTTCTATCTAGTAATTTTCGATTTCGGGAACGAGGCAGCCGATCTTCCTGAAATTTGCACTAAACGTCAGTCTCTGCCCCAAATTTAATAGGCCGCTTTTCCGGGAAAACTCTTGAAAAGTCGTGGTCAATTTTGTGGGTTTTTCATGTTACGAATTTTATCTCCGGAGTAACAGTAGCTAGAGAGTTGGTTTTTTCGGTAAAATTTTGGTGTTTGGTCATGGGAATTTTTTGAGATCTTGAAAAAATGGCTGCCAGATGTCAAAGCCATAACTGGCGACAAGCAAATGTTCCGATGGTAGCCGAAGGTGACGCGAATCGTTTCGCAGGTAGCCGAAGGAGACGCGAAGTGTTGGGAATGTAGTCGACGGCGACACGATGTCTTCTGAAAGTAGCCGAAAGTGACACGACGTATTCGTACGATAGCCGAAGGTAACAGGAAGTGTTCCGAATGTAGCCGAAAGTGACAGGAAGTGTTCCGAAAGTAGCCGAAAGTGACACGACGCATTCCGACGGTAGCCGAAGGTGACACGAAGTGTTCTGAAGGTAACAGAAGGTGACACGACGTATTCCGTAGGTAGCCGAAGGTGACACGAAGTGTTCTGAAGGTAGCCGAAGGTGATAGGGAGTATTTCGAAGGTATCCGAAGCTGCACGAAGTGTTCCCAAGGTGCCAATGGTGATACGAAGTGTTTCGAAGGTAGCCAAAGGTGACGCGAAGTGTTCCAAATGTCGCCGACGGCGACACGAAGTATTTCGAAAGTAGCCGAAGGTGACACGACGTATTCCGACTGTAGCATCCGAATGTAGTCGAAGGTGATAAGAAGTGTTCCTAACGTAGCCAAAGGTGACAAGAAGGGGACAACTTTTTCGAAGATTAAAGAAATTTGTTTTAGAAGACCATTTGAAAAAAAAAAATTTTTTGAAGAAATTTTTTTTTGAAAAAATGTTCAAGTTGTTGATTGACGTCCAACTTTCACAAACTTTATATGGTCGTATAGGTTTTGAAGATTCCTTTCCAACGAGCCCTCATATGTTGAAATTAAACCATATTTGCATGATGTTGATATTTGCATGATGAGTAAATTCATATTTTATAGCGTCTCCTGTGGCGTTACAGTGTGTCAAAACATATGTTTTTTCTTATAGCTCGTCAAGACAATTCCAACAAGCCCCTGAACGTCGAAATCGGTTAAGGCTATGATTCTTTTCAGAGGATGTGAAAATCGTCAAAAATCCTACCAATATCCAATTTAGATCATGATTTAAAAGCCTCCCGACATCCAACACTAAACTTTACATTCTTCTTGCGATCAAAGCTTAACTTCCGATCAAAGCGTCCAAATTGAGCAAACTTTTTTTTTGTTTTAAAGGTTTTAACTTTGTCTAGGGACACTTTTGGAAGTATATGAATAAAAAAAAAGCTTCACAAAAATCCTCCAAAATATCCTTTTCCCGGAGGATTCACACGGGATTTAAAAAATTGTTACTAAATCTATTGTATTGCTTCGATACGACCAAATTTGTTGATAAATCAACTAAAAAGTAACAAATAGACTTTTTATGCAAGAAACGAATAACAAGGACAAAAGCTGATTTCGGCGTATCACGACCGCTTCAGTACACCTATGACTTGCTAGGACTATGTGTAAATCACTACAACACATATTAGAATGAGCAATCATTCCAAGTGTATGGGCTTAAATACACTGCTTCGTCAACGTTCAAGTTTGTTCTTTTGTTTAAACTGCTAGATCCTACTTTTAGCTGTTTGTTGGATCTTTCACATCCGACATTTTGTTGAATCTTTAGCTCCGGAGTGACAATAGCCAGAGAGTTGGTTTCTTCGGGAAAGTTATAGAGTTTGATCAGAAGAATTTTTTGGGATTTTCAGAAATCTGCCAAAGTGACGCCATCTTTGATTTTTTGCTAAATTCTGAATAAGAATACCCAGACAGTTGGTTTCTTCAGGAAAGTTATATAAATCACTGAGAAGAATTGGCGACACGAAGTGTTCCGAAGGTAGCCGTAGGTGACAAGAAGTGTTCCGAAGGTAGCAGAAGGTGACACGAAGTGTTCCGAAGGTGACACAAAGTGTTGCGAAAATAGCCGAAGGTGACACGAAGTGTTTTCGGAGAAAAATTATTTTGGAGAAAAACTTTTTTGGAGAAAATGTTTTTTTGAGAAAAATTTTTTTCGGAGAAAAATTTTTTTTTGTAGAAAAACTTGTTTCCAGAAAAATTTTTCGGAGAAAATTTTTTTAAGGAAAGTTTCTTTGGGGAAATTTTTTTTTGGAGAAAAAATTTTTGGAGAAAAATTTTTTGGAGAAAAATTTTTTTCGGAGAAAAATTTTTTTAAGGAAAATTTTTTTTGAGAAAAATTTTCTGAGAAAATTTTTTTGGAGAAAAATTTGTTTCGGCGAAAATTTTTTCGGAAAAAAAATTTTTTGAAGGAAAATTTTTTTTGAGAAAATGTTTTTTGGAGAAAAACTATTTTGCTGGGAAAAATTTTTTCTGAGAAAATTTTTTCAAAAAATAGAAATTTTTTCAACAACTGAAAACTTCCAAAACGACTGATATCACAACAAAAACCTCTTTAAAGGTAGAGTGTGACGCAGTCCATAAGTCTGCTTCCAAAATTAGTAACATCACTTGAGGCTACGCTATCGCTGATAATACGCAGAAGTTTGTTTGAATGAAACCTTGTGTCCAAAGTTTTGATTTCCTGAAAAAATTACAGCCCACGGTAAGCTTGAACGAAGTTATACTGAAAAGTCGCTGCCCATCAGATTTTATTGCTGATTGTGAAAGATGGGTCCCCTACGAGTTCAAAACTACTTTTAGTGAAATAAATTTTCTGGTAAATTTTTTTTAAAAGTCGATTTTTGTATAAAAGACCACCATCGGGAAGCTTTGCGCAATTCTCTAGCTCACCGGTGAGAGTGTTTCGCAACAAATTAATTTTTATGAGTTAGCCTATAGTCTAAGCTTTCCGATGATACCAAACATGTCATGCATCTATTGCTACAAGTATCTTCTTTGTGGAATCTTGTGAGTCAAACTCAAGGAACTCGCCAATATTCAAAAATAATCTAGTGAAAAGCTATTTTTGCCTCACAAAACTGCAATATTTACGTGTGTGTGCAAAGTTTCTTGTGATTACAGCCAGTTCAGGCAAGATACATAGTTACTGACTTCATTTTATCCAAAGAAAATTTACAGAAAATGTTTCATAAGATCCGGCAACTTCAATTGCCGCAATTGTTTTTATCGTCAATCACATGTGGGTGTGAAACGAATACATTAGAATCGTTAGGGTCTGACAATGATCTAACGATTGTAGCGGCACCTCTTGGTTGAATGAAATGTTATCTTTAGGTCAAAATTCTCGCCCTCAACAAGTGTCTGTGCCTCTGAATTTATTAATGTTTTTTCAAGAAACTTAAAAGGAAAATTCAGATAAAGGAATCGACACGAACATATTGCAGGCGGTGTATGTGAACACAACGTCACCAACGACACAAACATCTGTCTTTCGGCTCAACATCACAGGGAATGGTAGACTTCAGTGTACTGCCGAAAATACTGAAGGGAAAAGTAATTCTGAAGTAGATGTAAACGTCACAGATTTTGAAGTGAGAGGATTACTGTCGGCGTGAGGAAGTGTAATCAAAGGTGCACGTTGTTTTCAGGGTGGACTGATCAATGCTTGGATATTCCCCAAAGGGACACAAATATTTCCAGGTGACAACGTGACACTGGTTTGTGCAACTCTGGTTGGATTGCGTGTTGAATGGCATTACAACAATGTTCTCGTTGAATCGACTTACGGTTAGACAGACTTTAAACGCTCGAAACAAAGCACTTAGAAACCATTTTCAGATAAAATCGTTGGAAGTTTTTCCACGGAAGTCTCCTATCGAACAACGGTAAATTGGCCTAATATTACAACGAGTCATTCGGGTGAATACGAATGTCGTTCAATTAATGACACGACTACGAGCAAATCACTGACCGTAAACATAGAAGGTTAAGTCAATCAAATTTCCCGTGGAGTTTCTTCTCATATAGTATATTGTAGAGCCCGTTAAACCCTACGTAGACAACACAACAACTTCGCCCGGAAAACTTGAACTCCAAGTAGGTGAACCACTGTGTCTCACTTGCAGTATAACCGGCAACCCTGTTCCTGAAATTAAATGGTACAAAAACGGAAAGTTGTTGCAAAATGGCAGTACACACGGAGTTTCTGTTGATAAGAAAATCGTATGCATTAAAAAAATAGAGCGAGATGATGGTGGGAAATTTGAATGCGTTGGTGAAAATCGTCTTGGAAACGCGACACAAACCTTCATCATTAGTTTTGCTAATCGCGCTATCTCCGGATGGTTGTGGATAATTGGCGGAATTGTGGTAACGCTGATCTTTTTGATTAGCTTACTTGTTTGCGCTGCTCTTCGAGCTCGATGGGTAAAGTGTTAATTTTGGTAGGTTCTGTTTCGTCACATTTAACATTTACAGCTTCCTCATGAATTGGACGAATCTAAATATGTGGATCTCGGTGGCAACCCAGATGACATAAAACCCGACTTGCCACCACACATGCAAATTGATTCTCTCGCTTACGACAGAAAGTACGAGTTTCCAAAGGAGAATTTAAACTTAGGTAAGGTTAGGTAGTTGCTTGCTTGCTTGCCTAAAGGGGGTAGGCGACGTTCTTGAAAAGCGTGCGAATGAGTGCAAAGGGGTGTTCTTCAAAACCGTGAGCATTCTCAATTTCAAAGCGAGCAATCAAATTACTAATTGTAAAGGTCTAAAGTTTGTTTCTTTATGTGTCTATCCGTCTGTTTGTCTGCCTGTCACAAATCACCAACCGCATCACACACGTTTGCCTTGCTTAAAGACACAACATGAATCTCCCAACGATTCCAGATACCGATTTATTTCTTCATTAGGGAACGTATTGGGATCGGGAAGGTACGGTGTTGTATTGGAAGGACTGGCTAAGGGAATACTAACAACTGAAGCAGAAACCGTCGTCGCTGTGAAAAAACTCAGAGAAACGGCAGACAATGAGGTAAATAGCAGTGATCACTTGCTAGAGCGAGTGTTTAACAAATCTTTTTAGGAAGTTACAGCTCTGGTCACAGAACTTAAGCTTTTGGTTTACATGGGTCAACATGTAAATGTTGTGAATTTGTTGGGAGCAGTCACCAAGACATCGAAACGTAAGAAAAATTGTTCGATTTATTTGGCATTAAAAATCATCTTTGTCGTTCACCAGGTGAGCTCATGATCATCGTTGAGTTTTGTCGTTTCGGAAATTTGCAGAAGTTTCTGATTAAAAATCGAACTTCTTTCGTCGATCAAGTCAACATCCAAAGTGATTCTATCGACCCGAAGATTGTCACCAAAGAACGGACAAATCTTCACTGCAGCCCAAGTGACGGTAAATAATAGCATACCGTAATGTTTAACGTGTTTTACGATAGCACAACGCAAGATTGACTTGAATGTGGCCAAATTGTATGGTCTGAATTCCGTTGAGTTGGGTTGCATTGAGTTTAGTTGGATTAGGTTGGGTTCTCCATTCGTCTTAACTTAAATTTTTCAGACGATACGAAATATTTGATTCTGCGAATTGAGTTGGGATGAATTATGCTGAGTGATATTGGTTCATCCCAACTCAACTCAACCCAACCCGACTCAACCCGACTCAATCCTACCAAACCAAACTCAACCCAACCCAACTCAATTCGACTCAATCAAACACAACCCAACCAAACTCAACACAAGTCATCCCAAACCAACCCATCCCAACTCAACCGAACGCAACTCAACTCAACCCAACACGACTCAATCCTGCCAAACCAAACTCAACACAACCAAACTCAGATCGACCCAACTCAACTCAACCCAACCCAACTCAACTCAATCCAACACAACCAAACTCAACCCAAAACAACCAAACTCAACTCAACACAACCAAACTCAACCCAACCAAACCAAACTCAATCCGACTCAACCAAACTCAACCCAACCCACCTCAATCCTACCCAACTCAATTCGACACAACCAAACTCAACCCAACCCAACTCAACTCAATCCTACCCAACCCAACCCAACCCAACTCAACTCAATCCAACACAACCCAACTCAATCCTACCCAACCAAACTCAGACCGACCCAACTCAACTCAACTCAACTCAATCCTGCCAAACCAAACTCAACCCAACCCAACTCAATTCGACTCAACCAAACTCAACCCAACCCAACTCAACTCAATCCAACACAACCAAACTCAACCCAACCAAACACAACTCAACCAAACTCAACACAAGTCAACCCAAACCAACCCATCCGAACTCAACCGAACGCAACTCAGCCCAACCCGACTCAATCCTATCGAGCCAAACTCAACCCAACCCACCTCAATTCGACTTAACCAAACTCAACCCAACCCAACTCAATCCTACCCAACCAAACTCAGACCGACCCAACTCAACTCAGCTCAACTCAACTCAACTCAACACAATACTGGCAAACCAAACTCAACCCAACCCAACTCAATTCGACTCAACCAAACTCAACCCAATCCAACCCAACTCAACTCAATCCAACACAACCGAACTCAATCCTACACAACCAAACTCCCCAACCAAACACAGTCCCACCAAACTCAGCCCTACCAAACTCAACCCAACCAAACTCAACACAAGTCAACCGAAACCAACCCATCTCAACTCAACCGAACGCAATTCAACTCAACCCAACCCGACTCAATCCTACCAAACCAAACTCAACCCAACCCAACTCAATTCGACTCAACCAAACTCAACCCAACCAAACTCAACACAACCAAACTCAACCTACCCATCCCAACTCAATCGAACGCAACTCAACTCAACCCAACCCGACTCAATCCTACCGAACAGGACTCAACCCAACCCAACTCAATTCGACTCAACCAAACTCAACCCAACAAAACTCAGCCCAACCAAACTCAACCCAACCAAACTCAACCCAACCAAACTCAACCCAACCAAACTCAACCCAACCGAACGCAAATCATATGAACCCAACTCAATCCTACACAATCCAACTCAACCAACTATCCGCACAAAAACCCACTTAAAGTGGAGGTGTGACGCAAATCTTTGTTTGACGACCTAATAAAGTACTGATATCAGTTTACGCACGCATTACGATAAGCAAAAAAAATTTTAAAACAAAATTACTTCGTACAATTTTGTGGGCTCACTGCACACATTAATGTTTGCTTGAAATAAAGTTCCATCTCAACAGATACAGATGCACCATCAGTAAGATCAATCGCTACGACAGACTTAGTTTTTTGGTTGTTGCAAGCAGCAAGAGGAATGGAATTTCTATCATCGAAAAAGATTTTTCACGGCGACTTAGCCGCTCGAAATGTTCTGCTGTGCGATGATAATGTTATTAAGATTTGTAACTTTGGTCTGGCGAGGTCAATGTACAAATACGGGAATTACGTAAAAAAGGGATGTGTAAGTGCAAGCAACGAACTGTTAGTCGATTTGACTTCATTTCCACATATTTCACAGGCACCTCTTCCTATTAAATGGATTGCCATTGAATCGTTGCGCGATGGGATCTTCACCACGTACAGCGATGTCTGGTCATTCGGTGTGTTAATGTAAGTTGGACTAATGTGATGCGTTTGATTTAGGTCCTAAAGATTGCATCGTGTTGTAGGTGGGAACTGTTTACTTTGGGACAAACTCCATATCCCGGAATGGATGCCGATTCCAATCTATTCATTAAACTTAGTGAAGGTTATCGTATGGATAAACCAGTATTTGCAACAAATGAAGTGAGTACCATAAGCAGAAAGGAAGCCGTCTGTTAGAACACGTTTTTGTTTTCAATTAGATCTACGACATAATGCTGAGCTGTTGGAATGACCAAACTGAATCAAGGCCAACTTTCAGTGAATTGGAAAAAGGATTTGAAGAAATTTTAAAAAAGGTAGAGGCTGCGGTAATTATTTGGCTGAAGATCGATTCGCTTTAATAATTTGAGGATGTTAATTCATTTCAGCCTGACATTCAAGAGTACATTGAAATGACATTAAATTACCACCAGCCAATGAAACCACCTGAGGCGTTGGGGTATCTGCCAATGAAACCAAATACGGCGTTGGTGTATCTGCCAATGAGGCCAATTGTAGGTAACAAACAACAAACAGAGAAGCGATTGAGCAGGAGGAGAGCGCGTCACTAAACTCTTGCTTCAAAAAAATTCTCTGCTAATTTGTCCAAGTTCAAAATATATTTCGCAAATAAACTAATGAGGTACATCCACTCACACGCAGAGAATTTATAATTTCAAATTTATCAATCAAACGATTCCGAATTCGGAAAGAAACGCGCGCAATAGAAAAATAAACGTTTTTTCGCAACCACCGGCAAAAACACACTAAAAGGGAAATCACAAAAAATGTTACATTTTCATTAAAAAATATTTCGGCAAATTGGACATGTTGACTTGCTGCTTGTGCTGAACCATTTGTACTGAAAATGTACGGCGAATGTCAGGAAAAAGACCAAATAATTATGAAGTCAACAACTTACCAAGCACGTCCCATGGAATTTCTTTTTGCATGTTTTACAAGTTAATTTCGGCAATTGACAAGTGTCCTGATGAATTACACTGTAACAGACATAACACTCCTCCACCCCTTCGAATTTACGATCCAAATTGCGTCTCCATAACACTAAAGCATCCCAAATCGATCCATTTTGATGAGATAGAAATATCGTCAATTGCATAACTAGAACGCGTGATTGCAGTCGACTTCCGATTTGTTTATCGCTGCCCACTTTAACGACCCCTAGCGGATGGTTGACTGGCAGTGTAATGGTGCACTCTATACGTGCGTCATCAATGGAATATGACGCAAGCACTTCTCTTGTGGACTGGTGAACGGTGATTTGCATATTTTCATATTTTTCTCGTTTCTCTACAAGCGATCGAAGTTCTTCTTGACAAATCAGAGGTGATACAAAGCAAGTGGTTATCTTGTCAACCAAATTCTTTTGTCGAGCATTCGAGTCGTGCCACCATTTTCTAGCAACCGCCGGCAGATGTCGCAGGGTTTGTGAATAAATGTAGCAAGAATATCGTTCCGGGGTAATGTCAACGTCTGAAAGATTTATATTTTTTGAATTATAGTTGGTTAGTAGCTTGTCGAGGACGAGCAGAACCAAGCGCCAAATTTTATATTTTACCAGTAGAGCGCGCTGGCTTGAAGGTGAGAGACAACTCTTTAATAAAGTTCTCGTCTAGGGAAGGCTATGGACAATGACTTGAAGCAACATTGAAATATAGATGGGAATAAGAAACTCCCGACAAATTACCGATTTGTCGAACTAGGAAGACAGGAGAAAACAAAAGTTGTAATTTCCTTCGTCGTCGTTTGAGTTTGCTGAAATCAAAAGTTTTTCGATTACAACTGTCAAAATGACGTTTCAAACGTCATATCTAAAGCAAACGCGCAGTTAGATAAAGAGTTCAAAATCTTTGCGTCGTTAATCTTAGAGTTCGTACAGCAATATATTCGTCAAGTTAACTTTGACAGGTCTACCCATATAAAATACATGAGTAGACCTGTCGAAACGTTCACCAGTGAACTTCACCAGTGAACTTCACCAGTGAACTTCACCAGTGAACTTCACCAGTAATCGTCACCAGTAATCGTCACCAGTAAATGTCACCAGTGAAGTCCACCACTAGTGAAGTCCACCACCAGTGAAGTCCACCACCAGTGAAGTTCACAACCAGTGAAGTTCACCACCAGTGAAGTTCACCACCAGCGAAGTTCACCACCAGTGAAGTTCACCACCAGTGAAGTTCACCACCAGTGAAGTTCACCACCAGTGAAGTTCACCACCAGCGAAGTTCACCACCAGTGAAGTTCACCACCAGTGAAGTTCACCACCAGTTAAGTTCACCACTAGTGAAGTTCACCACTAGTGAAGTTCACCACTAGTGAAGTTCACCACCAGTGAATATCACGACCAGTGAATATCACGACCAGTGAAGTTCACCACTAGTGAAGTTCACCACCAGTGAAGTTCACCACCAGTGAAGTTCACCACCAGTGAAGTTCACCACCAGTGCAGTTCACCACCAGTAAAGTTCACCAGTGAAGTCCACCAGTAAAGTCCACCACCAGTGAAGTTCACCACGAGTGAAGTTCACCAAGAGTGAACTTTACCACGAGTGAAGTTCACCACCAGTGCAGTTCACCACCAGTGCAGTTCACCACCAGTGTAGTTCACCAGCAGTGCAGTTCACCACCAGTGAAGTTCACCAGTGAACTTTACCAGTGAAGTCCACCACCAGTGAAGTTCACCATCAGTGAAGTTCACCACTAGTGAAGTTCACCACCAGTGAATTTAACCACCAGTAAGGTTCACCACCACTGAAGTTCACCACCAGTGGAGTTCACTAGCGAACTTCACCAGTGAAGTCCACCACCAGTGAAGTCCACCACCAGTGAAGTCCACCACCAGTGAAGTTCACCACGAGTGAAGTTTACCAAGAGTGAAGTTTACCAAGAGTGAAGTTTACCACGAGTGAAGTTTACCACGAGTGAAGTTCACCACCAGTGCAGTTCACCACCAGTGCAATTCACCACCAGTGCAATTCACCACCAGTGCAGTTCACCACCAGTGAAGTTCACCAGTAAACTTTACCAGTGAAGTCCACCACCAGTGAAGTCCATCACTAGTGAAGTTCACCATCAGTGAAGTTCAGCACCAGTGAAGTTCAGCACCAGTGAAGTTCACCACCAATGAAGTTCACCACCAGTGAAGTTCACTAGCGAACTTCACTAGTGAAGTCCACCACCAATGAAGTTCACCATCAGTGAAGTTCACCATAAGTGAAGTTCACCACCAGTGAAGTTCACCACCAGTAAAGTTCACCACCAGTGAAGTTCACCACCAGTGAAGTTCACCACCAGTGAAGTTCACCACCAGTGAAGTTCACCACCAGTGCACTTCACCAGTGAACTTCGCCAGTAATTGCTGCACGCGCTCTTAATATATTTTACCTAAAAGCGGTAGCTTCTCTCTGTAAATCTCTTCGTGCAAAATCTTGGATAAATTTCAACCACAATTGGAATTTTGTCGACAAGAATGCAGAACATTTCTTAAGACGAATTGGCAAAAAACGACCAAATTGTTTGGTTAATAAAATTGTTTAGTTTCACACTTTCCGCTTGAAAAGCTCAAAGTACAAATGGGGAAAAAAGCAGAGAAAAAACTGACAGGTGGGAAATAAAGTAGGAAAATATTTGACAGGTGGGAAATAAATCAGGGAAATAAAATAGGAAAATAATTGACAGCTTGCAAATAAAGTAGGGAAATATTTCACAGGTGGGAAATAATTGACAGGTGTGGAATAAAGTAGGGAAATATTTGACAGGTAGGAAATAATTGACAAGAGTGAAAAAACGTGGGGAATAATTGGCAAGTGGTAAATAAAGTAGGGAAATAGTTGACGGATGTGGTATAAAGCAGGGAAACAATTGACAGGTGGGAAATGATGTACGGAAATAAATGACAGGTGGGAAATAATGCAAGAAAATATTTGACAGGTGTGACATAAAGTAGAGAAATAAATGACAAGTGGGAATTAAAGTAGAGAAATAATTGACAGCTTGTAAATAAAGTAGGGAAATAATTGACAGGGGGGAAATAAAGTAGGGAAATAATTGACAGCGGGAAAATAAAGTAGGGAAATAATTGGCAAGTGGTAGATAAAGTAGTGAAATATTTGACGGATGTGGAATAAAGTAGGGAAATAACTGACAGGTGGGAAATAAAATAGGGAAATAATTGACAGGTGGGACATAACGTGGGGAAATAAAGCAAGAAACAATTGATAGGCGGAAAATAAAGTAGGGAAATAATTGACAGGTGGGAAATAAAGTGGGAAAATAAAGCAAGAAATAATTGATAGACGGAAAATAAAGTAGGGAAATCATTGAAAGGTGGGAATTAGTTTGTTGGAATCAAAAGTAGGTTTTTTCCATCTGTTAAAGTGACGTCTCAAACGTCAAACGAAAAAAAACTTGAAATAGGCTGATTATCTGTTATTTTTCCTCAATCCTGATACTAGAATAGAATCGAGGAAAAATATAAGATTTATCTCACTATTTCAAAAAAATTCGTTTGACGTTTAAAACGTCACTTTGACAGATGGGAAAGGCCTACTTTTGATCCCAACAGTTTCGATTGACAGGCGTGAACTAAAGTAGGAAGATATTTTACAGAAACGAAATAAAACAGAAATAATTGACAGGTGGCAAATAAAGTAGGGAAGTAATTGACAGGTGGTAAATAAAGTAGGATAATAATTGACAGGTAGAAAGCAAAGTAGGGAAATATTTGACAGGCTGGAAATAAAGAACTATGTATGAAATAAAAAGCCCAAAAAAGGCTGTTAGTTCCTGGGGGTATGAATCTTTACTTACCACAAATTTCCTCCCAGCTCAATGGTGTAAAATACATAGATCCAATCTGCTGGATGTCTTGATTTTTCAGAATTTCCACTGGCATTAGACGAAACAAACTGTTCAGCATCGACTGAACAAATTTACTCTCGGTGATGTATGCGGCATAGGTCGACCGCAATTCAGACGAACTTTTTGAGCAAATGTCTAAAATGCAATCCCAAAGCAACAGAAACGGAATAGACATATCGATGGGAACGTCGTCCAGATCATCCAAATCATTCGTTTTAAAACTGAACTCAAACAATTGCATCAAACCATTCCTCACTTGAATGTGTTTTGCGAATTTATGCAGCAAATGCCATTCGCCGACCAATTTATTCCCTTTTCCTTGCATTTCCAATTCATTTCTCTTGTTTAACTGATCCACGTCTCTTGCAACTAAGCCCTTTGCCAATCGTTTGAGAATTTGTGCACATGACGCCCGAATTGTGTGGTGGGGATGCGAAATGTATTTCAAGGCAAAGTTCACCAAGTCGTCCAAACTGGCTTCAGAGTCAATTTTATTAGCCGCAATCACATACGCAAAATTAATGGTTCCAATCGCAGGACTTAGCGATTCGATGAACGTTAGGTCTTTCAAATTATTCTCTTTGTTGTTTATGAATTTCATGTAGCATTTCAGTAAGAGGAGATTGACATTTTTAGCGAACACATTTTCCCATTCGTCGACGACATTTGTGAACATTTCGGTTGAGCTTTTCGTTTTTTCTAGAGCAAGAAACTTGGATAAATTACGGAAGAGTCGATATACAGCTGATATGAATATGGCGACTTTAGTCAATCTGTAGTGTTTCGTAGTTTTTGATATGCTCAACACCCACGAACTTAAAGCGATTCTTATGAAGTCCCACGATTCTGTGTCCAACTGCCTCGGGAATATCAAAATCGCTTGATTTAGGAAATTGACGATTTCAGTCGCGAGTATTATTTCGGACGAATCTCTGCGCGAAATGTCCCTGTAAATCGAAAGGAAAAATTAAAATTGTTCTTTTCACACCATGACATTGTTTCCTTCACATGCAACTCGTCTGCGTGGTAGGTCGTTCTTTTCATCGATTCATCATTCATTTTATCGATGCATAACGTCACATAAGGAAAATCAGAAAATGGAGTTGTGGAGTGACACATCGCATCTACATATTTCACACCAAAACTCGACTCTTCAACGTTCCTCGCTAGTGACGTAATGCTTATATACACAACTGGAGATGCAAAATTTAACAGTGCAACTTTCGTTCAGTTCGTTCAGTTGAACCGAAGCGTGGTGACACGAAAACATTGATTTTCGAGTTTATCACGAGTTGTACTATAGACCCGTGCGCCGATCTAACTTTTTCTTTTGGCGTGACGTACAATTGTTTTTGAATGAAGCTGCCCCTGCGACGCAATGTTTTTAGACGCGGCGCACGGGTCTTGGTGTATGTTCGATAAAATGTTGTACTTTTCAGCCCGCAACCATGTAAATAACTATTACTTACTCGTTGTACAGCAAAAACTCCTTGTCAGTTTTGCTTTTCGTGCGGAGATCACCAATGAGCTTCAAAGTTTGATCAACGAAATTCCGATCGTTGGTCTCGTTGTAATTGGTTACGCTAAAGTAATTTTTGATTATGCACCGCAATTGAACCAGCTTGTAAAGTAAATTATCGTCTAGAACCTTAGGTTGAGGTAATTGTCTGGGACCAACTTGGGACACCACCTATAGTAGCAATAAAATGTGAAAATGTTTGAAGTCGTTTTTTAGAAAATTAAGACGAAACGATGAAGTCGTAGATGCAAGGCGACAAATGGCATAAAAAAGTCCTTGGTATCAACACATTAGGGGGAAAACAGTTTCTTTTGGAGGAGCTGTAGTGGGCCCTAAGGTATGCTATTTTTAGTTTGTCTATTTGTTCATCTGTTTGTTTGCTTGCTTGTCTGTTTGTTTGTTTGTCTATCTGCCTGTTTATTTGTCTGTCACAAATTGCCAGCGTGAACAGTGTGCGTCCGACTTGTTCAAAGAGTTCCGAGGAACTAAAGTAATAGGCCGTTTTGCATTGCTTTTTATACCCCAAAAAACCAATGCAAACCTAAATCTGAATGGGAAGAGAAAACCACAAGGGAAACTTAGAGACAGGGCGACACCCCCTTTTGTTAAGTACTGTGACCGCAATGAAGCAGCCCCTCAAAAATAGATTGCTCTTACTATTAGAACAATTTCTCATAGGAACAACATCGCCATCCACACTAAGCATCACCTTTCAGCGACATTTACGTGCTGGACTAACCGGCGATACTTTCACAAGAATTGTACAGAGCTATATTACCACTTGCATCTGTTTACTTTTCACGAAGTTTACAGTTTGTGCAACCTATTTTGTTACATAAGAAATTTCTGGTGATTGGGTAGAATTTTCGCATTCCCGCTAATTGGGCGTATACCAGTTCCACTTACTGGATATCGTAATTCAAAAAATGTTTTCTACATATCAGCGCGGGCCGTTTATCTATCTAGAACGATAATCTCGAACTTATCCCTCTAGGTCAAATTTACTTATCTCGATAGATAAAAAAGCATGTGCACCACTTGCCAAAATTGTTATTTTGACGTGTGGTGTTATGACCCACGCCTTCGGCTAGGACCACAATGCCCTACACGCCAAAATAACAATTTTGGCAAGAGGTGCATAATCTACTAATACTGAACAACATTATTGTCCGATGACACGATATTATTGTCCGTGAAACACTATTATCGTCCGCTTCCGCTGCAGCAATATTATTGTGCATAGTTTTAAAACGGACAATAATATCGCCCGTGGCTAATAATATCGTTTCACCGGAGTTATCGAGGTTCAAAGGCATTTTTCTATCTAATACATTATTGTAACCAATTCGATAATATCGTCCCATAAACAATAATAAAGAATTTGGGCAAAGCGACTTATCGCTAAATTAATAACATATACAAAGGATAGTTCAAGAAAAAAAAATTTTTTTCTAAAACTGAACGCGCTCTTCAATTTCTCGGTTCCTTTTCGCATCCTGAACAAAAGTTCAGAACATCATCAAATCGAAAAATTGAGTTTAGAGGTCGCACAATAAGAATGAAGTTTGTATGTACGAACTGTGCGACGACTAAAGTAAATTTTTAGGCCTTATGATGTTCTAAACTTTTGTTCAGGATGTGAAAAGGAAACGAGAAATTGAAAAATGCGTTCAGTTTTCGAAAAACTTTTTGTTTTACTACCCTTTACGTTATAAGTCTACGTTATAAGTTAAGAGTTTAAGTTTTAAGTTATAAGTTTTTATGAATTATAAGTTGTAAGTTATGAGTTATAAATTTTTATAAGGTAAAAGCTCAAGCTATAAGTTTTGAAACTGATCAGTACTGTTTCAGATCAGTTTTGAAACTGATCAGTACTGATATGTATCAGTTTTAAAACTGATCAGTACTGATTCGTATCAGTTTCGAAACTGATCAGTACTGATACGTATCATTTTTGAAACTTTGATCATTATATCATACGCTTTAGTACTGATCAGTTTCAAAACTGACACGAATAAGTACTGATCAGTTTTAAAACTGATACGAATTAGTACTGGTTAATTACAAAACTGATACGGATTAGTACTGATCAATTTCAAAACAGATACGAACCAGTAATGATTAGTTTCAAAACTGATACGGAATTCTTTCTTGTTGATTTTGATATTGACATTTGCGTAACGACCATCTTCCTCAGCGTCGTCATAACCTTGTATCAAAGACTATTTCAATTTTTTCTTTTTCAATTACCTGATACATATTTGTTTGAGGCAAGTCCCAGCAACATTTAGTTGAAGTTACTCGTTCATACATCATCAAGAGTTCAGCTCCATTTTCTGGTTCACCGTTCTGCTCAGTTTTGATAAGCACCAAAGCGCTCATGCACCAAAAATATCCTTTTGTTGCCGCATTGAAAACGAGTCTGTCTCTAACATCTTGAAAGTTCTTCGACGAAATATTTTTCAGGTACAAAACCACAGACTCGGATAGATTTAGTAAAAGACTTTGCGTGTACTCCTTCAACTAGAAACAGAAAAAAAATGATTTTTACTTGAGTAGTTCGACTTGATGGCCAGCAGTCAGGGAGTTTTTCGTTCTGAATCTTAGGATGCAATCTAAGCGGCGAAAACTTGGAATCCCGAAAATTGTTTAAGGTCAGCTGAGGTTAGAGTATACATCGTGAGCTTTATTTTAACTCTATCTTGACCAGATCTACCTGGGAAATAGTCCCTTTCTGACCTTGTTAGTGTTTTGGATCAATTCGTAAATACTGCGTGCTCTAATGTCGTTAGGTCCCTCACAGATTTAAAAGTAGTTGAGAAGGCAACACTGATGTAAATTCTGCATGGTACTGTCGCTTCGACAGGGTCGAAACATTTTTGACAATGTTCTAAGTTCTCGTCGATATTACTTCATAGGCAGTTCTTAACGAAAACAGATGGCAGTACATTCCATACATTTGGAGCAGACTATCGTTAATTCATGATATTGACGTTACGAGGATAATAGATGCCGGACTTTTCGTTGAGAATTGTCTAGAGGAAAATGTACGAACAAATTTTACTTTCTGAAAATTCAAGAATCCCACTCCAAATTTGTTTATATAGAAATTTGACAAAAACAGAGAAATGATAAGTTGGTACGCCTGCGGCCCAGAGAAATGATAAGTTGATACACCTGTGCCGAGGTAGAACGCTTATGTGAAAGACAGCTTGGCTGTATGGGAGAGAACCAGCCCAATTTTGTACGTAATTCTCACCCAGTTGTCAGGGGTCATTCATAAAGGATGTCACGTTTGCTATAAAAATGAGTATCCATAAAAAGGTAATAACTCAGTCAGTACAGCAAATTCTGTTTATAGAACTTTGGCTACCCCCCCAAACACCCCCTGTTTGGGGGGGGGCAGCCGGAGTACTATAAACAAAATCTCTGGCCAGTTAGGTGATATGGACTTTGTGGCGTTTATAGCAAGCGTGACATCCTTTGTGAATGACCCCTCATTCACATAAGCGTTCTACCTCTGCACAGGTGTACCAACTTATCATTTCTCTGCTGCGACCCAGAGCCTAAAATAACATATATGGCAGGAGGAAAAAAGCACCCGACGCCCACTGACGTCCTACAAAGCTCTTGTCGTCCTCCCCAGTCGCTTTTTAGAAATTTAGAAATAGGGTGAGTATACTGCATCTTAGAACAAGTAGCGAGGTTGGTTATTGTATCGGAACATCATCTTTTGAACGTGTGTGCGAATAGTGTAGTAACTATAATACCGGGAAGTTTTTCGGCCAAAAAGTTGGATACGGGGAAAACTACTTGATAGGGAAGCGAAAGCGAAAAGGAAGTTAAAATTGCCAGGAAAATAATTACAATTAATAGGAAAAGAGGAATGATTCAGAAACCGAAGTAACTTATCCGCACAGTGTATGAGTTCGAAATCTCAAAAAATTCGCTCGTTTCGCCCACAGTTTCTGTCATGAAGATTCATGTGCTAATAATTTAAAAATTGTTCGCTAGGACTGCGTTTTTTTACCTCTCTGCACTGATTTGACTTCGAAAGCACAAAAATTTTCGCTCACTCCGGTCAAGGAAGTGAAGAGAGTCTTATGTATTAATAATTTTATTAGATTTGCGCCTTTTGCTCTTGAAAATTACGCCCTTTCTGTGAAAGTCCTCCCCAGTGCAAATTGCTTACTTTAGGCTCTGTGCGGCCAGATAGAAGGGGGGTCTTCCACATATGACGTCAAGCTTGCTATAAAATCCAAAAAGTCTATAGCTGCAAGCTGGTCAGAAATTTTGGTTATAGTACTCCGGCAACCCCCTCAAACACACCCCCTATTTGGGGGGCTAGCCAGAGTTCTATAAACAAAATTTGCTGTCCTGACTGAGTTGTGACCTTTTTATGGATACTCATTTTTTATAGCAAGTGTGACGTCATATGTGCACGACCCCCTATCTGGCCCCAGGCGTACCAACTTATTGGTCAAAACTGAACTGGGATTCCTGACTTTTCAAACAGAAGACATAACCATAAACTAAACAGAAAATAACAATTCAAATCACGCGCTGTCACATACCGTATTTACTAGTACGGGAAGCGTAATCTTTCAATAAGTTAAGCGTCGTTTAGAGCTTATGTCAAAAATATTTCAGGATAATTCCATCGGTAACACACACATTGTCGCTATCATGTCCCCTGGGGAAGGTGTTTTGTTTCATGTTAATATTAATCAAATTGAAAGCGAGGGAGGTGTGGAGAAACTTCTGTGCAGAAATGGATCATATTCCAGATTATGTCAGAATTCACAAAATCCTTGCAAAGAACTCAAGGCTCACACCAGGCTCGTCACCATCAGAGGAGGACTGGGCTCTGGCTAGCCGGATTTTTACTGTGGACAGGTTGAGATGAGCTATTAGGAGGTTTAGGCCATTCAAGTCAGCGGGAAACGACGGAATATTCCCTGCTCTTCTACAAGAGGGCGAAGAAATTCTGTTGGAACTGCTTTGTGGAGCCCTGCGAAGCTCGTTGGCTCTTGGTCGTATACCAGTGGTGTGGGAAACCGTTAAGGTAACATTCATACCGAAGCCGGGTAAACCCTCCCATTGCGAGGCTAAGGACTTCAGACCCATCAGTCTCACATCTTTCGTACAGAAAACTACAGAAAACTACTACTACCTGACTAGGTGGATCACTAGTATGCCCAGAAACAGGGCAGTTGAGGCAACGGTGTGTGGCCACAAGGCAAGTTTCTGTGCATCTAGAGGCTGCCCTCAGGGGGGTATACTATCCCCGCTGTTGTGGTGTATGGTCAATGGTCATGGTCATGGACTCCCTCATCAGGAGGCTGAATGACGAAGGAATCTTCGCTCAAGGGTACTCGGTTGATCTGACAATTCTGATCAGAGGCAAGTTTGAGAGCACGCTGGGTGACAGAATGAGATATTCGTTGAAGATAGTAGAGGAATGGTGTTGAGACAACGGCCTCAGAGTGAGCCCGGACAAGACTGACATAGTTCGCTTTAGCAGGAGAACGTCGGGTCATGAACGGGTAGGGAAATTGAGGCTGTTCAGTTCAATAAAGATATCGTTCCCAGAGCTTGGGTGAAATACCTGGGAGTTATCCTCGATCGCAAGTTGAACTGGATCGAGCACGTCAAGGACAAGGCACAGAAGTCTCCAGTAGCTTTCTGGATATGCAGGAACTCGTTTGGAAGAAACTGGGGCCTGCCGTCCAAGGCTATACTGTGGATGTATGAAGCAGTTATCAGACCTATGATGAGTCACGGTTGCGTCGTATGGTGGCCGAGGCTCGACATTAGGAGTGCGAGGAAAGAGATGAATGAGATTCAAAGGCTGGTATGCATTTGTGTTACCGGAGCTATGAAATCGACAGCGGCTATGGAGACGTTTATTAACCGGCCACCGGTCCATGTGGCATTGAAGGCGAAAGCTTTTGCTACGGCGGATAGGCTGTCTCAGAACGATCTCTGGACTCCAAATTTCATTTCGGGCCATGGGAAAATCAAGAAGGCTATCACTAACGAGGTCTCTGCGATGACTAAGGACCGAATGAAACCGGAGACAGACTTCGTAAGGCGTTTCGAGGCTGTCGCACCCAGCAGGCCTATCAGATGAAGGAACTGTGAGCTTTACTGATGGCTCTAAAACTTCAGAAGGCGCGGAAGCCGGAGTATTTTCTCCGGAACCGTTGGCGGAAAGGTGGTACCACCAAGGTGGATACTCCGATGTTTTTCAGGGTGAAACTTTCGCGGCACTGATGGGAGTGCGGGAGGCACTCCCAGCAGAGGCATGTGGAGAAAATGTGACAGTCTGTTCTGACAGTGAGGCGATGATCAAAGCGCTTATGTCGGCTGTCGTGACAGCCAAGCTAGTAAAAGAGCTGAAGAAATCCCTGAACCAGATGGGACTGAGAAATCAGGTCACGCTGGTCTGGGTTCCCGGACACTCTGGTGTGGAGGGAAACGAGAGAGCGGATGAGCTAGCGAGAAGAGGCTCATCAACATTGAGTTGTAGGCCAGAGTCTCTTATACCCATCCCACACTCGGCATGCGTGAAAGCGATGAAGAGCTGGGTGAGGTCGGAATTCATTAACCATTGGAGCACCTATGAGGGAGGAATGCACACGAAGCGTTTCTTCCCGGTGCCCGATGGGAGGTGGGCCAGAGAACTGTTAAACATGGACAGGGAGCGCATCAAGAGGGTGGTGGGTGCGATTACCGGGCATTGCGGACTTAACAAGCATCTGGCAAAAATGGGGATCTTCTCCTCACTGAGGCTCAGAACTCTAGGAACCAACCTGCAACCGTACCTAAAATGGGACCTGCCGTTCTAGACAGGTTCCTTGTAGGAACTGGGAGGTTTTCGAGATTTACATGATGAATGGGGTACGAAACAAAGGATCATCAGATCTGTGTTTCAAGGACCAGAAATGGACCGACCCAATCTGATAAATCTAAAAATTGAAAGAAGTGTAAGAGATGAAATTCTTTACGTCTTTACGAATACAAAGGCTGACAGGTTTCATCTAATTTATTTCAGAGAAATGATAAGTTGGTACGCTTGTGCCGAGGTAGAACACACATGTGAATGACAGTTTGTTTGCATGCGAGAGAATGTGAGAGTATTGCGTACAAAATTGGCTCCACCCTTTCACATACAACTCAGCTGTCATTCACTTCGACCCAGGCCTACCAACTTATCATTTCTCAGAATTATGCAGAATTATGACGCATTTTCTAATGTCAAAGTACCTATAGTCAATTTGATTTTGACATTTTGCGATTTCAAATATTTCTTTGAAAATTGCACATTGAAAACGAGCACTTCAATGCGTACAATCAAAAATCAACGCAAGTTTATTGCAATTTCACTGTTTTTGTGAGCAAAAAGTTCAAAAAACCCGCCAGAAGTACAAATTTTCATTTCTTGCATGAAATTGTCTATAGTTTGACAGTTCACTAAATGCGTGGATTCTGACAGCATTTTCACTCTCATGCACACAACATTTTCCTTAACTGAGAGTAGGCGGACAGAGACGTTCTTAAAAACCAACAACAAATCATTACACAGAACGGTGTACTTACAACAATGGAATGGTTGATTAGAGTGTTGCTTAAGGCAGCCACGTAGATGCTGTGCAAAATTTCGTCAAAAATATTTTCCGACCAATTTTTTATCAAATTTTCATCCAAATCACAAAAATCTTCCGTATACTCATCGTCACCGCTGCCTTCCCCCGTCTCCGTCTCCCGGCATTGTCTGATACGACATGTGATCTTGAACACAACACTGAATTTGAAGTACCACCATTTGAAAAACTGACTCATCATTATTTCCAAATGAGTTGGGTATTGGTGTTCGATGTCTGTGCCGACAGTGGGAACCGTCAATGTTTCGTTTATCGATTCGACGAAGCCACAGAAACTTTCCACCAATGACAGATCGATTTTGTCATTCTTGACACGCTGATTGAAAATTGTGTCGATGATCTCATCCGCTCGTTTGTATTTATCACTTTCATTGTCGATACATTCGATTGAGCACAAAATCAATTTGGAAACCATTTCCGCTAAATTTTCGATTATTTTCAGTGCAGGCTCCTCCGATTGGAAGAGACAAGAGTCGATTATTGGCAAACATTCATTGAGCAAGTCTTGATTTAACTGAAGGTCATTGCTGGACAAAGCATCTTGCCAGGACGATGTCACTTCCCACATTGTATCTTCCGACAAATCGTCGTCCACATTTTTCAAACTGCTAAAAGCGAAAAATTGCAGAAATAGAAAATGTTGCAAATCCTTTTTCGCTGGATCGCAACAAACGACGGGCATTATTTGCGCTAAGAAACTGGTGCATATGTCCAGTACATCAGCTCTTAAAGTGTCCTGTAGCGCTTCTGCTAGCACATGAACGATGCCACTACAGGTGGCGTTGTCGATCAAAATTTCGCCGTTTTCATTTTGGAAAAAGCATTTGTGCAGAAAGTTGATGTTTTCCTTCGTATCGCCGTCCAAAACTGCCCGCGCACATTTGAGGAGAATTTTCGTTACACTTTCCTGGCGAATGAGTTGAGTGACATTCGCTTCCATCACCAACGGATGACTGAGCAATCGAGCTAAAAACCACGTTTGCACCTGTTCGTTGTTGAATTTGATGAGTTTGTTCAGCAACTCGACCTTCTCTTCAGCACTCATAAAGCTGTACATGAGCAAAATGATGTCCACAACGCACTCCTTCCGTAGATTCGTAAGAAACAGCCACATGGTGTAGGTGTCGTACAATTTGAAGTATCCTTTTCCATCGGACAATTTCATGAACAATTCAGCGCTGGCGAATTGTTTCAAAAGATTTTCTAAATTTCCTAAACATTGTGGACTGTTTGTGGCTGTCGTCTTTTTGATATACAAATTGCACAAACGGTAAATTAGTTCATCGAAATGTGGAAGTTTGTTGGTCGTTTTCACAACGGCATCCACTTGGTCTTCATCGCTAGCAAATTTGACGCGAACATTTTTCGCTTTGATTGAGTTGGCGTTACGGAAACTTTGCACCAAGTCGTAGTGGCTCTCCAATATACTGTCGAAATCGACGTCGCCATCCAGAGATGTTTCCAAAATGGCATACAATCGTTGCCAGATGTTACTCAACGCTGTGGCGTACAATTTTTTCTCCTGATTGCACCATGCAGCTAGTAACGCAGCGAGTGAAGCGAAAACGTATTTCGCATTGCAAAACACTTTCGTCACACACCACTCCAACACATCAATGACATTCTCATCAACCAATTCTGTGCAGTAGTCGACAAACTCCGATTCGGTTGGGAAATCATCGACATTCAGTTGAGTGAAAGTAAATTGTAGACACTCAAAGTAAGCAGTTGAAATGGCCGTGGTGTCTGATCGCGATGAACGTGTCTGTAATCCGGTTTTGATGTTGCGAAAGAATTCTTTGTAGAATGTGTGCAGTCCATCGTTCAACACGCTGGCATTGAATTTCGCTAAGAATGGTAGCAAGTGTGGAAAAATTACAGCTGCGTTACCGTTACCACCCGTTTTTAAAACTTTAGCCAATTTGGGCAGAAGCGCCTTCTCCATGTTGACGTGTTTGTTCCTGCAAAAGATGGGAATTGATTAATCCGCACAAAAAAAAACCTCTTACAGAGGAGGTGTGACGCAAGTCGCATAGTTATAGAGATATGGGTCATCCCTCCCAATTCTATATCCCAGGATTGGGTCATACTTCTCCAAAACCCTGAGACACGTGTGCAGAGAGAGAGGTCACTGATATAGCCGTTAAGTGGATTGTGAAGATGCTCAGCGGCAGAACTGTCGAAGCTACCATTTGCGGTACCAACATCAAACTCGGAGTCACTAGGGGTTGCTCACAGGGTGGTATTCTCTCCCCTATACTTTGGTGTATGGTAATCGATTCGCTATTGGTCAAGCTCAATTACTCAGGTATTTTCACCCAAGGCTATTCCGATGACGCGTCATGACGTGTCCAGCCTAATCTGTGGGGACTTCGTCGCTACTATTGGCAACTTGATGAGAACAGCGATTAAAATAGTTGAAGGGTGGTGCCTCGAGAACAAGCTGATGGTTAACCCTACCAAAACCAAAATTGTTTTCTTCAGCAGAAGAAAAACCGAAACCGCTTTAGAACTGGGCAGCTTTGTACTGTTCGGATCAGAACTACATCTGAAAGCGTCAGTTAAGTACCTCGGTGTGATCTTTGATCATAAGATGACATGAATACCTCACTTAGAGGAAAAACTCAACAAATGCATAGGTATCTTCTGGCTGTGTAGAAAGGCTTTTGGCAAGGCATGGGGTCTTTCTCCTAAGGCTATTTGCTGGACATTCCGGCGGTGATGAGACCTACACTTTGTCACGGTGGCCAAGGGTGGAACTTGAAACAGCCAAGAAAAGACTAGAAAAAGTTCAGCGACTGGCCTGTCTCTGCATAGCAGAGGTGAAAAGCTCAACCGCGACTGCGGCTCTAGAAGCTTTTAGACCTCTTCGTGAAATCAGTCGCCTTTAACGCCTCGTTTAACATACGATGGGTGGTGGTCTCCCATTTTTGAGGGAGGTCACTCCGCCATCTCTGGTATTATTAAGGAAGAACGATTGCAAATGCCCAACGATCAGATAAAAGCAGAGTATTTTCTGGATGATGAGTTTGAGTGGGATATTCCTAGAGCAGATGAATGGTTGAGCGAAAGAAATATTTTCTCTCCAACCGAAGGCATTGTGTGCTACGCGGATGGTTCTAAAGAGGAGAGATTTTCGGGAGCCGGTTATTTCTGCGACTCTTTAAACTTGAAAGAGCTTCTCCACCGGTCGTTTCGCCTCAGTGCAACAGACGGAGCTTTACGCTATGTCGAAGATTTGCACTGATGAACTGGTCGATAAGGTTTCCGGAAAAAATTCAAGCGGTTAGTTCTCCCTGGGTCAGGTCTAGAACGGTTTTCGACTGCAAAGAAAGACTCAACGAGCTGGATAGAACCAACTCCGTCACAGGGCGAAAGAGCGGACACCCTGGCTCGCGAGGGAGCTGCTTATGACTTCGTTGGTCCGGAGCCTATGTTTGGTATATCAATGTCGACGAGAAATGTCATAGTTAAAAATGGACAAAGTCCGGGAAAAATATTTTCCGGGGGGTACGTCGCAAGAAGCGGAAGTCAAAAAGTTGCTCTCCAGTCAACGAAAAGATTTCTTGAGAATTTTTTGGCGTGTAAGACTTGTCTCACGGGCCCTTCCTACCGTGGAACCATGATTGACACACAACGAACATCAAGTCAACTCACCAGTCGTCAATTTTCTGTGTAACCAACAATATGGACTCCCAAACAAATGGCAAGGCGCTCGATTCACTCTCATCAATCGCTTGAATAGCACAAACAGTCGCCTGCGGTCGATGATTGTCCAGTAGAAACAGACCATGCTGTAGGAGAGATGACAATACTTCATACCAAGCAGCTCTTACACTCGCTACCTTGTGCTTGTGGAAACTCCAAAATTTCGGATTATCTACAAGTGCCGCATTCTTTTCGATCGCTTCCTTCAGCTGATCTTCTGATACTTTGGACAAATACAAGGCGTACCCTTGCAAACTACAAGCCACGACACGTTGATACTTCAATTCACATTCTTCGGTGCTGAAAACCTTTGGATTCGACAAGGTGGTCGCTGTGAAAACAGTCACATTTTTCACGATGTACTCCAACACTTCACTTTGACAGAAATTGAAAACTTCCTGCAATTTAACTGGTGGAAATGCACTTTTGAATGATGTTGATGCGATGCTTGCTGCTGGAGCGTAGAAGTCATACTGGCTGGTGATCCAAATCGGTGCCAATTGTTTCAACTGAGGTGCTATGTGCTTTCCACATTTATTTACTAGTGCAGCTTGAGCTTGTTGTGAAAATTCGCGGACGCGGTGCTCAACATCAACCGCCAGTGTTGCGTACAAGCGAGGCCAAAACGGTAGGATCGCTAGATTCGCAAAACGAAAAACCGTTTTTTGTTGTTTTCTAGGGGGAAAATGCAACGTGTTTACCTTTTACAGCGTCCACATCAGATTGACCCACTAATTCGGTAAACTCTTGCAAAGCCTTAACTTTTGTTGTTGGATCTTTTTTGGTCATTTTACGGAAAACCAACTGAAAATTATAGTCAACATTGGAATCGATTTCCTCAGGAGATGCGTCGCTTGATTGAAATCCAGGTAAAACGGACAAATATCCACCATCCGACAATGTAGAAGCGAATCCAACAAACGGTTGTACAGACGCTCCTAATAGCTCTGCACTTCGACCGCTGTTCGACGGCTGAAACGATTTCGCCATTTAATTTTGTTTGTTGACAAATTTTCACTTTTTTTCGTGGCTAATGCCAAATCGACTAAAATGATAAAAATAAACCAAACGACAAGTACATTACCTTCGAATTATTTTTCGTTCTTTGCGTTTGTTTGGTTTTCCCACCCATGGTTGCACCGTACGGGTTGTTTGATAGGTCCGGGGGCTGCGGAAACTTTGTATTTGAATCAATTTATTCGCTTTTTATTACCAAAATCATCTGATTTGAACGGACAATTTATTCACAGGATCCACACGCGATAATATTTTTTTTGACAAACACACATCACTTTACCTGAGCTGTCAAACTCTGACTTGAAGTTGGCTGCAGTTATTTGAAGTGAGAGCCGAAATGAGCGGTTTCTTTCGTTTATTATTATAATTCCATTGAATCAGTAAAAATGCCGTTAGCATTTCTATGATTGTAGCAAAATGTGCGCTTGTGATTACTTTTCGTACGAATTCATATAAAATAATTGAGTTCCATCGGTTCCATCATCTATGCGGGCTACTGTGAGAACTTTGGACGTTTGGACTTTGACGGGTTTGGTAATCTTCGAATTGAATGAACCCCCACAAATATTTGATTTTGGTCAAAATCTAACGTTCATAAACGAAATGTAAAGGTAAGTGACAATTTTCACATTTCATTTTTTATTGGACCCGTACGAAGTACAAAGGTCCTATACGTTTACTACAAACAATTTTATTGTAACATGGGGTAGATCGAGATGGGAAGGGGGGGGGGGGGAATGCATCTATTATCGTCTAGAGATGACGAGTCAGCAATCAAAAAAATGTCCGTCTGCCCGTCTGTCCGTCTGTCCGTCTCCACTTTTTTTTTCCAAACGGCTCAACCGATCAGCCTAAACGTTTTTTTCCCTGAAAGGTACATGCCTCCCATGATTCAAGTTCGAAGATGAGCAAAATCGATTAAGTGGTTTCGGAGATATGGTCGAGGAAGTGACCAAAAACATGGTTTTTCGAAGATCGGTGAAGCTTTTTTGCAAATATCTCAGCAAGTATAGCACGGAAATTCCTAATTTTGGTGTCAAATGAAAGTATTTGATGTCACAAAACTGGGAACAAATTTTTGAGGGAATCGGGTCAGGGATCGGGGCACTGGGACCAATGGAATGGACGAAATTGAGATTCTTGGCCATATACGAAAACAGTTTTTCTTCTATATTTCCTCAACTATGCAATATGAAGATTTACTGTCAAAGGAAAAGTTGTAGAGAATTAAATTTAAGCGAACACGTGTTTCAGAGTTTTGGGGAAATATGACCCAATTCTGGAATATGGCCACTTCCATAATTGGGAAGGATGACCCGAATCTACAGAACTATGAGAGATAGAAAGTTGCTTCCAAAGAAAAAGTTGGAGAGAATAAAATTTTAGAGAACATGTGCTTCAGGGTTTCAGGGGAAAATGACTTAGTCCTTGGATATAAGCTTTTCTAGATTTGAATGGTCTGAGACGTACTTTGACATTTACCTTGGGTAATTTCTATGTATCTTTGAAATTCTTACAGTTATAAAAGAACAGAAAACGTTGGATTGTTTGCTTATTTGTATATTTAGGTACGTTCGACTCTCTTTGCCACATCTATTCTGATACGTACGGGTCTTTGGTTTTGTTTTCAACATTGCTTTAGTTGGTAGTGTTCATGTTTTCCTCGGAATCAAAATCAAAGTAAGAGTCACATATGTCGTCTAAATTACTTAATATTCCGTCTTCTTCGGAAAAAGCTACCTGCTTTGTAGTGGGCTCAACAACAGCTTCCCTTTTCTTTAATTGTTGGATGAGACCTCGTATGCGCTTCGGTTCTAAATACTCATGAGGAGCAAAATAGTTGGTTAGTTTCGTTTATTGGTTCACAAATTAGATTTTATAACAATAGTTACAATAATTTAAATTGATCTAACAACTAGGCCACTTGGTTGGGCCTCTTTTGTTCACAGATTTCCCTCGGGTCTCTCACGAGATGAGGAAATTGCACGCTTCGTTTATGGCTAACGTTTCGGTTTGTATAATCGTCGCGTAACGGTCTAAAGGTATAGGTTCTGCAATTGGCAGGTTTGAAGAGAAAACGCCTGCTCCTGTCCCCTGCTCCATTTTCGATCCGTCCGTGAATACGTTCAAATCCGCATCACTAAGGATATCTCCGTTAAGCCAAGAGTCTCTATGTGGAATAGAAACCTTGAACTTTCTGCCAAAAAATATTGAGGAGCACATTTATCAGTATGCATTTCCAGTTCTGGAATAGAGCCAGAGCTCTCTCTCAAAGTTTTCGCATGACCATGCTCGGAGTCTTTCCAACAATTCACATTGGTTATCATCGGTAGTCATCGCTTCTTGCTCTCCACACTTAAAGAAAGAGGAGCGTTAATAAGTGTCATAATCAAAGCCACAATCGAAGATTGTAAAACCAACAATTTGCCTATGCATAAAAATTGCGTTTTCTGCAATTTCGAATAGTTGATTTGACTTTTCGCAATTGTAGAAAATGCAACTTTCACGTGTAGTCGAATTGTTGATCTAACAATTTTCAATTGTTGCTTTGACTATGACACTTATTCACGCTCCTCTTTCTTTAAGTGCATACAAATGTACTGGGAGAGTGTCAGTAAGTATTTCTAGAGCCTTTGTGGGAGTACTCTTCATGACTCCGGTGATCCCCATAAGGATCATTCTCTGAACGTGTGGCATCCGTAGAACAGGATCGGGCGAATAATCGCAGTGTACAACCAATGTACTACTCTTGGTTTCAAGTCCCAAGTTTTTCCAAAGGCAACTCTGCATTGCCAATAGATCTTCGTGGCCTTTTTGATTCTTTCCTCAATGTGCTTGTTGAAGTTAAGCTTTTTGTCTAGTATGATTCCTAGAAATTTCTCTTCATCAGATAGTTTCAGGTGAATACTGTTCAGCTTCGGTTCCCTGAAATTCACGGGTTTTCTGTTATTGGAGAAAAGTACCAATTTGGTCTTCTGTGGGTTGACCGCTAAACCGTTTACCAAGCACCACTTGCTTACTATGTTCATAGCCGTGGTCATCATTGAACTAAGGGTGCTTTCAAATTTACCAATGAGCAGTATAACTAGGTCATCCGCGAATCCTTCAGCATTGTACCTTGCATGATTGAGTTGCCTCAGGAGACTATCTATCACCATATTCCAAAGAATTGGCGATAAAACACTTCCTTGTGGGCTGCCTTTGTAAACAACTCCTGTCGTGCCTGAGTTGATAAAGCTTGCTTTGATTGTCCTGCTTTTCAGCATGAATTCGATCAACTACATACAGCTACATAAGCGTGCTGTTTGCTGTGGAGTGGCTGCAGGAGAGGAGCAAAATAGAAATGCAATACCGATTCACTTTATGAGTACTGGTTCATATTTGTTTTCGTAGTGTGTGAGTAGGGTAGAAAAAAATTTCCGGCGAAAAACATTTTCAACGAAAAAACATCCGAAAACAGCGAAAGAAGTTTCTGTCGAAAAAAAATTTCCGGCGAAAAAAATTTTGTCGAAAAAAATTTTCCGGCGAAAAAAATTTTCCGGGGAAAACATTTCCGGCGAAAAAAAATTTGAGCGAAAAAAACCTTTCGGCGATAAAAAATTTCCGGTGAAAAGAATTTTCGGCGAAAAAAAAAATTTCCGGCGAAAAAAATTCTGGCGAAAAAAAATTTCCGGCGAAAAAAATTTTCGTCGAAAAAAAATTTCCTTTGACACGAAACAACTATCTTCAACAAAGCAAAAAAAAATCAATTTTTCCCCTACACTGCACTACACTGCACCTAGTTGCACTACACTGCACCTAGTTGCACTACACTGCATCTAGTTGCACTACACTGCACTATATCATTAAAGAGGGTTTTTGAAATTGGTCATCAGAAAAACAATAATTGAAGTTTGAAGATTGTGGGTTCGTGTCCCACTCGTGTACTAATTTTTCATTTCAAATTACATGTCCAATAGCACACTACATCAACAATTTTCAACACTTACATCCATTCAACCCCTATGCGTCTTCGGACTACAGGTAAAAAATCGATGTTTTTCTCTTTGAGACTTACTGAACTTGCTGAAAGCGCCCTAGATCAAGACCAATTCGCTCTAGCTGGTTTTATAGACCTCTCAAATGCTTTCACCAACATTACCTTTTCCTCGATCATCAACTCATGCCTAGACCACAAAGTCGACTATACCACCACAAGTTGGATTTTCACCATGCTAAGTAGCAGAATCGTCTCTGCACGCATGGGTAACGCTAAAAATTTCGTGCCTTCATAATAGTCGCTCCTTTTCAATGGTTTCCTTTTTCCTGTGTTCACAACTAATGTATCTGTCATATCAGCAAGAAAAAAAAATATTGTGCGATTTTTTCGTATAACGCCAGCTGATGAAAAGTTAGAAATGTTCCAAAAAGTGACCGTCTGGTAAGTTTGAAGCCACCACAAAAAAACTCATCAAACTTTTTTCAATTGTTCACAAATTCAATTTAGTGCACAACAGAGTGCAGAATCTGGGAAAAATAAGAACCATGATGATCAGCTTCTTTTCGTGGACTTGGCGAAGGTTTGAATAGGGCCATGTCGAAAAAGTCGCAAATTTTCATTAGAAAAGGCCCCGCAAGCTTTTTTTTTCACGAAAAAAATTTTACGACCTTACCAATGAGATTCTATGGGGATAAGTAATTGTGGCACCAAGGTCCCACTTGCCGGAAAAAAAAGTCCGAAAATCGACCTACCCTAATGAACAACAGGCCCACTAGAAGCTTAGGTGTTGGAGTGCAGACTCCGCCTACTCCAAACACTCGACGATTTTTGCAAGTTGAATTTGCAACTTGCAAAAATCGTCGAGTGTTTGGAATACTTCATCAATAGAGTAACAGAGTCTGTGAGCTTGGGCTTAGGAATTTCTGTTGGGCATTGGGCTGTGGGAGGGCTTTTTTTTCTGCCATAGGCAAGCTTTAAGCAGTGGTCACAAGAATCTGCCCACTTATCTCTAGTTTGAACGATGAAATGAGCTCAGTGCTCGATCGAAAATGTGACAGTTGAGCTGCGAATGATTTAAAAATTTGCTTTATTTATTGTTGAACATTTACCAAGTGTTAGAAACTCTATACAATTTATTTAGAACTGTTGGTCAATATGGGAGAACGTGTAGTTCATGTGCTGCCAATCTCATCACTTGTACGTCCTGTTGACAAACGGCAGACCTTCTAAAACATCATTTTCCAGATTATGTATGACACTGTTCCACGTGGGCATCATATCAATCGAGATTGTGGTTGGTGAACTACATGCAGGGCAAGGACTCATCAAGTATTGATCAACTAATAAGAAAGTTTCGAATATTTTACCTGTCCCATGGAATGGTAGCAATTGGAGACGAAAATTGGAATGGACTCTCCATGTCTTCTTCATCACTTTCGTACAGGTGATGGTCTCGAACCTCTGTTCCATCCAGACTTATGATCAATCCTGGCATGAATATCGTAACGTTTCTGATTTCAGTGGGAGCGTTATACGTGCCATTGGCCGAAATCATATTAGGCGGTGATGAGTTCTTGAAAAAGTCGGTAATGATAACAGTCGTCATTTCGATATGCTGCCGGTCATATTTGTGTCCTCTGAGCTCTTCAATGTCACTCAATCGAATATCGTTTTCTTTCTTGGTATACTTGAAGCGGAAACGATATTCTCGTCCGTATTTGTGATCCAATACATAAATGCGATGATTGGGCTCCAAATCTTCGGCAGCGATGCTATAAATGGTTTCCCTTTCCAGATGAATGTCAATAGGAGACAGTATCCATATACCTTCATGAATTCGAATAAATTCCATCATTGCATTGCTCAACAGAATCTGCAGATTTTTTCGAACACTTTCGGTAGCACCATTTAAGACAACTACTTTTCCAGGATGATCCAACTCAAATTCTCGCATGGTTATTATGAGATCGTCTCTATCCTGGTAAACGAATGGTATGTATTTCATTCCAACTTTGAAACGAATCGGTACAACAATGTCAGTTAAGTCAATCGTTTGCTTTGAAATGTAAGGACCTTCTTCGTTCACGGCCGGAGCTAAAGATGCGTTTTCTAGTCCTGTCGATATGTAAACGTCTTTCATCAGACTAACCACCTCGTAGATGTCGTCTGCTCCGCCTCCGGCCATGTAACTCACAGTTGACGCCAAATTCTGAAGGACATTTCTATCTGAAGTAGATCCATCATTACCTATGTGTAGGAACGTGTCATTCGTCTGTATCAGCATAGTTATTACTAATGTGTTTGCAATTGCCTGGAATTTCGATAATAAATCCAGTGCTGGCGGCTGTTCATCGTTCAAAAATTTCGTAACCAGGACACTACCGTCGCGACCGATTTGAATGCGGAAACCATCGCTAGTCACCATATTCGGTTGTGGATAGAACTGATCCTCATCGTCCGGTTCCGAAATCATCGTAATCGAATATTCCTCACTGTTGAACGTGTAATGTAACTTGCTTTCTTCAACGTCGAAAGACATCGTTTCTAGATCGCCCAACAAAAATGGCAAATAAAGGTTATGGACAGTACCATCTAGCATTCCCGGATAACTCTGCACTACCTCGAAGGACATTGGCTCCGAGAAGCGGTAGTAGAACGTGCTGTTCCAAAAATCGACCAGATTCTTTATGCCTTCGCCGTTCTCTTTGTCTACCCATTCAAATTCTACTCGAGTCATGGGCTCTACTTGAACGATAAGATTGTATATACAATCTGCATGAGGATGTAACAAAATGCTGACAAGATCCACTCCAGAAACTTGTTTCAACGAGCAGGACGGTATGACAGCGTCATATGACCTCGGATCGTTTCGTCCTTCAAAATTATCGATAAACTGGAGACCTACCGTCAAAACGCCTTTTACAGCCAGTGAACCACTTTGCTCCTTTTTGAACAATGCTTCCAACGGCCTGTCGCTGTAGAAATCTTTGTCAATATGTAAAGTGTCAGTGGCAAGATTGCCATCTCGAAAATAGTATTTGTCGGATCCTACAATGGTAAAGTGTTGTTCGTCTGGCAGACGGTACAGCCAAATGTGATTCTCAGCAGAGTCAGTGTGCCCTTCCACCTTTCCACAGCTTCCATCACTTCCAGAACCGGTCATGTTTACCAGGAAATGGTTGACGTTAACTGGCAGCCCTTTAACCACTGTGTCTTGATGAGCACCTGAACAGTCACCTGCTAGTACGTTAGTGGCGATGACCGTTCCGTGTTTGTCAACTCGCACATCTGAAGTAACCCACTTGTCTTCCGATGTAGTGAACAAAAATTTTGGGTCCGAAAATTCACTGCTCTCATCTTTTCGATACATTTGGAACTCGTACACCTTAAGGCTGGTCGTTCTGTCCCTTAGAGTAAACGTCAGAGATTTCCGTTCTTTCTCAAACTTTATGGAATCAATGGCAAGGATAGCACTCTTTTCCAATGATGGCAATGTGAAAACTATGTTGTTGGACGTATTCTCGGTGGAACGTATGGCAAATGACAAATACTCGGCGTATTGCGTCAGGTCTACAAAATAATTGAACGATCCCATTTCCGCTTGATTGTCGACTTTAGTGTACGGTCCCAAATACATCTCCACGTTCGGTAAAGTGCCCATTTCGCAACTAGAATTTGCTTTAAATTCAATCAAGTCAAGTGTGTCTTTTCCACTGCCACCGCGACCAACGATGCTTTTTGTCATGCAGCCTCCCACAATTGTGTCTGGCTGCTTGGGCCGTCCAAGCAAATGGTGATAGTCTCCTTGAATAGTGGCCTGTCGCGTGGAACCAGCTGTTGACAATCCCATCACGTTTTCAGACAAATCAATTTTGAATGTTGTTTGACTCTCAATCGAATTGGGCAGATCCTCTTTGACAATCAGAGTGTTATCACTTTCCGAAAACGCTGTCAGCCGCACGACACTTAAAGCCTTTGATGTTCCGATGAAAGTATCTTTAAGCTTCCCTCCATGTACTTCGCGATTCGTTGTAGTTTGTAGCTGGAATAAATTCTCAAGATCTTCAAAGCCTTTCACAATTTGCTTTGATGATCTATCGTCAGTAACATGATGAATGGCAACGGGCTCCAATGTTTCCCGTTTGAACACAAGTTGTACGGGCATGTCAGACGTAAGACTTTGCTTCGGTGGAATCAAATTAATTTTCGGCGAGGAAATAAATGCGCTATCGTCTCGAACATTATCCGTCAACTTCAATATGACGTTGTTCAATCCAGCACCTTTGAGGCTCACATGGAAAGAGTTTACGTCTTTTGGCGACCGCACTAATTCGTTCACAAACAACTTTCGCTTGTCATTTTCCAATTGAATTTGCACCAACAATCGGGAAACTTTATTACGCATGGTATCCAATTCAAATGTGGTATGCTGTTGACCAGCCTTATGTGCCACTATTTGTACGAGTTCATTGGCTCCAGTAATGTCTCCTTCCACTAAAACACGTGCTGTACCGGCTGCGTCAATTTGCAATTCTCTCTTCTGTGAACAACTGTTGATCCTGACGGTGTCTGGAACCTTTTCTCCGCTAACTACAATCGCATTGGTTTGACAGCTTGCAGAAATCTCGATTTGCCCCGCGCTTTTCGCTTTAACAACTGTCTGGATACCATTGTGTTGACTCAGATTAATCATCTCACTTTGACCAGCTTCGATGAGCAACGTATTGCTTCCTGCCCCGCCATCCAGTTTTACTTTATTCAACGGAACATTTAGCAGAAATGTGTCATCTTTATCACCTCCTCGCACATCCCAATCGGGTCCGGAGATGTTAAAAAGATTAGGAATATTGACGCTGCCAGTGCGTTTTACAATTTTGTTTCGACCATTATGAGATGGCAGACTGTGGAAGAACATGAGCGTTGAGTCAGATTTATGGTTTCCGGGCACCAGGAGAGAACTAAATGAATTGGGAGTTTCAACGGAGCTCTCATTGAAAATTAGTTGATATTGTTGGACCGGTTTAGCAATTACGTCTGTAGTATATTTGATTGTTAGAGGTGCTCGTGGAGAGTGATCCTTTAATTTTAGGGAAACTTCATCAATCGTAATGTGTAAGTTGTCTAAAACGATCTCTTGGGACTTGGTCTGTGTGAAAATAACTGTTGTTTTGTATAAATTTGGATTATCCCCGAAGCGAACAAAAACTCGCTTCTTTATGTGAATGTTAGAACCCGTCATATCCTCGCCGACATATATAGTGAAGTCTCCTCGAAATTGCTGAGCTAAAATGTTGGTGTAATTTCCCAAAAATGTTTGAAAATTAAAGCGACAGTACAGTGAAGGATTTATGTAAATGTAATCCGGATTTGTCGAGTCGGCACCTCCGTTTAAATATGCACTTCTCGTGTTGCAATCCACTTCAACCTTTTCTGCTTCATTCGGTCGTCCAATAATATTTTCAATTTCTTCCAGTCGCAGATTCAGCTTATTTTCGAGTATTGCGAAGTAAAATTTGCCGACTTGCTTCACTTCGATTGTCTGCCCTTTAGCACATGTCGTTGCGATGATTAACGAATCCGATTCCTTCGGTCCACCATTCAATATTCCTTCGAGTAGGCCACTTGAACAGTTACCACTTAAAATGAAGTCATTTTTTTGATTCCCTCCGTAAAAATTTTTGCGTCCCTTCTCTCCCATCCAAAATGTATAGGACATTGGATCCTCATTTCTATCAACGTAGACTTCGTCGTTTCCATCTTGCAAATCAATAAGATAACTTTGACCAGAGGTTCGTTCCTTTTCCGGTCGATACAATCCGATGGCGTTTTCGCAACGATAGTCGTTTATGCGGTTCGTTTGATGAATTTTGTAATTCTCAAATCTCAAGGAACCAGGTTTACATCTGTATACCGCTCCGGGATGGTCTCCCGGTACTGCTCTTTCCCAGTAAAGCTCTCGTTTTGCTCGAAAATCAACACGCGAGTCCTGATGTGGGAAACCAAAGTCGGTTTTTTCTTCTCCATCGCAAATGCAATCAAAGAACTCAAATGTAAATTTTTCATTCATGCAGTATTTCCCTCCATGACCACACGGTCTATTCCAGTCACAACCGCGACCAATTATGTCGTCATACAGGCAAACAGGACGTCCCAGCTCAGTAGTGAGAGGACAACCCCAAGTATGTTTCAAATGGCATTTTCCCTCGTATGCCAATGTTCTAGATGGAAAAACGACGCCGGAAAACTGGGTGTTGTTCTTCAAAAATTCTATGTAGCTTGTAACTGCTAAGTCGTTGGCTTTTTTCTCTTCAACTAGATAATCGATGTAGTCCTTTTCGCGAAGTCCAAAAATGTCGAGAAAACGACTCGTAAACACCTGAATTTTTTCATGTTCTAACAGTGGAAATTGCTCATTGATTCGAGCCACCTCATTGCTGGCATGGAACAAGGAATTGGCGATGTTGTTGACGAGGCTGATGATCAACCCAACAGCAGCAATAATCGGTGCAGCTGGAGGAAATGCAAGAGATAGAACTGTAACTGTTATTGAGACTGCCATGTCAATTGATTCAGAGACTAAAGCGTTTGGAGATCGCGCGATAATAAAAAAGTAAAAAACAAAAATTAGTTTGGAAAAGTACTGAAGAGACTGGAATCATATTTTACCGATATCAGCAATGGCATCGTCCCTGTCGTACTTATTATCAGCATTTTTGAGTCTATCCACCGATTTAGATATTGCCCAAGCTCCAAGTCCCACATCGATCGCACAACCGATTGGTCCAGCCACCTTAGAAAGGACTCGTGCCGCTTTACCCACTTTTGAGGCAGTTGAGAAAAATTTCTCGCCCACTTTAACAGCAGTTTCGGTGACAATATCATAACCAAATCGTCCTCCAATCACGGCAAGAGATGTGGTGTCGTTGTGAATGATCCCGTTTATAATTCCTTTCGCCACCATTAAATGTCCATATACTTTTCCAGCTTTATTGAAATTCTCGAGGTGTGGATTTTTGGCGAGGCTAGACACAATTTTCGAACCACTAAGGCGAAACTTGTTCAATCGCGCGGTAATTCTTTCATGGACGGCAAGCACAAATTCGGAAGGGGTTTTAGGAATCTCCTCGTTTCTATTCCATCGAGGCAAATCCTGAACTCTTTCGGTCAAATCAACTAACTCAATGTGCTCTGTCATTTCATCGTGATGGATCAGTTGGTTGAGATTTCTTCTTGCCTCTTCTGCAGTGATCTCATTGTTCACTTCTATTTTGTCTCCATTACCCTTTACCACTTTTAACATTAGTTTCCTTGCTTCATCGTCCACATTTTTGAAAACTTCGAGAAATTCTTCCGGCTGAATGGTCTCCACTTCACCTTCAGTGTCAATAGAAATGGCACATCGCCCTGCCGCTCCACTAAATCCTGCCGTGCCTCCGGCGCACGCTCCCGGTATCTCTCGAACTACTTTTTCCTGCTGAGGAATCTCTCTTCCAGCAACAACTACTTTCTCTTGCCACTCTCTTCTGTACTTCAGCTCGATTCGAGAAAATCTTTTAGCTTGGTCGTTAATAGGACCTTTGTATCCCACCATGTCAACACTAGGTACGTTGAACAATTCCTTCCAAAATTTCAAAGTCATTTTTTCATTTTCCAATAGTTGCTCACGGGTAAACGTTGTCTGCATTGTTCCGTCTGATTCAACTGCACTTGTACTCTCAACGTCCACAGAAGAAATCGTCCGCCCATTTACCGTCTCTTGCATTACAGAACGATCGAATGGGTCCCAATGATAAACTTCTTGTTGGTTCATACCAATCTTCAATTTAGCCGCGTAACGCTCCAACTTCACTACAAGTTTGTCGCCCTCCATTGTTAGTATGATTTCGGTGAGGGGATATTTTCTATTGGTGGTAAATAGGCTCTTCTTCCTGGCCTCTTGTGGATCTGTTTTAACAAGGTCGAGATACTCCTTGAATTCTTGCTGCTCACCGATATCCTGTTGAATTTCTCTCAGATCGCCGTCAACTAAGCTGATCTTCTTAGGATTTTTAGATGCTTGAGTTATCCACTTTTGGAATGTTTCCCTACCGTTTATTGTTACGGGCAGTACGTTTCCTTTGAACATTCGCCGATTAACTTCAACCAGATATTTTCGTAGAATTTCAGGATTTCCAGCCAATTCGTCGAAACTGTTGATTCCACTGCCGTATCGTCCGTCCATAAACATGTGCTTAACATTGAACCTGCCTATTTCTCCCATATTAACCAGCTCCCGGATACCTTTCTCAGCACTCGTCGTCGGATCCATAAGATTGCTCGGTTTATCACGCTTTTTCGAAGGTCTAGTTGGTTTGCGATTGCGGTTATTACCGTGCAGCAGAATGCATGTTCCGTGGTCTGTAACTTCGATCGTACTACTTGTAGAATTATCTCCGAGGTCGCATAAAAAGGAGGTGTAGCTAAGTCCCAGTAGCGACAAGAAAATTATAGTAATCAACCCCTTCATGTTGTTGCAGCTGTGTGTCAAATCGAAACAAAAAAGTCTTTGTTAATACTTGAAACACAGAGTCAATGTTAATGAACGGGCGGGGAGGGGGGGGGGGGGGAATGAGGCGGACGATTTCATTGCATAATTATTATATGGGAATGTGATGTTGATGTGATGTGCGTTAGTTAGACCGTTACACTTTGTATTTTTAACTCTCATTGTAGGTGTGCCATACAATTTGACTTTGGAAGAATTGGTGGATGAACCGAGGGGTGAGGGATACCACTTTCGTGGTATGATAAATTTTTCAAATTCGTTAAAACACTGAAAAAGACTTGATTTTCATAGCACAACATACCACAAACCACATTCAATGCGTCAAAATAGGAAAAAAAGATTTGTTGTTCTGACGAGTGGATAGTTCGAGCGCCGAGCTATGTTTTTGGAATGTAAACACGAATAATCACCTCGAAGGTGGTCAGTAATGACGTGTTTACATGCCACAAACATGTAATAGGACATTACAATAATGTGAATTATATAACAAGATGTGTTACGCACACGAGGGCTTGCCCCGTACACATCGAGTTATATGCACACTTGTTGTCACGAGAGTGTAGTTACGTAATAACAAACACTTCTGGAGATTTTATTATTGGCGCATTTGGTCTCAAGTTTCTTGGATTTAGCGGCAAACCACCATAACATGTTAAGCTACCGGCAAAGAAGCAAAACCAAAATAATAAGAAATACATAGCGCAATAATCTGGCGCAAATTTATTTACAGCTAATCGGTGCAGTTGGATAGAATGTAATGTAGGAACGGTCATATCACTGTTTTCTGAATGATATACAGCCTTTCAATCTTCCAGAAATTTGTTGGCCATATGCGATTTAGTGGGAAAAATGTTAACGTGATAAATATCTCGGTGTGTACTTAATAACATCCGAGTGTTCCCTACGTTACATTTCCCATTTTAATGTAGTCTTTGGAATTCAGTTATTAGTGACTGGAGTGAACGAAATTCGAGCATTAATTTGAAGCGAAATTATTTCTGAAATTAAATCTGAAAGAAAATTTTGTGCCACGACTGGGATCCGAACCCAGAATCTTCACCTTTCCGAGGTGCTGCGCTAACCAATTGAGCTACCGTGGACATTCTCATTTCAGATGTAATTTTTAACCGTTGCTTATACACTAACAGATGCATCTGTAACCAAAGTACGTGTAATGTTTGAGGAGCTTTATGCGCGCTTTGTGCCACCTACAGATGCGTGTGTCTGTTGATGACATCGAAATGATGACGACATTCAAGTACACATACGAATTAATGGACACGCAGTTATGAGAATAAACATAAAGACCATTTTCAACCAAAAAATAATCTCTCAGCAGCGGGAAATCACTCGGAAAAGATGCTGTCTCTTTTATACAGAGAGAGAATCATAAGCTTGTGCAATTTTTCCATTTTAACTCTCTTTTTACGTATTCTCTTGTATTTCATGCATGTAAAACCTGGATTTCCGTTGGAACGAGTTCAAACGAAAAGTTGCACAATCTTATGCATTACAGTACTCTAACTACTGAGAACACTTGTAGTCTGACTACCTCAAAAACGCGAACATTCACATTCAAGTCACTATCCTTTCAAATAAGGCATGTCGAGTCAACAAACAAAAAATATAAATTCTGTGGGCGAATAGACATGCGTGAATTTTTCAAAATAGCTTCAAACTATTTTTAGGTGAAAATATACGTTAAAGAAGACAATTCTTCCCATTACACATTATCAAAATAATTTGTCAATTTCCCGGAAAATAATTAAATCGATCCAAAAACGAGGAGACTATGACGTCATACTCTCCTCGCATTTTGTATATCACATTGACACACACACACTTTCACAATTAGTTGACCATGTGCACCATGTGTCTTAACCACAACAAACAAGGAAAAACTTATACATGTTGACTAAAACGATGACGTCACTAAAATTAAGGAAATTTTGATTGCAAATTTAAAATATTAGTCAACCGTATACAGGCAAAATATTCAGGAGTTGGGACATTGAGGGTATGACTAATCTAAATAAAATAGTTCCAGAAAACCATAAAGATTGTCTATTCCATTTATTAAAATGGGTGTAGCTTCGGTGTTATTGCACCGATTTTGAACAAGTTTTGCAGTAACTACAGCGGGATATCACTCTTGAGTGTGGTTGGTACGGTGTACGCGACTATACTTGTGGACCGGGCTACGAACATGGTGGAAGGGGTACTTCAGGGTGGTTTCAGGCCTTTGAGGGAATGCCAGGATCAGATTTTCTGTTTCACGAAGACAATCGAAATGCTTTATGAAAAGAAGAGAGACTTCTTCCTATGCTTCATCGACTTGGAGAAGGCATTCGACCGATTGCCAAGGCAGAAGCCGTTCGGGGCTTTTAGCTATTACGGTATCAATGGGAGTTTACTGCGTGCCATTGAGAGTATTTACTCAGGGAGCAGTGGCCGCTGTAAGAAAAGATGGCGAAATTAGCGAGTCCTTCGAAGTTGATGAGGGCGTTCGTCAGGGTTGTCTCTCCCCGCTTCTGTTTATAATTTTCATAAAAAAAAACATATGAAGGGACCCGTACGTATCAGAATAGATGTGGCAAACAGAGTTGATGTTACTCGAACGTATTTAAGTAAATGAAGAGGGTTTTTTCAAAACCTGCTAAGTCCAATTTCAGTATTTGTTAGTGAATTATAAGAAAAATGAATCTGGACTTAGCAGGTTTTGATAAAACCCTCTTCAAATATTGCCTTAACTCTTAAGTGTTTGAAATTACGTCCACATTAAGTTGTATTGGAAATTGCCGATAGGGCAGTATTGAAAAACCCGTCCAAAGAAACGATGTAAAAGAACCCTCCCGAAAGCACAAAATTGATCTCCAAATAAATAAACATGTTCGCCTCAATTTTCTCTACAACATAGCAAAAAACAGTTTTTTTGTTAAGGGCCGACCTTAGGACCGGCCTAGGGCCATAAGGAAATGCCTCTGACACATCCTTCCATAGACAAAAATGTTTCCCTCAATCAGAGCAGATGGTTAGGGCCGGCCTTAGGACCGACGAGAGGCCCACTTGAGCCCCAAGCACAGGCCCAAATTTGTTTATGAATATAATTCGGTACACGGTTACCTCTCAAATAGAAAAAGAATCAACGAAATCGGTTAGGATTTGCCCGATTTATGCAAACAAAAACACGTTGGATCTATTTTCAGGGTCCTGGCTGAGTCCAAGGGCATCTTATCAAAAAACTTTCTTCCATAAAATGTGAGACATTCCTAGACCTTTCGATTAAAATTTTTTTTTTGAAAATCGGAAGAGATTTATACTCGAGTTATGTACAAAAAAATGTAGGGCCCTAGCAGAGACTCGTTTTTAGTGCCCTAGCTAAGTCCAAGGGCTCAAAAAAATTTCTTTTACAAATTGTCGGCCATGCCCAGATCTTTCAAACATAAAAAAAGTTTATGACAATCGGAATAGATTACTCGAAAATTGGAAAATATTTACTCTAGTTATGAACAAAATACCAAAAACCACTTAAACGGCCCTAGCTCGGCGGCCCTTGGGCCGACGACAGTGCCCACATTCAATGTCATAAAAGATTTGTTGATTACCTTTCAGGGAAAAAAAGTTTTTGAAAATCGGTTGAGTTTTACTCGAGTTATTGTGTTGACGGACGGACGGACATTTTTTTTATTGCTGATTCGTTATCTAAGGTGCTACTCCCGGGTCGAAATTCGACTGGTTACAAACGTCGTGGTAAACTTCGTTCTTCGTACGGGTCTAATTATTAAGCAGGCCAACTTGCAGGGAAAGATGAATTGGGGTAAGGCAATAATGAAAATACTTGCCTTTGCGGATGACTTGATTCTGCTGGCAGGATTTACAGGATGCGATGGACCGCCCGAATACAGAATGTGAGGAGTAAGGAATGAAGATAGGTATGGGGAAAACTAAGTTTATGCATGTCGGATATTTTGGAAGAGGATTGTCTGTAGTTTGAATGGGAGGAGCTGGAGCAGGTTTCTGGTTTCAAGTTTTGAGGAACCATTTTTTCAGAGGATGGCGAGACAGTTAGGGAATTTGTGGAAAGGATGAAATAGGTAGTCAATTTTCAGCCTGACAATTCTGTATGAACTGGAGGTTTGTGATATGAGGGTTCTCAGGAGTATGGCGAAGGTTAATCGGAGGGAGCAATGGGATAACGACAACATTAGGGAAAACTTGGATGCTTCGCCAGTGGAAGAGGAGGCAAGACTAGTCGTCTACGCTGGTTCGGGCCTGTTCAAAGGATGGGTAATAACAGACTACCAAAAAGGATCCAGATGCACAAGTTCCGAGTGTTAGGCCAAAGAGTAGACCAAGGAGAACGTTTGTAGATTCAATTAAATTAGATTTAGAAGTTAACAAACAAACCATCTTGGCGGACGATAGGAGGGCACGGAAGGGGGTGGTACCTCACAGAGGTAAATAATGGTCAATAAAGTTTGATGATGATGAAAATGGAATAAGCTTACCGAAATCTTTTGACTTAAACGATTTTCTAACAGCAAATAATTCGCTTCTGGCACACGCTTACATCACATGAACCATCATGGTAGAATATGACGGACGCGAAAAGACATTTACTTTATATGCGACGATACGCCTTACATTAAATGCCAATTTTTGAGACGGAAAATGAGAATTTATTGCATTATTCTCAATATTTATCCGTCTAGAGGGATAAATTCCACTGTCTAGGGCGATAAATAACCAGCTAGACTAGAAATATTAAATTAAAAAAAACCCGTCCGTTTGAGAATCGAACACAGAACGCCCCGCGTTCCAATCAACGATGCTAACCACTACGCCAAATGATCTTATTAAATGCATGAATTGCGAATTATATTATCGCAGCTAATGTGATTCAATTGAAAACTCTCATAAAATGTGTTTTCTATATGCGTAAATGGAATCTCACATGTGTGTGTGCTTTATTCGAAATTTTGTTTTCGAATGCACATGCGCATTGTTCATTGTAACATAATCTTCGGTTGTGTTTTATATAAATATTTATATGAAATGTGCATTTAGGTTCAAGCTTGCGCGATGCAACAATTTGATAATTTGAATATTTTGTGCATGAAACAAACATAAAAAAAGTAAAAAAAGAAAGTAAAAAAATCAGAATTGAACCCCCGACACCTCATCTCAAAAAATTAGCGCTACCGTGCCCTAGCTCGCTCGGCCATCAGTTCTTGTGTTTAATGTTCGGCGAATCGTCGCTATTAAAGTAAAATAATATACTTATACATTGTGGACACTCGAATAACCGTTCGCGTGTATATTACACACACTTGCTCGCTATCGCTCGCGCGTTGTGTGTAATATACACTTGAACGGTTATTACTCGCTTACCACAATGTATAAGTAATCTTATACTATCTTAGCCTATAATTTAAAAACCTCCAAAAATGATTGTTATTTTGTAACTACACTTGTCACGAGGATAATTTCCATAGTTGATTACATATTAACCGAATGAGGTTGATGGAAGTTAACATTTACATAATATCAATCTAATTAACTTCAGACAAACGTTATGGAGAAAATAGCACAGATAATATTAATTTTCTTCTAATTGTTTGTGACAAAATCTGCAAGCAGCCAACATCAACATTGCTCTGGGTCATCCTGTTGATACGACGGGTCAGGCTATATTTAAGAGTAAGTTTACTATTTACAATAAACAAAGAAAGAATATAATTAGATAATTTCTGTTTATTGTATTTTTTGTTTTTGAAAAGATAGTTTCTTATTGGCTGTTGTTTCTTCGCCTATTTGAAAAATACAAATTCAATGCAAAATCTTTTCAATTACAAATTACAAAATACAAATTCAATGCAATACAAAGTCTTTTAACCATTGAATGCAAATTGATACCAATATAGTATGTGTGATTACGGTAATTTTTTAAAAAACCGGTAAACGGTAAATATAATTTTTTGGAAAAATTTACCCGTAAAAATCGATGAATTGTTAATGGATGTTTTTCTATATATTTTCCAATCAGAGAATTGGGTTTCCAATGATGCCTAAACTTCTGCTGAAAAAAAAAAAACAGATAAACGGTACTCAGTCCTGCAAATTTTTTGCCAGTATTTTACCGATTTTTATCGAAGGATGTGTGAAGAAATAATAAAATTCCGAAGACCCGGAAAACACAACCTCTCTTCTGTAAGATAGCTTATAAAGTCTATAGTTCTCCCAGAAATTTGCAGTACTTGGTTAAGGCCAGGTTATACTCGCTTACATCCGTGCGACGTATCCGACTATAACCTGGCCTTAAGAGTTGCCGATGCGGGACCGTTAAAAAACTACGTAACGCAAAAATAGGATTTTCTGGACTCTCTCTTCCTGACACACTAAAGTCCCGCAAGCGCGTTAACTTCCCACCCTCATCCGATTTGTGACTAACTGGAAAAATTTCTGAAAGACGCTTTAAATCGAAAATTATTCTCAAATATTCACAACTTTTGAGACTTGTTGCTTAATACTGACGAATTTATAAATTTTTAGCTTAACGCAGATGCGGGTAACGCTTTTACGCTCGTATTTTCGTCCGTTGTCTGTCTCAATCAGGCTTACCACCTCAAACTTGCACCATTCCATAACTTATTGGCCAAAAAAGGCCGGAAGAACAGGTCACATATTACAGATAAATCGGCTCATAGAAAGTTCTGGGAAATCCTCGAAAGTTTTAGAAAGTCCTGGAAAGTTCTCGAAGTTTAACAAAACTCGGCATTCTTAAGGCCAGATTCTAGGTACTGACATGGTAGAATACTCAATGAATTGAGTGAGATTTTTGTTTTTTTCTTGGTTTTTCTGTTGGTTTTAGGTTGGTGTTGTATGGCGCGACTCTTTCGCAAATTTCTAAAAATCTGCAGACCATCCATCATGAGTGATGTTGCTAACAGAATCTTGCCACAGATGTGCGTGTCCTGATGCCTTGATACGGTCTGATTTACCTTTGTTACTATTTGACAACAAAACCGATGAAGTGAGGCAACTAAAAACAACAAAGCAGCAAGCACTGTTGGAAAAATGGTTGTTTTATCTTTCCAACAGTGCTTGCTGTTTGTTGTTTTTAGTTGCATCACTTCATCGGTTTTGTTGCCAAATAATAACAAACTTTTGGTAAATCAGACCGTATCAAGGCATCAGGACACGCGGTGACGGGTATTATCCCCAGGGAATTATCCCCCAGACTGAAAAAAGGGAATTATCGCCCAGGAATGATCCCCCAGACAAATGGGAATTATCACCCAGGGAATTATCGCCCAGGAATTATCGCCCAGATAAATGGGAATTGTCACCCAGGGAATTATCCCCCAGGAATTATCACCTGGGAGGGCATTTTCCTTATACAAATCTTGTGTTTTAGATACAAAATACCTTAGGTACAAAATACCTGCTTCCCATTTGTTTCCATTTGTCTGGGGGATAATTCCCTGTGTGATAATTTTCATTAGTGTGGGCGATAACTCCTGGGCGATAATTCCCTGGGCGATAATTCCCATTTTTTTTCAGTCTGGGGGATAATTCATGTTGCCCGTCTAGATATGACGAATCAGCAATAAAGAAAATGTCTGTCTGTCTGTCCGTCACCACTTTTTTACCAAACGGCTAAATCGATCACCTTAATAGTGTAGGGCAATTAGCTTTCCAGCTTGCAAAAATTAGGACAAAAGGAAACAAAACGGGATTCGATAGGGCTGAGAGGTGTCTACCATAGACCGAAAGTCCCAAAAAATCGCACTGTAGGGTTTTGAGAAAATCGGAGTTTTCCAAAATATTTTCCGATGACTATTTTTCCCAAATTTTAGATAGTTCAAAGTTTCTATAACACTTTACCTCATCAATTTTAGCCATTTTTTGGCTGAGATACGATTTTTCAAAGTCAAAATTTCATCGAAAAAATGACCTCCGCGAAAACTTTTTTCGACTTTATACCGGTATATCGAAAAAACCTTGCTCCGAATTTGGAATCCAAAACTCTCAAAAACGTTTCATATTAACATAATTTTCCTTTTCGAACTCGACGAAAAATTTCCCTCTAATGTCGAAAATTTCATTACACTCTGAAAAACGTCTACGAGAACCAAATCAGTATGAAAAATAATCAATGTTTTTGTTCGAAAAAATCGTTTTAAAAAATTTACACTTTGTGCGAAACCTATCAATCATATTGGGTTGCTATGAAAGACAAAGTTGTTCTTTGTTGTGTGAGGGTGGTGGGGTGATCAAAATTATGGCCGCCGTTGATCGTGGCACCCTCAGCGCGTTTTTACCAGGATTTAGATTTATCAGATTGGGTCGGTCTATCTCTGGTTCTTGAAACACAAATCTGATGATCCTTTGTTTCGTACCCCGTTCATCATGTAAATCTCGAAAACCTCCCAGTTCCTACAAGAAACCTGTCTAGAGCGGCAGGTCCCATTTTAGATACTGTTGCAGGTTGGACCACATGACTTCCTAGAGTCCTGAGCCTCAGTGAGGAGAACTTCGGGCATTCGCACATAACGTTAACGCCCGTTTCCTCACTTAGGCCGCAGGTGCAGTTGGAATCGTTGAAGATTCCCAATTTTGCGCTTCCTGTCCATGTTTAACAGTTCTCTGGCCCACCTCCCATCGGGCACCGGAAAGAAACGCTTCGTGTGCATTCCTCCTTCATAGGCACTCCAATAGTTAGCGATTTCCGACCTCACCCAGCTCTTCATCGCTTTCACGCATGCCGAGTGTGTGATGGGTATAAGAGGCTCCGGCCCACAACTCAATGTTGCTAGGCCTCTTCTCGCTAGCTCATCCGCTCTCTCGTTTCCCTCCACACCAGAGTGTCCGGGAACCCAGGCCAGCGTGGCCTGATTTCTCAGTCCCATCTGGTTCAGGGTTTCCTTCAGCTCTTTTACTAGCCTGGATGTCACGAAAAGCGACATAAGCGCTTTGATCATCGCCTCACTTTCAGAACAGACTGTCACATTTTCTCCACATGCCTCTGCTGGGAGTGCCTCCCGCGCTCCCATCAGTGCCGTGAAAGTTTCAGCCTGAAAAACATCAGCGTATCCACCTAGGTGATACCATCTTTCCGCCAACAACGGTTCCGCAGAAAATACTCCGGCTCCCGTACATTCTGAAGTTTTAGAGCTATCAGTAAAGCTCACAGTTCCTTCATCTGATTGGCAGCTTGGCCAACCTTCCAGCCATTCAGACCTGCTGGGTACGACAGCCTCGAAACGCCTTACGAAGTCTGTCTCCGGTTTCATTCGGTCCCTAGGCATCGCAAAGACCTCGTTAGTGATAGCCTTCTTGATTTTCCCATGGCCCGAAATGAAATTTGGGGAGATCGTTCTAAGACAGCCTATCCGCCGTAGCAAAAGCTTTCGCCTTCAATGCCACATCATTATTTGCAGCACTGCACTCGAAAAGTTTTTCAAGGCCTGAGACAACATCGACCGTCGGAGCACTTAATAATGGCATATTACATGTTTTACACAAATTCGGGTCCATTTTATATAATAAATCGAATTAACACCACCGCGTTGAAAATGATACTACCGAAAGTCATACCTTTATGCATTTGGAAGGACAGTGAAAGACAAAATTAGAAAATATTGCGAAAAACGATTTTGGCTGCTATTTTCTTAATCATCCGTCATCCACCAGATAACAAGAAAAAACTTTATCCTTCACAACAATACGCTTTCTTTGATACTTTACGACAAAAATACATTTTCACGAAAAAGCGCTGGTGGCGCCACCATAGCCAACGGTGACCAATTTTTTGCTCATCCCATGATACACCAGACAACAAGAAACAATTTCGCTGGTCAAATATTTGATATAAAACAAATTCGTTAAAGAAAAACATTGTAAATTTTGGATATTAATTTTGGTCTCGTAGACTTTTTTCACCGTGTAATGAAATTTTCGACATTCGAAGAAAATTTTCGTTTGGTACCGAAGGTTACATTTGGCTCATTCCAAGGTCTTCAGGATAGTCCAAAGATGTTTTTTAGCGATTAACATCAAAAATTTAAATATAGCTATTTTGGGAATCGGAGTTCAAAGACGAAAAAACTTTTCCCGAGTGTCCATTTTTCGACGAAATTTCAAATTTGAAAAATCATAATTTAGGCAAATTTCGACCAAATTTACTCATATGGGTATTAAATGAAAGCCTAAACTATGTAGAATTTGGGAAAAATCCGCATTTTTAAGAAATTTGGAAAATTGTTGCTGAAATTGGGCTCTGGGTAAAGTCTTACACTTAACCTCGAAAATTTCACTGTTTTTCGATTTTCTCGAAATGCTGAAGTGGGATCGAGTGGGACTTTTTGGACGTTATTTAGATGCCTAAGGACTATCGAATTACGGTGGATCTGTCTTTTACCTAATTTTTGCAAGCTCTTCCATACAAAATTTTTTAATTGCCCTACACTATAATCTTTTTATCCCCTGAAAAGTACATATATGTACCATGATTCAAGTTCAAAGATGAGCAAAATCGGTCCAGTGGTTCCGGAGATATGGTCGAAAAAGTGACCAAAAACATGGTTTTTCGAGGGTCGGTGAAACTATTTCACAAATATCTCAGCAAGTAGAACACGGAATTTTGGTGTCAAATGAAAAAATTTATCTCAAAAAACTTGATTTTTTGTGGAAATTGGCTCAGTGTTCTGAACAGTTACGGCAGTTTGCTTCTAGAGGCAAAGTTGGTGAGAATTACATTTTAGAGAAAATAGTTTCAGGATCAAGAAACTACGTTAGCCTACGTAGCGATTATCAAATTATGGGTAAAGAGTTGACATATCAATGGACCATGGCTATTTCGACAAAAGTGACGTAAAATTTTATTTTAAACAAAAAGTTGTTCTACAACATGCCTAAAAAATGCACCAATTTTTTTATAAAATTAATTAAAGTAATAAATGAAAGGAGCAGTTCAGTTAAAAAATTAGCGATGGCGGACACTTAAATTGAATTTCAAATCAAAATGTAACTCTTTATAACCCTAAAATTTGTATGGTTTTTGATTTGCAGCGTAAAGACCGCTCAAAACATAGTAAATACTATTCGGTAGTACATTCGGCCTCAGTCAGTTCGTTTGCGGCTGTCAAATGGAACTAAAATTTTGTAATTTTTTTCAAGAAAAAGAACAAAATTAAAAAAAAAAACGGTACGTTCTGAAGGTATGCCGTAGAATAATTTATTGCTTACAATTACGTTTTACGTCAAAATAGCCATGGACCATTATTGGTTATTTTGAACGTCTTCCATGCCTACAGTTAAAGTCTCCTGTAACTGTTTTTCCACGAGTTTACAAAAACACAGCGCGCTAAGATCTTGGATAGATTTAATTATTGCAGTGGAGTATATGAGCCTTCAAGTATTTGAAAGTTTTTTTCACGAGCCCTACCCCCCTTCGGAGCGTTATGGCATTTAAAGACAACAAAATGAGAATTTTTTGATAAAAGATTCAATATCCGTGTTGCTTGTCGAAAGACTTTTTGCTTTTCAGTTACAACTTACGAATTCTATTTCTCATTGATTGAAAATAACTTTTCTCGAAAGCCGTCGCACACTTTATTTGTTTATAACTCGTAATTTACATCGACAAGTCGAACTGAATTAGTTTCATAGTTTCATCACGTAAACTATTTCCGTTCATTTAGTTACTAGCTACTTAAAATATCGAAATATCCAAATTCCAAAGTAGTGTTAACTGTGGGCTTGTCTGCATTTTGGGTATGGAAATGCGTGATAGGATTTAGAGATTTTGATTTTTTGGTGATGTTACATCGTGTAATTTCAAAATAATCGATTTCCATTCACTTCACTGATAGATTAGTTTATGAAGCGTATCTACAATATAGAACTCAACTCAACTCACCAATTGTTACATCTATGTGATATTGACAATATAAACTGCTGATCACTTCAATCACTTCTTATCCTGCCGAATGCCGGCACTATTATGAAAATTAGTTGCAGCTATTAGTTGATATGAAGATTTACACGCATACAATTGTTAATGGGGTTATAGCGCTTCTCATGTCGTTCGCTTTGTTCCACTCTCAAAGTACCAAGTGAAATATGTAATCTGTGTGCATGTGCAATCCGTATGACATTCGAGTCCGGTTAAGCGTCCGGGGGATCTCTGTATTCTTACTCTGATAATAGAAAGAAATCAATTTGAACATTTTTTACTAGCACGAACATTCAGTAATTACGCAGTTGCAATTTACCGTTAAAGGGATCCTTTCATTTTGCGAAATACTCAGACTCAGGCTATGCAGGAACTTCTTTAAGAAACAAACTTTCAGGTTCCACAAATTCTTACTGTTGTGGAGAATTATTGACACAAAACCGCTTCTTGGAGGTGCATTAGCATTAGCATCATTTTCAAATTTTTCACCACCAACTTCTTTTTTTCCACTTCCGTAGTCTTTCTTCTGGTAGATAGTTTGATGTAGAGCAACGTTTGTGAAGAACGTTTTTCAAAAAAAAAATTGTGTCTAGATCCCCGGCACGCCCGGCAGGGCAGATATGCAGATATACTTGGTCTCTTTTCGAACGGTAGAGGCAGTAGTCTGTGGTACTAAAATGAGTGCCATAGTTGTTAGGGGTTGCCCACAAGGGGGATTTTATCTCCAATGTTATGGTGCATAGTCATAGACTCACTCCTATTGAAATTGAATGAAATGGGCTTCTTTACTCAAGGTTATTCTGATGATGTTTCTACGATCATTGGTCGTTTCTCTGTGAACACTATTGGTGATCTTATGAGAACAGTGCTAAAAGTTGTCAAACATGGTGTCAGGAAAGGAACCTAAAAGTAAATCCAGGAAAAAGATGAAGCCTGTCGCCTAAAGCAATATGGTGGATATATACAGCCGTGGTCAGACCGATTCTCTGACACGGATGTATGGTATGGTGGCCCAGAATTCAAGTTGGTACAACCAAAAAGAGGTTGGATATCCTGAATGAATCAATGGGATGAAAAATACCACCGCCACGAAGTCGATAGAAGACCTACTCTTTCTTCCACCGCTGGATCTTTACATAAAATCTAAGGCTTTCAGATTAACGTGAAATGTGAGACTGTTGGTTTGCGAAATCAGAGGTACGCCACGCCGCCATATGTAAGTTCGTCAAAGATGACATCCTTAATGACGACCGGAACTCTGGTAAGACGATAAGTTTGCTTGCATTATCCTGATAAATGTGAACCGCTGGGTGAGAATAGAATCTTCCCAACACTGGAGGCACTGGTTTATGGCTCTAAACGGGACGGTTTTACGGAAGCAAGTTTCTTCTTTGAATTTTCTCTACAAATTCCCAAAATTCACTAAACTTTCCCAAAATTTCCCGAAAATTCCCTAAATTTCCCAAAAGTTCCCGAAATTTCCAAAAATTTCACAAAAAAAATATAAAAAATTTCCAAATAATTTAGTAGTAAACTTTAAGATGAAGGGCATCTCTTTCCAGACAAGTTGAAAATTCGAAATTTTGGATTGTCTGCTCAGCAAAATTTTTATTTTTACCCTCGTAAAGGTCCTCCTAGCGCTCAACAAGAAAGGGGTAGAACAAATGTTTTTCGCATCGAATAATGTAGCACGATGGCATTGTTTCCCAAAAAAAGTATAAAAAAATTCCCAAATAATAGGCTCTGGTTACCATCTTTCGCTTTCCTGGACATGAAGGTATTCCTGGGGATGAGAAAGCGGACGCTCTAGCAGGAAACGGTACTACCAAGAGTGTCATTGGACCAGAGCCACACTTCGGCATTTCCAAAACTACCAGGAAGAGTATCTTTAAGCACCATGTAAACTCTCGGCGAAGTTAGTTGTTATTCAGGTTCTAGTCAAACTCCTTATAGTTTGACACCTCTTCCATTCATAAATTATATCCCACAAATTTGTCGATTTTAACCCCTCCCTCCCCCCCCCATGTCACACCAGGATAATACTCTTCACACTCCCCCAAAGTGACTTAACTCAAAAAGAAAATAAAATTTCGGAAACATAGATTTTTATCTGTCATTCCATAAACATTCCATCTTTGTATCTTCGTCTATCACTGAAATTTTACACAGTAATTCTGAATTTAGACCAGGTCTAAGCTACGACAGGTCCATTTCCTTGTCATCATAGCCGAATCAGGCAACATGTTCACAGTTCAAGCGGGACAACCAGACTACCATTTTCTCGCCTTGGCGTCTAAGTCGGTTAGGTATTCCCGTTGGTTGTGTGATGTGATGACTTGGTGATGATTTGAAATTTTGAGCGCGGAGTTGTCGGAATGTTTTATGTTATTTGTGAAATATTTTATTTAGGTTGTGTGACGTAACGCTTCGCCAGACCCCTTCCACTCACAATCTGTCACGCAAGATCAACACCCCCTCCCCCCTTGCGTGACATAATTTATGGATGAGCTCTTAACACTCTTCGTATCTATCTATTTACCCCCATCGTGAATTCGTACATTCATACGTAAGTGAGTGAAGCTGCGAATGATTTAAAAATTTGCTTTATTTATTTTCGAACATTTACAAAGTGTTAGAAACTCTATACAATTTATTTAGAACTGTTGGTCAATATGGGAGAACGTGTAGTTCATGTGGAGCCAATCTCATCACTAGTAAGTCCTGTTGACAAACGGCAGACCTTCCAAAACATCATTTTCCAGATTATGTATGACACTGTTCCACTTGGGCATTTTATCAATCGAGATTGTGGTCGGTGAACTACATGCAGGGCAAGAACTCATCAAGAAAGTATTGATCAACTAATAAGAAAGTTTTGAATATTTTACCTGTCCCATGGAATGGTAGCAATTGGAGACGAAAATTGGAATGGACTCTCCATGTCTTCTTCATCACTTTCGTACAGGTGATGGTCTCGAACCTCTGTTCCATCCAGACTTATGATCAATCCTGGCATGAATATCGTAACGTTTCTGATTTCAGTGGGAGCGTTATACGTGCCATTGGCCGAAATCATATTAGGCGGTGATGAGTTCTTGAAAAAGTCGGTAATGATAACAGTCGTCATTTCGATATGCTGCCGGTCATATTTGTGTCCTCTGAGCTCTTCAATGTCACTCAATCGAATATCGTTTTCTTTCTTGGTATACTTGAAGCGGAAACGATATTCTCGTCCGTATTTGTGATCCAATACATAAATGCGATGATTGGGCTCCAAATCTTCGGCAGCGATGCTATAAATGGTTTCCCTTTCCAGATGAATGTCAATAGGAGACAGTATCCATATACCTTCATGAATTCGAATAAATTCCATCATTGCATTGCTCAACAGAATCTGCAGATTTTTTCGAACACTTTCGGTAGCACCATTTAAGACAACTACTTTTCCAGGATGATCCAACTCAAATTCTCGCATGGTTATTATGAGATCGTCTCTATCCTGGTAAACGAATGGTATGTATTTCATTCCAACTTTGAAACGAATCGGTACAACAATGTCAGTTAAGTCAATCGTTTGCTTTGAAATGTAAGGACCTTCTTCGTTCACGGCCGGAGCTAAAGATGCGTTTTCTAGTCCTGTCGATATGTAAACGTCTTTCATCAGACTAACCACCTCGTAGATGTCGTCTGCTCCGCCTCCGGCCATGTAACTCACAGTTGACGCCAAATTCTGAAGGACATTTCTATCTGAAGTAGATCCATCATTACCTATGTGTAGGAACGTGTCATTCGTCTGTATCAGCATAGTTATTACTAATGTGTTTGCAATTGCCTGGAATTTCGATAATAAATCCAGTGCTGGCGGCTGTTCATCGTTCAAAAATTTCGTAACCAGGACACTACCGTCGCGACCGATTTGAATGCGGAAACCATCGCTAGTCACCATATTCGGTTGTGGATAGAACTGATCCTCATCGTCCGGTTCCGAAATCATCGTAATCGAATATTCCTCACTGTTGAACGTGTAATGTAACTTGCTTTCTTCAACGTCGAAAGACATCGTTTCTAGATCGCCCAACAAAAATGGCAAATAAAGGTTATGGACAGTACCATCTAGCATTCCCGGATAACTCTGCACTACCTCGAAGGACATTGGCTCCGAGAAGCGGTAGTAGAACGTGCTGTTCCAAAAATCGACCAGATTCTTTATGCCTTCGCCGTTCTCTTTGTCTACCCATTCAAATTCTACTCGAGTCATGGGCTCTACTTGAACGATAAGATTGTATATACAATCTGCATGAGGATGTAACAAAATGCTGACAAGATCCACTCCAGAAACTTGTTTCAACGAGCAGGACGGTATGACAGCGTCATATGACCTCGGATCGTTTCGTCCTTCAAAATTATCGATAAACTGGAGACCTACCGTCAAAACGCCTTTTACAGCCAGTGAACCACTTTGCTCCTTTTTGAACAATGCTTCCAACGGCCTGTCGCTGTAGAAATCTTTGTCAATATGTAAAGTGTCAGTGGCAAGATTGCCATCTCGAAAATAGTATTTGTCGGATCCTACAATGGTAAAGTGTTGTTCGTCTGGCAGACGGTACAGCCAAATGTGATTCTCAGCAGAGTCAGTGTGCCGTTCCACCTTTCCACAGCTTCCATCACTTCCAGAACCGGTCATGTTTACCAGGAAATGGTTGACGTTAACTGGCAGCCCTTTAACCACTGTGTCTTGATGAGCACCTGAACAGTCACCTGCTAGTACGTTAGTGGCGATGACCGTTCCGTGTTTGTCAACTCGCACATCTGAAGTAACCCACTTGTCTTCCGATGTAGTGAACAAAAATTTTGGGTCCGAAAATTCACTGCTCTCATCTTTTCGATACATTTGGAACTCGTACACCTTAAGGCTGGTCGTTCTGTCCCTTAGAGTAAACGTCAGAGATTTCCGTTCTTTCTCAAACTTTATGGAATCAATGGCAAGGATAGCACTCTTTTCCAATGATGGCAATGTGAAAACTATGTTGTTGGACGTATTCTCGGTGGAACGTATGGCAAATGACAAATACTCGGCGTATTGCGTCAGGTCTACAAAATAATTGAACGATCCCATTTCCGCTTGATTGTCGACTTTAGTGTACGGTCCCAAATACATCTCCACGTTCGGTAAAGTGCCCATTTCGCAACTAGAATTTGCTTTAAATTCAATCAAGTCAAGTGTGTCTTTTCCACTGCCACCGCGACCAACGATGCTTTTTGTCATGCAGCCTCCCACAATTGTGTCTGGCTGCTTGGGCCGTCCAAGCAAATGGTGATAGTCTCCTTGAATAGTGGCCTGTCGCGTGGAACCAGCTGTTGACAATCCCATCACGTTTTCAGACAAATCAATTTTGAATGTTGTTTGACTCTCAATCGAATTGGGCAGATCCTCTTTGACAATCAGAGTGTTATCACTTTCCGAAAACGCTGTCAGCCGCACGACACTTAAAGCCTTTGATGTTCCGATGAAAGTATCTTTAAGCTTCCCTCCATGTACTTCGCGATTCGTTGTAGTTTGTAGCTGGAATAAATTCTCAAGATCTTCAAAGCCTTTCACAATTTGCTTTGATGATCTATCGTCAGTAACATGATGAATGGCAACGGGCTCCAATGTTTCCCGTTTGAACACAAGTTGTACGGGCATGTCAGACGTAAGACTTTGCTTCGGTGGAATCAAATTAATTTTCGGCGAGGAAATAAATGCGCTATCGTCTCGAACATTATCCGTCAACTTCAATATGACGTTGTTCAATCCAGCACCTTTGAGGCTCACATGGAAAGAGTTTACGTCTTTTGGCGACCGCACTAATTCGTTCACAAACAACTTTCGCTTGTCATTTTCCAATTGAATTTGCACCAACAATCGGGAAACTTTATTACGCATGGTATCCAATTCAAATGTGGTATGCTGTTGACCAGCCTTATGTGCCACTATTTGTACGAGTTCATTGGCTCCAGTAATGTCTCCTTCCACTAAAACACGTGCTGTACCGGCTGCGTCAATTTGCAATTCTCTCTTCTGTGAACAACTGTTGATCCTGACGGTGTCTGGAACCTTTTCTCCGCTAACTACAATCGCATTGGTTTGACAGCTTGCAGAAATCTCGATTTGCCCCGCGCTTTTCGCTTTAACAACTGTCTGGATACCATTGTGTTGACTCAGATTAATCATCTCACTTTGACCAGCTTCGATGAGCAACGTATTGCTTCCTGCCCCGCCATCCAGTTTTACTTTATTCAACGGAACATTTAGCAGAAATGTGTCATCTTTATCACCTCCTCGCACATCCCAATCGGGTCCGGAGATGTTAAAAAGATTAGGAATATTGACGCTGCCAGTGCGTTTTACAATTTTGTTTCGACCATTATGAGATGGCAGACTGTGGAAGAACATGAGCGTTGAGTCAGATTTATGGTTTCCGGGCACCAGGAGAGAACTAAATGAATTGGGAGTTTCAACGGAGCTCTCATTGAAAATTAGTTGATATTGTTGGACGGGCATAGCCCTTCTGTTTGGAGAATATTTGATTGCTAGAGGCTCATGTTGAGAGTGCTCCTTTAAGCGTAGGGAAACTTCATACCTCGTATAGTATATATCGTCCAAAACGACTTCTTGGGACTTGGTCTGTGTGAAAATAACTGTAGTTTTGGATAAGTTTGGATCATCCCCGAAGCGAGCAAAAACTCGCTTCCTTATGTGAATAGTAGATCCCGTCATGTCCTCACCGACATATATAGTGAAGTCTCCTCGCATTTGCTGAGCTAAGATATTGGTGTAATTTCCCAAAAATGTTTGAAAATCAATCCGACAGTCCAGTGAAGGATTTATGTAAATGTAATCCGGATTTGTTGAGTTGGCACCTCCGTTCAAAAATGCACTTCTCGTGTTGCATCCAACTTCAACTTTTTCTGCTTCATTCGGTCGTCCTATAATATTTTCAATTTCTTCCAGTCGCAGATTCAGCTTATTTTCGAGCATTGCGAAGTAAAATTTGTCGACTTGCTTCACTTCGATTGTCTGCCCTTTAGCACAGGTCGTTGCGATGATTAACGAGTCCGATTCCTTCGGTCCACCATTCAATATTCCTTCGAGTAGGCCGCTAGAACAGTTGCCATGGAATCTGCGCGTTGATTCGAGCCACCTCATTGCTGGCATGGAACAAGGAATTGGCGATGTTGTTGACGATGCTGATGACCAGCCCAACAGCACCAATGATCGGTGCAGCTGGAGGAAATGCAAGAGATAGAACTGTAACTGTTACTGAGACTGCCATGTCAATTGATGCAGCGACTAGCGTTTGGTAAAGGAGTAAAATAGTAAAAAAAGTTAAAAAAAAATAATTCGGAAAAGTAGCCCAATCCTAAATGTTATAAGTTACTGCGAAACGACGCAGTCGCGTCGGATGTACTTTAGCTTGAGTAGTTATACTTCACTTCATTCTAAAAAAACTTTAATTAATTTTCCGAAACTTTGGTAGACCAAAAGTATTGCAAATCTCATTTTTGGTTTAACTTAAATTTGGCTCTCCGAGAGATGAATTCGAAACAAGCAAATTAAGGTGGATACAAAACTTTACAGATATTCAGGGTGGAACTATACCGGTTAACTTGCATAAAAAAGCCCTCGAGCCAAGTTTGGAAAGTGACTAGTCGAAATGTGACTAACAAAGTCCCTCCTCTCAGATCAGACAGTAGCCTCCTGCCCTCTGACCTAGATAAGACTAGCCTACTGGGTATCCCACAGCACCACCTTTGAAAATCGAAGCGACTCACACACAGAAGTCTCTGTAGGCATGCCTGTTAACAATGCCAATTTCTTCGTCCCCTTTATGAATCGGCTATGCTTACATCCCCGCGAAGTATCTAAATTATCCGCAAATTGAAAGCGAGGAAAAGCCTTGACGATTCATAAATAATATTCTGCCCAAACAGTTACCGAAAAAAGCATTAACTATGTTGATGCATGTTTTCAGATCATGGTCCTTGTTGTTTTACTTGACGCATGGAAATGTGCCAAAGTTGTGCCTATTTCAAAGCCTGGAAAAGACCATGCCTTACCAAGCAATTACAGACCAATTAGTCTGTTGAATTTGCTCAGTGAAGTCTTTGAAAAGCTAATAGTTACGAGACTGCATGCTCACCTGTCTGCTTGCGGCATCCTACTTAATTCGGATTTCGATCAAATCATTCCACAAATCACCAGCTGGTGAGATTCAGGAGTCCCTCAGAAAAAAAACTCTCCGTATGCATACCTTCGATATAGAAAAAGCATTCTACAGTGTCTGGCACAATGAACTCCTATACAAGTTATTTTCAATTGAGTTTCCACTGCATCTCACTACGTATCAGTGAAAGACCATACGTCCCACGTCTTTGAAATTCTAGCCGGCGTTTCTCAAAATAGCGTCTGGAGTCCCATCTTATATAATATCTTCACAACAGATCTGATCATAACTAAGTGCGAAAAGATGTTCTTCACTGACGACACATGTCTCTACCAATCAGGTAAATCCCCGCTCAAAATGATGAAAAGACTATACTCAGCCGCATAACAGCTGGCCGACTATGGATCAGAACGGAAAATTAGCTGCAAAGATGGCTCCCATCTCAGGGTTTTTTTATCCGCAACTCGGTAGTGGCTTGGAGAAATTCTCTACCAAGTACTTTGGACCTTGACAAGACCTTGTTGACCTAACATGCACTAAAGCTGTTAAATTCCTTGAAGCATTGTTCCGCTTCTTAACAGAAAATCCAAGCCTGACTTCCCCCTAAGAAGCATCTAGTATACAAATCCATGATTCGAAATGTCTTATTGAGTGCGTGTCCCGTCTGAAGCTGAGACTCACTTGAAAAAGCTTCAATTGATGCGAAACAAATAAAATAACTGACTTGCAAAACCTCCCCAACTTACACACGATTCAACAACTAATCTCCAACATCAACCTGAACCTCAAGAAGAAAACCTTTAACTCTTAAAACCCCGTAATCATGACATTATATCGACATTATATGCTTCCCAGAGGCGCCGACTTTCATTTGACTCAACAGGGGCGAAACAGAGACACATTCGTGCACACCAAATCCGGGCCCGAGTTACAACTAAAGACAGAAGGCGAAAATTTTGAAAAAAAAAAGGATTTCGAATGCAAGATTTTTTATAAAATAACAGAAAAGCTGGAGTTGAAATTGAAAAATGCAGACAAACTATTCGTTCTCAGCTGCCCATATGTACTAGTTCTTAAATACGCCTTTTGTCGTTTCAACCCGGTAAACTATCGTTCGGCTACGCACACAGTCTAATAGGTATTTATGGCCAGAGCTCAGCTTTAATTTTCGAAATAGTTTTTTCGCTCCAGTCTCGCCCCAGTTTAGTCGGCGCCTCTGATGCTTGCACATGTCTGACATTTTATGGAGGAATTTTTTTTCAATTTTGGGCTTTTGGACTCAGTCAGGGCCCTAAAACTGAATCTCTACTAGAGCTCAACGTGTTTTTTCTACATAAATCGGATAAATCGTTTTTAGATTTGAGTCCTTGGACTTAGCTAGGGCACTAAAACCGAGTCTATGCTAGGGCCTCATGTGTTTTTTGTACATAACTCGAGTAAATCTTTTGCAATTTTCATCATTGTTTTTTTAATCGACAGGTCTATGAAAGCCCTGCTATTTGTAGAAGAAACTTTTTTGATATTAGGCCCTAGGATATAGCTAGGGCACTAAAAACGAGTTTCTGCTAGCGCTCTACATGTTTTTAGTACATAACTCGAGTAAATGTCTTCCGATTTTAAAATTTTTTCTTGATCGAAAGATCTAGGATTGTTTCCCGTTTTATGGAAGACATTTTTTTGATTAGAAACCCTTGGACTCAGGACCCTAAAACTGAGTTTCTACTAGGGCCCAAGGTGTTCGCTTACATAAGTTGGATAAATCCCAAGTGATTTTGTTGATTCTTTTTCTATTTGAGAGGTAATCGAGTATTGAATTATACTCAAAAACAAATTTGGACAAGGTGCCTGTGCTTAGGGCTGAAGTAGGCCTCAGGTCTGTCCTAAGGTCGGCCCTAACCAAAAAAAAATTTTTTTGCTATGTTGCAGAGCAAATTAAGGGAAACATTTTTGTCTATGGTAGTATTTGTTCGAGGCCTCTCCTGAGGACCCTAGGTCGGCCCTAGACAAAAAAAATGGTTTTTTGCTATGTTGTAGAGAAAATTGAGGTGAACATTTTTGTCTATTTGGGGGTCAATTTTGTACTTCCGGAAGGCCTTTATTACACCGTTTCTTCAGACGGGTTTTTCAATATTGCCCTATCGGCGATTTCCAATACAATTGAATGTGGACGTAATTTCATACAATTAAGACTTAAGGCAACATTTACTTAAATAAGTTCGAGCCTTTTCGTAACATCAACTCTGTTTGCCGCATCTATTCTGGTACGTACGGGTCCCTTTCACATGTTTTTATTTTACTTTTCGTTACTATATTTGATCGAGTGGTGATCGAGGTAACATACTTTCAGTACCCTAAAAATCAGATTTGCAATACTTTTTGGTACAAAGTATGACACAACAATCTAAAGTATGCCAAGTAAAGTACAATATAAAGTACTCAACGTCACGGCGTTACTTTATTTTTTTGGATTGGTCTACCTTCAGCCTGGTGCAAAAGTACTAAAGAGACTAGAATCATATTTTACCGATATCAGCAATGGCATCGTCCCTGTCGTACTTATTATCAGCATTTTTGAGTCTATCCACAGATTTAGATATTGCCCAAGCTCCAAGTCCCACATCGATCGCACAACCGATTGGTCCAGCCACCTTAGAAAGGACTCGTGCCGCTTTACCTACTTTTGAGGCAGTTGAGAAAAATTTCTCGCCCACAGTAATAGCAACTTCGGTGGCAATATCATAACCAAATCGTCCTCCAATCACGGCAAGAGATGTGGTGTCGTTGTGAATGATCCCGTTTATAATTCCTTTCGCCACCATTAAATGTCCATAAACTTTTCCAGCTTTATTGATGTTCTCGATGTGTGGATTTTTGGCAAGGCTGGCCACTACTTTCGCGGCACTAAGACGAACTTTGTTCAATCGCGTGGCTATTCTTTCATGGACGGCAATTACATATTCGGAAGGTGTTTTAGGAATCTCTTCGTTGGTATTCCATCGAGCCAAATCCTGAACTGTTCCGGTCATATCCACTAACTCAATGTGCTCTGTCATTTCATCGTGATGGATCAGTTGGTTGAGATTTCTTCTTGCCTCTTCTGCAGTGATCTCATCGTTCAGTTCTATTTTGTTTCCATTACCCTTTAACATTTTTAACATTTGTTTCCTTCCTTCCTCGTCCATATTTTGGAAAACTTCGAGAAATTCTTCCGGCTTTATGGACTCCACTTCACCTTCAGAGTCAATAGAAATTGCACATCGCTTTGCCCCTCCAGTAAATCTTACCATCCTAAAATGACCTGTCGCGGCGCATGCTCCCGGTGTTTCGTGAACAACTTTTTCCTGACGAGGAATTTCTATTGTATCAGCAAGTACTTTCTCTTTCCATTCTCTTCTGTACTTTAGCTCGATTCGTGAAAATCTTTTTGCATGGTCGTTAATAGGACCTTTGTATCCCACCATGTCAACATTCGGTACGTTGAACAATTCCTTCCAAAAACTCAAAGTCAATTTTTCATTTTCCAATAGTTGCTCACGGGTGAACGTTGTCTGCGTTGTTTTGTGTGTTTCAACTGAACTTGTACTCTCAACGTCCACTGAAGAAATCGTCCGCCCATTTACAGTCTGTTCTGTTACAGAACGATCGAATGGGTCCCAATGATAAACTTCTTGTTCGTTCATACCAATCCTCAATTTAGCAGCGTAACGCTCCAACTTCACCACAAGTTTATCGCCCTCCATTGAAAGTATGATTTCTGTGAGGAGAAATTTTTTAGTGGTGGTAAATAGGCTATTCTTTCTGGCCTCTTGTGGATCTGTTCGAACAAGTTCGAGATACTCTCTGAATCCGTCCTGCGCAGCGATATCCTCTTGAACTTCTCTCAGATCGCCGTCGACTAAGCTGATCTTCTTAGGATTTTTAGATGCTTGAGTTATCCACTTTTGGAATGTTTCCCTACCGTTTATTGTTACGGGCAGTACGTTTCCTTTGAACATTCGCCGATTAACTTCAACCAGATATTTTCGTAGAATTTCAGGATTTCCAGCCAATTCTTCGAAACTGTTGATTCCACTGCCGTATCGTCCGTCCATAAACGTGTGCTTAACGTTGAACCTGCCTATGTCTCCCATATCAACCAAATTCTTGATACCTTTCTCAGCACTCTGGGTGGGATCTATACGATTGTTCGGTCTATTACGTCCTCCCGAAGGCGCTCTTGGTTTGCGATTGTCCGAGGTCACATAAAAAGGAGGTGTAGCTAAGTCCCAACAGCGACAAGAAAATTATCGAAATCAACCCCTTCATGTTGTTGCATCTGTGTGTCAAATCGAAACAAAAAAGTCTTCCGTTAATGCTTGAAACTATTCATCTAGTGGGGGGGGGGGGGGAATGAGACGGAAAATTTCATTGCTTAATTATAAATGGAGAGAGATGGGATGTTTCGTTAGTTAGACCGTCAACATGAAATCTTGCAGATAAAAAATTTACTTTCGGAGGTGAGAAAAGCAATTTCAGAGACAAAAAACACAAATTTGGAGTTAAAAAAATTTAAAACGCAGTTAACAAAAACCAAAACTGAAATAAAAATTTCGAAAATGCAAATAAAAAAATCGAAAAAGGCAATATAAAATTCAGAAACGGAGTCATCGAATTATTCAAAATGGAAATAAAATAAAATCAAAATGGAGATAAATAAATCGGAAACGGAGATGGTGTTTTGCCGTTTTTAGCATAAATATTTACGTTTTAGAATGACTGGAAAATTAATTTTTGATATGCTGTTGGAGATGACCTGAAACGTCGAGAAAACATGATCCAGGGTGGGACATTGCTTCTTAATAAGTCAGTTAGAGATTTGGTCGACGAAGAAAAATTTTAGAGTTTTGGATTGCCCACATCTTTGTAGAACATTTTTTGACCGACTTCATCGGGAGTTCAGTTACTTTTTTGGCATGAAATTGAGCCTATTGTGTGGAGTAGGGTGTGTTTTTGAGTATCAATCGTCAATTGAGGTTTAGGGAAACAAAATTCCTGAACAATATTGGGTGAAATAATTCCATTGTCCCGAGCTATAGGACATTTATGGGTATTTATTTATGGGCATTTAGTCACCAACGGGAGCAATAAGAGTTTCGGCGGGAATTCGGACGGAAGTTCGGACATGTAACCAGACTTCGATTTGTACAGGGATTCGGAGAATATGTTGGATTTCGGTGTTACGAAAGCCTAGGTGGATAACAGAAGTAGCGAATTTTATCTTTCACCAATAATCAGTTAGACCTAGGTCGATAACACAACTAGGGATTTTTCCCTTTTACGAAATGTCACTAAAGCCTCGGATGATAACAAAATTAGGGAAATTTACCTTTTTCGAAACGTCGAGATAAAGTGGTTCGGACGGGAATTTGAAACGGTATTCGGACCTCGATTATAATAAGGATTTTAACCGCGACTTGGAGCGGTAGTTCGTGAAGGGGGTTTGGGCGTCGATTTTGACGGTGATTTGGACAGGAGTTCGGACGATGATTTGGACGTGTATTCTGACTGTGGACGGGTATTTTAGAGGTGGTCTGGATGCTGATTAGGGATGCGGACTTAGCCCCGCAGGCTAATAGTTAGCGGGAGTCTAGAGGGCGGTATAAAAAATAATTCTGTTAATCACATCACAGCTTTGTGCACGTTCTCGCTTATCGCTTACTTTTTCTCTCGGACCCACCCCCTGCAAAGCCTGCGTAGCCCGTCGGGGCACGGGATATACTGATAAGTCTTCTGAGTAACCCACTCATTCTACTTAAGTACCGACCCCTCTTAAGACACACCCCCTTCAAATAAATTTTTATTTTTAAATAATTCACAAGAAGATAAAAAATTCAAAAGGGGAAATAAAAATCTTGATAAAATACAGATAAAAAATTCAATTATTGGAGGTGAAAAAAACAATTTCAGAGATAAAAAATTTCATTTCAGGTTTTGAATTGTTCAATGCCAAAACAATTTTGTTTTATTTGCCTTTTTAATTTTTTTATTTGCCTTTTTGATTTTTTTATTTCCTTTTTTGAATATTATGTCTGCCGTTTATTGCGATCCTAAACTAAATTGGAATGTGTAAGAATCAAATGGTTGAACCAATGAATTGGAGAAAATATGTTCAACCGCGTCGTTAGGAGAAATTTTATAATTTATTGTAAAGTAACCGACTGAGGTTAACGGAGGTGAACATTTACATAATATAAATCTAATTGACTTCAGACAAACGTTATGAAGAAAATAGCAGAGATAACATTAATTTTCTTTTTGACCAAATCTACAAGCAGCCAACAATCACATTGCTATGGGTCATTCTATTGATACGACGGGTCAGGCTATATTTAAGTACAAGTTATATTTACATTGCAACGAAGAAAATAGAATTACATAACTTTGTTTAATGCGATTTTTGTTTAAGAAAAGATCGTTTTTTACTGGCTACGCCGTTGTGAGCAACTTTTTTCCGTTTATTTGAAAAAACTGCAACATATTTTTTCACCATACGTTTTTCACCATCCATTTTTTAAACGGTATAAACCGTTTTTTGGAAAAGTTTACCGGTAAAAACCGATAAATTGTAATTGCATGTATTTTCCTCTGTCAAACAGACAAGAACAGCTGCTGCCCTGTGAAATTTTAAGTAGCAATTAAGACCGAGTCAGATAAATTTCTCATCATTTACAAAGAAATACTTGTTAGGGGTCGTACACATATTACGTAATACTTTTTTCTCGATTTTTTGACTCCCCCCTCCCCCATGTCACGTTGCATCACGTTTTACTTACACCACCTAAAATATGACGTCACATTTTCGACTCCTCCCCCCCCCCCCCTAAATATATGTGCAGAAGCCGTTCAGCGAGGGTTATTTTAGTAATTTTGGGTTATCTTGTAAATAAGCTCGATCAAAATAACTCATAATTTAATAGACGGGAATTCCGTGCAACCAGATCGATTGCACTGTTTTCCGACGGTCAGCGACGTTTAATGTTTTGAATGTCGAAGGGGTCATACACAAATTACGTACGCACTTTGGGGGGAGGGGGTTTCAAAATTCGTACGGAAGCGTACGGTGGGGGGGGGGGGTGTGTGTCGAGCACGATTGTACGTACGCAGAAAAAAAAATTAATTTTGATTAGTTTTATCGAATTCGAATTCACAAATCGTTCCGAAAGTGCGACCGAAACGTATCGCCGCTCTTCGAGCCAACGAACTGTTGGCAATCATAGCTCGAGACGACGTAGAGGAAGCCGACTGGTTGAATATAGATGACGTGGAACATTCCAAGGAGTCGATTTCAGAAATTAAAAAGAAACAAAATGAAATGAAAAAAGTGCCTGTCATTTCTATAGAGAAACATATGACACAGGCATGGACGAACGAATAAAGGGATTTTTCAAAATATATTCTTTTAATGAGGGGGGGGGAAATCGTACGTACACGACAGGGGGGGTCTCAAAATTAGTACGGAAGCGTACGATGGGGGGAGGGGGTCAAAAAAATCAAAAACACTGCGTACGTAATTTGTTCATGACGCCTAATAAAAATGTTTCCTTTTTATTGGAACAAAACGTGACGTCACGTTCCATGTAGACATCCCCCCTCCACCCCGTCCGATTCCGTTACGTTTTCAGTGACCCCCTCCCCCTCTGAGTTTGACGTGATATGTGCACGACCCCTTAATGAAAATGTGAAAAATTGAAAAAGCGTTATGTGTTTGATTCATTGGTCTTTGGTACATCCAGTCACATAAGCTACTTTTTTAAATTCGTCTACTTTTTTAACAAATCTTTCTCTAGCAAAGGGGTGTCTAAATTCCGACAAATGTTCTAGTCGATAGAATGCTTATAACTTCTTCAACGGGCTGTTTCGGCTTAGTTTGGAAGCTTTTTGCCTTCTCGATTTTCAGGAACCGCCCGTTAAAAAAGTTTGAATGTCTTTACCGGTTGGTGCATTTTTTCCATATAAGTAAAAATTACGAAAAAATTGCTCTAGTCGGTCGTTCTTTTTACATTTTTTTAAAGGGCGGTTCCAGAATATCAACGAGGGTGAAAAGTTTCAATACAAAGTCGAGACCGCCAATTGACAAAGTTTTAAGCTCACTAACGGCTAGAGCTTTTTACGAAGCGCTCTATTTTTCGAGAAAAACGCTCCAGCCGGTTTGAAATATCAACGAGTATTAAATGCTTCCACATAAAGCCGAAACCGCCTGTAGAAAAAGTTATAAATTATATAAGTTACAGGCTAGAACAGGACTTTGAAAGACTTTCAACCGGACTCCCTCTTAAGGACTAATTATACATCCTGCGATTGTAAATATTCGCAGAGACTTCAGGCACTACAAATGCATGGCTTTTCATATAACATTTGACATGTAGCGCAGCGAATCGCGAGCGAATTTTTTATTCGCGCGAATAAAATGCATTTCGCTAGATATTTAAATGAATTCATTTACCATAACATTTATCATTGTTTCGATATGATATGATACGAAATATTATGAAATTGTTTTTAATTTTTTAGTTTAATATGAGCGAAAAATCGCAATCGCAGATTGTTTAATAAATTAGCCCTTTATATTGGACTGCTACGTTGGATATATTTTGTATGGACGGTCGTAGATATTTTTCTCATGGCGCGCGACTTTTTTCACTATTTTATTGAAAACAACGTATTGGTATTAATTAACACTTACACAACGTATCAAGATGGTTGTCAATAGCTCAAAATGTAATATGTCCAATACACTTAACACGCCCGGAGCGGAAGGACATTTTCCTTATGCAAATTTGGTATTTAATCATTTTGTTGTCACATTTGCACGGGCGATAATTCCCGGGTGATAACACTAGTCTACAGAGGTTTTGTATCTTTCCTGTCTGTCATTGCCCAATGTTAGGCTTAGTGTGCTGTTGCAGAATATGGCCTAGTTGAGTGTCCATCACCCCTCAAAGTAGAGTAATTGGGGTCCAAAGAAAAATGTAAGGACATTTTCATTTAGTCATTATTATATGTTACTCAAGTTATATGTAACGTTAGTATGTACGGATTACTAGTGCATAGTCGGGCCTACAAACCTATACTAACATTGAGATAAATCTTACATATTATGATGGATTCTGTATGGATCAGAAAAGTGAACTTTTTCTGACGTTTTGGCCATGGTTGGAAAAGGGCGTAATTTCTAACTATGGTAATCGAAGTTTCCATTTCAAATATTTTTCGAAAGAGAGAGACCAAATCTCGTCAGAATTAGAAAATTTTTGATGAGGTGCTTGTTTTGTCAGAAGACGAGTATATGAAAAAAGTCGAAAATTGTATAGTTTTTGCTATAATGTTTTCATGCACCGTCTTTCGACAAAACAAGCACCTCATCAAAAATTTACTAATTCTGACAAGATTTGGTCTCTCTCTTTCGAAAAATATTTGAAATGGAAACTTCGATTACCATAGTTAGAAATTACGCCCTTTTCCAACCATGACCAAAACGTCAGAAAAAGTTCACTTTTCTGATCCATACAGAATCCATCATAATATGTAAGATTTATCTCAATGTTAGTATAGGTTTGTAGGCCCGACTATGCACTAGTAATCCATACATACTAAAGTTACATATAACTTGAGTAACATATAATAATGACTAAATGAAAATGTCCTTACATTTTTCTTTGGACCCCAATTACTCTACTTTCAGGGGTGATGGACACTTAACTAGGCCATATTCTGCAACAGCACACTAAGCCTAACATTGGGCAATGACAGACAGGAAAGATACAAAACCTCTGTAGACTAGTGTAATTCCAATTTTTTTCGGGCCTTAGTTCCTTAAAATTCCCTTAATTCATGTCGCCCTCTTACCGCGATTTTCCTTCGCACAAGATACATAATCAATAGGGTTGGCCGATTTTACACTTTTTTTTTATTGGGAAGAACCTGGATACGATTCCAGGAGTCGAAAAAATAATTTTGCCATGCCATCATAAGTTGCAGTCACACAAATTCCGACAACTGATAATACTCTCTTCAGTGAAGGGATAGGGATCTCAAAATGGCATGCATTACAAAAGACAGCCACTTACTTTGACCATATGAGTCGAGCCAATTCCTGTGACGATTTTTAATCTTTCTCTAGCGTCAAAGACTTTCCCATCTCGGTGGAAAATGTCGTACATTAAACCCATTTTTAAATGTGGATCGAGAAACTCAGTTAGGAATTATCGAGGAATTGCGATTCTTCCTACTTTCGGGAAACTTTTCGAATGCATTGTTTGCAGTCTAATCAGTGAACGCTTGACTTCCGCTATCTCATCGGCGCAGCACGATTTCATAAGAGGCCGATCAACTTCGACCAATCTCCTCGAATTTACCAACCTCGCCATTGAAATCATTGAATCCGGAAGTCAGCTTGATGTGATTTATACCGACTTCCAAAAGGCATTTGACAGGGTGTCATACAGAGTCTTAATTAAAAAGCTCAATGATGTAGACACTTCGATTTTGTCTTGGATCGAATCGTACCTTCAAGAACGGCTGCAGTATGTGAAGGTGATGGGTCACACATCTACGATCTTTAAGGTTGGGTCTGGTGTCCCGCAAGGGAGCCATTTTGGACCATTGCTCTTCGTGCTTTTCATGGACGATGTAACGAAAATCTTCAGGTCTATTAAGATTTTGTACGCTGATGATCTGCAGCTTTTGTCGAAAGTTGCGTCCATTTCCGACGCTCTCAAATTGCAAGCTAACGTAAATGCGCTTTCTCATTGGTGTAAGCAAAATCGATTAGAGCTTAATGTTGACAAATGTGAGGTTATGTCTTTCTATCGTGTTCGCTCTCCAATGCATTTCTATTACGAGATTGACGGAGTTTCAATTACTAGAGTCACAGAGGTGTTCGACCTTGGAATTTTGCTTGACGAAAAGCTCACGTTCAGCAGGCATATTGACTTTGTTACATCTAAGGCATACTCAATGTTGGGCTTTGTCAAGCGAATTTGTAAGGAGTTCACTGATGTACGGACACTCAAAAGTATGTATTCTGCGTATGTGAGGTCGCATTCAGAGTATGCACTGGTTGTCTGGAATCCTCACGAGATAACGTACGTGAACAAAATAGAATCAATCCAGAAGAAATTCCTGATTTATGCTCTAAGACGATCCGTCCGAAGGGATGAGAATTATAGTCTGCCTCCTTACGCTGAACGATGCAAGTTAATTGGCCTAGAACCGTTGTGGCGGAGAAGAATCAGCCTATCGGTTGTCTTTGTCTATGACTTGTTGCGAGGCCGTTTGAACGCTCCGACTCTGAGGAGTTTGGTGCAATTGAAGACCCCAGTGCGCTCGTTTAGGCACAACGAGTTTTTTGCTGTCCCTTATCATCGGACTCCCATAGTCAGTCCTACGATAAGGGACTAACTTAACTAAAGAGCCTGTCAACAGAATGATAAGGATTTTCAATTTTTATTCGGATATATATGATGAAGATGTGTCAAGGGTCGGTTTCCGCTTAAGCGTCAGATTGATGGAGCTTTTCCCCCTTCATATTCACATCCCTCTCTTTCCACAAATGTTACATACCCGGGAGTTCCGGGAAACGTACACTTTCTTCACATGTTTTCAAATGGTAACATTCACACAATGAGCAGAAATTCTGAAGAAAAATTCTAAATTTGTAATCAGAAGCTCTTACTTGGAAAATTTTTCAATGATCCTGAACAATAGTGAAGTGTTCTAAAAGTGTCAATAAGTTAGTCTCAATTAGTTACTATTGCGAGTAAGTAAGTTTGCAAAAACGTCGCTTAGGCATCATTTCTCTCTGCGCAGACGGACGAAAAACGTCAGATTTGGATCCAAAAAGGCTTAATTTAGTGTACCTCTTGTTGTCATTTAGTGCCTTACCTAAAGTACCATTATCACCCTCCTACCTATCCGAAGTGTCATTTATTTCCCTCAACGGAATGAAAATAGTTTCATACAAGTTAGCACATCACTTTATTTAAAATTTCATTGAAATTACACAAAAAAATTTTTTTACACAAATCTCCTACACTTGTAGTACAATTTGAATGGTGAAAACGTCAGAGGAAGGAGCGAAGACCACTTGGGTTCACTGTTTTAGTTCCTAATGATATAATGCACTATTTTCCATTTAGCAACAACTACTCCAACTTTTTTAAATATTCAAGTGCCAAAGTCGTGTTAACTTTGTAGTGGACTGATCTGGTTAGCCCTTTTACGATGAGTATGGAAATGCGTGAGATAAAGATTTTTATGTTCTAGTGATGTTACATTGCACAATTTCACTTCACTGATAGTTAAGGTTATCAAACGCATCTAAACTCACCAATTTTCACATCTATGTGATAGTGGATAATATAAACTGCTGATCACTTCAATCACTTCTTATCCTGCCGAAAGCCGGCACTACTATGAAAAATAGTTGCTGCTATTAGTTGGTATAAAGATTTGCACGCTATTCTGAATGGTGTTATAGCGCTTCTCATCTCATTCACTTCACGCAAATCTCGTTAAATATGTATCTGTGTGCATGTGCTATCTATGTGATTTTTGAATGAGGGATTTTTTGAGAAATGACCTGTCGAAATCGGTTGCGTTTTTAATCGAATTGAGAATTGGTGCAAGAATTCCAGAAATTTTTTCATTACGAAAAAAAAAAGATTTTCTTAAGTGATTTTCTCCCAGACTAGTTCTTTAATCTCTACGAGTAGGGTGTTGTTAGTTTCGTGCTATCATCATCGCAGGCTCTTATCATCAAACCCATTCTCTCGGCTTGGATTGTCAGATTTGTGAAAGTGTGAACTGCTGCTGCAGGTGTCAGGCTGGCGAGATCCAAGTCATCTACAAAGCCCAGAACTTGAACTGACCCATTCACCAGCGTTTTGTTGGTTTGGATACCAGCACGTCTCATTGCGATTGATCGGAGTGTGGTGCTTGACAGAAAAAGACGAACAATCGCTGCACACGTTCGAAAGAAAAGTACTGCGGACAATATTTGGACCAGTATTCGATTAAAGGCAGAACCGATGGCGCAGACGATTCAATCATGAGCTTAGCCATCTTTATGGGGAGCCAGACATTGTCAGAAACACTAAAATAAACCGACTGCGTTGGCTCGGTCATGTACCACGAATGGGAGATCATCGTATTCCGAAAAAAATCCTTAAAACCAGACCGGAGGGCCCTGCACGGCGTCCAAAATCCAGATGGTAACCAACTTGCATTGGAACAGTTAAACCATTTGGCAATGAGCTTTCGCTTTCAAGTTTGTATATTTATTCCGTTCAATTTGATTTCCAGCTCCTTAGCTTTCGCTTTGTTCCGATTCAGAATTAATTTTCATTGATCCACATAAACCAATTTGCATTGGCGGTTAAGTTTGTTTCATTTCTCCATTCAATTTGATTTCGAGTTCCATAGCTTTCACCTTCGCACGAAATAAGTAACGAGAGTGCGAGAATGTGTTGAAAATCATAAACATGTTGTTAACAGGTACAAAATTGCCGTAATCGGTTCTGTGGGCACGAACAGTAAGATACTGAGATTGACGATTAACAGTCATACGCAATAACCTCACTGGCTGATGAGTCCAATTAATTTACACCTGTCAACATTGGGCGGAAGCCTGTAGTCTTCGTCCCGTTGCACAGATCTCCTCAACGCATAAATCAAGCATTTTTTCTGAATAGACTCAATCTTATCAATATACGTATCATGATACGGATGCCAAACAACAGAAGCATATTCGAGGTAGGAACGAACATGGACGAAATACACACTCTTAAGAGCTTGTACGCTTCGAAAATCCTTGCAGATCCTCATAATAAATCCTAACATAGAATATGCCTTTGCAATGATATTTCGGACATGCTTTGAGAAAGTCAGACCCTCCATCAATACGCCCAAATCTCGAATTACTGCCACACGTTCTAACGGAACTGTTCCTACTGTACCTACCGCTAAATGAAGCCTATTTTGAAAGGGAGAGAGCAAAAATCGTGAAAATAGGCCGTGTTAATGGTTTCAAGAGTTCAACCATCTCTGACATCATCGACATACACATCGAGAAGAAACGCTTGAAAGACATTATAACCTTTTTTGACAAACTCAAGGAGCCCGCAAAAAGAGTGAGTTTCGGATTTTCCCCAGAATGACGAAGCAGATGAAGACAATTTACAAGAAATTTGACATAGAACTAGTCCATAGGAACGAAGGCAATCTGAGAGATTTATTGGGGACAATTAAGGACAAACTGCTGGACCTGCATAGGTCTGGTTTATACAGCATACAGTGTGGGTGCTGCGGGCGTTTATATTATGGAATGACAATCAGGAAGCTTTTCATACGTTTTAACGAGCACATAAATTCTGCGAAATGGAAGCAAAAAACTGCAGTTGGGAGACACATTTTCACTTCAAAACACGAGATAACATAAGCGACCTGAAACTTATACAACCTGTCAAGCAACACTGGAAGGTATAATACTTTGAGGCGATACACATACAAAAACGCAAACATGAGAACCTGCTCAATGAAAATGAAGGAAATATAAAATCGCCATTGCTATACCTTTTTGCTCTACAGAGAAAAACAGATGCGAGAGTCATTGACTTGACGGAGGACAGGCCCAATTCGAGTGTGAGCGAAATTTTCTATGACTGCGAAGAGTGAAGAGAAATCGTCAAGGGTGTAGCAAAATTGTTTTTCATGCTTGCTGAGAGAACCGAAAGTATTTTCGGCCCTCTTAGGAGGGCCTCCAAGTAGTTTCGGTTCTCTCAGCAAGCATAAAAAACCCAATACATCACGCGAAAACGAATAGGCCTTGTGATGTAAATGACTATTTTGTTTGTGTTTTTTGGTGCTTCTGTTTCATTGATGTATGCAACGAACTTATCTCCGTTATCACTACACAGATAAGGAATTACAATCAATGTTATCGAATGTTAATTAGTCGAGTAATAGCCTTTGATGATGTCAGCTTAGCTGAAGAAACCGGTCGGCAATAATAAAAATATTGTGTAGTGCAATCTAAAAAATTAGAGTTTTATTCGTCTCAACCCCCAAAGAGTTGATACAATAATTGCACGGTGTTCTGCGTCCATACGATAATTTTGTTTGTTTTATAAATTGACAAAATGCGTAACTGCGAGGAACTGTACCAATCTTGTATCCGAATTTGATCGTTGACCTTTTGCGATTAAACGATATTACACGACATTTGCTAACATTGAGATACAGCTCATTGGTATGACACCAAAGATCAAGGCTATTGATCACGCTGGAGTGCTATAGCGTCTCGAAGGGAGCGAACAACACGACAGATTTTCAAATCATCTGCGTACAGCAAATAAGTGGATGTCGTGACACCATTCGTAAATAATACGAATAACAATGGGCCGAGATGACTACCTTGGGGAACTCCAGATTGTTGTAGAGAGAATTGTGGTGAACATTTTGTGCTTTCGGAAGGTTTTTTTTTTACACCGTTACCCTCTCGGCAATTTCCAATTTCGAGTCTTTTCGCAACATCAATTCTGTTTGCCACATCTATTCTGATACCTAACAACCACTTTGATCAAGTAGTGGTCAGAATCAACATTTGGTCCTCTACAGCTCCTGACATCCAATACATTTGAACAGTGGCGCCCATCTATCAAAACGCGATCAATCTGGTTTTTGGTTTGTCCATCAGGTGATACCCATGTCGCTTTGTGGATGTTTTTATGTTCGAAGTACGTACTGCTCACTACCATGTTTCTTGATGCTGCGAAATGAACTACCAGCGTACCGTTGTCGTTAGAGTTTTCATCGAGGCTGTATTTACCAATTGTGGGACCTATCTTGGCATTCAGATCTCCAAGCAAAATCGTAATGTCACGTTTCGGCGCTCCATCATATATCTCCACCAGTTTCTCGTAAAATAGCTCCTTCGCTTCGTTGTCTTTTTCCTCCGTGGGTGCGTAGGCGTTGATAAGAGTATAGTTGAAAAATTTTCCTCTTATCCGTAGAGAGCACAATTCCATACTCTCTTGGACTGTCGTCACTCTTCCCACTGTAGAACTTATAGTCTCCACTGATCATGGTGTCCTTTCCAGGCCATCTCGTTTCTTGCACTGCCGTGATGTCAATTTTTGCCGCTCTTAGCGTATTTGTGAGAGATCTCAATCCTCCTGGCCGCAACAAAGATCTTATATTCCATGTTCCTAGTTTTAAATCATTGTCCTTTTTCCGTTGCTTGAGTCGTTGTCGTTTATCCTGTCCGATCCGAGGCTGTGTTGTTGAGTTCATCACCGATCCATTTTTTCCGGTGTTTGGAGGTTAACCAAACGCCCAACCTACTTCCGTTTCCCCGATGACCCGTAGGCAAGTCATCAGGTAGCACTCTTAAGTTTAGCACAAAACTCCGATGAGAATTGAGGTCCAGGGGACTACGACGTGGACGTAAAAAGAGCAGTTGATAGTTAGACAGTTGCACGCCTGGCACATAACACGGACTACCACACTCCGCTCATAAGCAATCAGGCCCTATCTAACTACCCGTCACGTTACAGTTACTCCACTTAATTCTTAAGAACTGAAACTTAAATATCTTATTTGCATTACAAATCCAGAACAACATTAAAACGTTGACGTACTGTTCCATAGATGTGTTCTATAGATGTGAACAAGGTGGATCTTCAGGAGAAGCCGAGGGGTGACGCACTTCTGCGGTTTATGGAATAAATGGAATAAATGAGAATAAATGGAATAAATGGAATAAATGGAATAAATGGAATAAATGGAATAAATGGAATAAATGGAATAAATGGAATAAATGGAATAAATGGGAATAAATGGGAATAAATGGGAATAAATGGAATAAATGGGAATAAATGGAATAAATATTTGAATAAATGGAATAAATGGGAATAAGTGGAATAAATATTTGAATAAATGGAACAAATGATAATTTTTTCAAATTCGTCAAAACCTCAAATAGACTTGATTTTGATGGCAACGCACATAACCTTACTAATGTGTCAAAAAGTGAAAAAACCCACTTTTGTATACTTAAAAGAATTTTTGTTGAAAAATGGAATAAATTTATTCCATTTATTCCCAAAAAAATAAAATTTAATCTCAAGATGGTTTAAATGCTTCATAATTTGTGCAATCCTTTCTTTGAACTTATTTGTCTAACTTGTGATGTGTTTGGTTCAGATATTTCTCAATAACAAAAAAAAATTTGGTAATAAATGGAATAAATGGAATAAAAGAATAAATGGAATAAATGGAATAAATGAAGTGCGCCACCCCTCGGGAGAAGCTCATACTTTAGGAACTATATGGGGAATATCTAAGTCCAGGATATAACCTAAAAAGTCTTAAGAAAAGCGTTCAAATCTCGATGTTGTGAGTGGTGGATATCCCTGATGAGAAGCTTAGTATATATGTTTGTGCATACTGCAAACAATTGCAAACATTTTTGTTTCCGAGAATACAAGTGCTGTAGCCGCTGTAAAAAAATTGACTTCAAGACATTATTGTTAACATGCGGTGGCTCAGCATCGAATCGTAAAATCGTTTTCCCCGCTTTCCATGTGTCATTATGTCATGTACAATAAACGTCATTATACAGTAAAAGTGACGACTGTTTTTATTTTTATTTATAAATCTCTGTCCAATTAATGCAATTAATTTATAAGAAAACAACTCGGGACTGTAGTGAGAAGTGCTTGGTTCAAAATTTTACAAAAAAAAGAGGAAGAACGACAAAGAAATTAGTTTTCGTTTGTATATGTTCATCAAAACTGCATTGATTTGCTTCGATTGAGTATGTAATTGCTTCGTTAATTTTGAATGCAAATTTTTCTTTTACTTCATTGATGATAAAAGCTTTTGATTGTGTGGAGTTTGTTGTTTTTGTGTTTCGCATACCACCACCAGCTTGACGAGCAGCGATTTCAGTATTTGATTGAACGTCATTGTGGGATTACATACTATCGTGGATATCAATGCTCTTTGCTGAACGTTTTACGTCTGTTGTTCGTTGATTAACTTGAAAATCATTGACAGTATTAATACAAACTTTGTCTTTGTGCTAATTTATTTAATTGATTTTTAGTGAAAATGTTAAGAAATATTGTTGTTTTCGGAATAATTTCGCTGTTCCTAAGTGCCAGTAAGTAATATTTTGTTTTTCTTCTTTTTTTGGGAAAAAACATTATTTTGCTCTGTAGTATACTGAGTTTGTAACATAAAAATTAATTCGTGGACAGTTCAACGAACAAATTAATTTTTTCGTAAGGTTTATGACTCAGAAACCTTTTCACACGATTCTGCTTTGTCAAGATCTACAGGAGTTGATTCTTTTTCGTCTTTTCTCGAAAATTGCACTGAAACAAAGTGTTCATGTCATTGCCGCATGCAACACTACACTTTTATTCTTTTCTCTTATCGGATTCCAATTCCATTGATGAACTAACGTGATTAATGTCATAAGCTGTTTGCTGATAGGACGAAAAATGTTAACTTGCCAATTTTGCGGAGACGCTCATTCGATTCAGCCTGCAAATGCACCAGCACAATTGGTTTGTTGATGTATCTACAAACAAAAACTGTTGCTACAATAACTTTGAGTTCATTTGCATATAAGTCTTTAGCCAAAAGTTTTATTTTGCAAGTCACGCAAAACATTGTAGAAAAAGCGAATTATTTATTATATCTGGAGATAGACAAAACAATCGTCCAGGGACGACGCGACACTGTTCTGCTCGACCTATGATGAAATTTTTCCCTGGTTTAAGGAAGGACATTTGTTGATGTCCGCGCGATTTGTCCAGTGTTACTGATTGAATAACTACGTTCCACATTGTTCCACATTGGCGTTTTGTGGGATATGACTCTTTTTCTTCTCCTAACACCCTCGCACGTAAAGATAGTAAATCGTAATTACTGTCTAACCGGATCATTTTTGAGAGCGATTCCCAATCAATAAAACTGACATAACGTCCCTTTTCCCGAACATACCCGTGGATAAATCTATGACTTTCTTAAGACAATCGGAAAATGTACTGATGCCATTTAATGTGCTCCTGTTCCAGGACATTTAATGTATATTAAAAAGCGCCCTTACCGTTACATCTCTTCTTTGGAACGTGAAGTACATTTAATGTACATTAAATGTGAATTACATGTACATCAAATGTACATTTAACACACTTAAAACACCTTTAATGTACTTTTTAGTGTGAATTACTAGCACATTTCATGTACATATAATGTTATGTAAGAAAAGAAAGGAAAATTTAATTTAGTTTTCCGACTTTTCTATTTCGGTTTTTCTTATTCTGATGATCGCTACGTCCTCCATCTACCTTATCACGCACATTAAATGTGCGAAAAATGTACTTGTGATCTAGTGCAATAATTTCTAGTTTTAATAGAACAAAAAATGTGCTTTTTATGTACATCGAAATATATACCACTTTACAAGCACATTTTTTGTACATTTTATGTACATATTCTCAACAACATTGAATTTCGCACATTTAATGTACATTCAGTGGGCAGGGCAACCACATTAAAAAGTGTGATCTGTGTTATCTGGGGTTAGCCAACCATACATAGACATGTACATTGACCTGACACAGACCTGTATGGATCTCAATTACTTCCACTTCAGAAACAAATTTTACTCTCAGCAATGGGCAACTCGATCTCGGGTTTCACAGCTGAAATATTTATGGCGAACTTTGAAATAAATTTGAGCAGAAATGCAAATTTCCCGCGGGTCTGGATAAGGTTTGTCGATGATATTGTCGTAGTTGTTAACAAAAGAAAAGTGATAGAAACATGCAACTGGCTTAACACCTAACATAGATCTATTAACTTCGCCTATGAATTAGAGAACGATGGTAAGATCCCATTCCTCAACGTTATGATTGGACCCATACGAAGTACAAAGGTCCTATACGTTTACTACAAACAATTTTATTGTAACATGGGGTAGATCGAGGTAGGAGTGGGGGATGCATCTATTATCGTCTAAATATGACGAATCAGCAATAAAAAAAATGTCCGTCTGTCCGTCTGTCTGTCCGTCCGTCTCCACTTTTTTTCCAAACGGCTCAACCGATCAGCGTAAACTTTTTTTTCCCTGAAAGGTACATGCCTCCCATGATTCAAGTTCGAAGATGAGCAAAATCGATGAAGTGGTTCTGGAGATATGGTCGATGAAGTGACCAAAAACATGGTTTTTCGAAGGTCGGTGAAGCTTTTTCGCAAATATCTCAGCAAGTATAGCACGGACGTTCCTCATTTTGGTGTCAAATGAAAGCATTTGATGTCACAAAAACTGGGAAAAATTTTTTGTGGGAATCGGTACAGGGGTCTGGGCACTGGGACCAATGGAATGGACGAAATTGAGATTCTTGGCCATGTACGAAAACAGTTTTTCGTTCGTCTATATTTCCTTAACTATGCAATATGGAGATTTACTGTCAAAGGCGAAGTTATAGAGAATTAAATTTAAGCAAACACGTGTTTCAGGGTTTTGGGGAAATATGGCCCAATCCTCGTATATGGCCACTTCCATAATTGGGCAAGATGACCCAGATCTCCAGAACTGTGAGAGTTAGAAAGTTGGTTCCAAAGGCGAAGTTGTAGAGAATGACATTTAAGCGAACACGTGTTTCAGGGTTTTGGGGAAATATGGCCCAATCCTGGTATATGGCCACTTCCATAATTGGGCAAGATGACCCAGATCTCCAGAACTGTGAGAGTTAGAAAGTTGGTTCCAAAAGCAAAGTTGTTGAGAATTACATTTAAGCGAACACGTTTTTCAGGGTTTTGAGGAAATATGGCCCAATCCTGGTATATGGCCACTTCCATAATTGGGCAGAATGACCCAGATCTCCAGATCTATGAGAGTTAGAAAGTTGATTCAAAAGGCGAAGTTATAGAGAATTAAATTTAAGCGAACACGTGTTTCAGGGTTTTCGGGAGATATGGTCCAATCCTGGTATATGGCCACTTCCATAATTGGGCAAGATGACCCAGATCTCCAGAACTGTGAGAGGTAGAAAGTTGCTTCCAAAGACAAAGTTGTAGAGAATAAAATTTGAGACAACACTTGTTTCTGGGTTTTAGGGAAAAACGAGGTAGTCCTTGGATATAAGCTTTTCTAGATTTTCTAGAGACGTACTTCGGTAGAGCCGAACCTTGGGTAATTTCTATGGATCTTTGAAATTCTTACAGTTATAAAAGAACAGAAAACGTTGGATTGTTTGCTTATTTGTATATTTAGGTACGTTCGAGTCACTTTGCCACATCTATTCTGTTTGTCACATCTATTCTGATACGTACGGGTCTTTGGTTATGTTTAAATATACAATGGAAATGGACTTGAGTTTGACATTTATCGAAAACCCACCTTTAGCAATCGGTTCATCACCAGTGACTCATTCCATAATTTTCAACGTGAGATGGCTTCCTTCCGTTCTTTGACATATAGGCTAGTTACGGTGCAGTTAAATGATGAGAGATACGAGAAAGAGCGAAACTTCATCTTAGAACTGTCGAGAAGATCCACTTAGTTAAGAACATAAACGACGGGCGTAGCCTTATGAATCTGAACGAAGGTAATGTGCAATCTACCCTTTTGACTTAGTTTAAACGAAATGTTACGCGGACGCATAATTTTGTCTAATTGTTAATCTAACTGTCCGCACTAGGTCCCCAAGTCTGTAAGTTCAAAACACTTGTTTTTTGTATTCTTTTTAGTTGATAATATGTCTTTGACTTGATGTCTGTGTGTCAGACGAAATATATTGCCCTTGAAGTAGAAATAAATGTTAGAATCTGAATATTGTGGTGTTTATGTTGTCGACTCATTCACTTTATCTACAGGTAATAAAACTGAGTTTAATGTAGGCACTGTCAACCCTATTAACTGTTTAACCTGACCAGTTTACGTGAAAAAAAAACGGTTAGATTAACAGGTTAACAGCGTCAAAATTTATAAAAATGTATTTATTGGCTGGGACTCACCCTCATAACTAATCCAACTAAACAGTCAATTCATGGAAATTTTGACATTGCCTTCAAATGACCAGTTCATTTAGCTGGTTTTTCGCACTTAAACTATTCAGGTTCAACAGTGAATTCGAACTTTCCAAAAAGTAAATCAATTAACTGCAAATTGACCTACGTAAGCCACTTATGTAAGCCAATTAACCTTCAATTTTTTTTTAAATTTCTGACCAACGATTAGTTTACATTTGATATTTAGGTTTTACATTATAATTACAAAGAATCCATTGAAGTCTTTTGTATATTGTTTGGTGTTGGGAACCAACTGATGTGCAGGAGAGTATTGTTGTCACTTTTGTTTTGCAAATAGCTCGAATGGTTTTTTACTTTTGGGTCGTCTTGTAAGGTGGTCGTTATCAAGAACTTTCAAAACTTCTGGGTTTTAGTGTTGGATAAGTTTAATGTATTTTATTAAGCGAAAAAAAAGACTGCTCACATTGGCGCAGCCAGTAAAAAAACGATCTTTTCAACAACATTTATGGCGTTCTGTTTTATGACTATATGTACACCAAGGTTTTGTGCAGGTCACTGTTATGTACCTACCAAGGCATCATATTTCCAAATAATAATTTGGAAAATTTTTGGAAATTTTTAGAAATACGATTTTCCAAAAATAGGCCCTGTACCAAGGAACGTTGACAATGTTTCTTTGTACCTTATTTTTTTTATGTGACATTGACTGGCACAGGCCCAAGGTTATATACCATACGTCCAAATTGGTTCAATGATTTGGTTGTACACGAGCAGTTTATTGCAGATTGACGTCCGTGACGACCAAGAAGGCAATACACTTGTCTGTAGCAAATCTGTAGTTCTGTGTGTTTTATTTTGACATGTTCCGCCCACTTGAGCCCACCTCATGTCAAGATATTTAGCCGAGTCATAGTAAGGTAGTACACTGCCGTTCATTGTCAATCTCTTCGGGTGGGAAATTATTTTGTTTTTAAAGTTTTCGTATACTGGTTTCTGGTCGTTCAGTTCGATTCGCCATTTCTCAGTCCAGGTCTCAGCTGATTCATTAGGTTTTTATAGGCATGATGTAGATTCTTCAGCAGTTGTGGTCTGCGAAGGTCACATTTAGCGTTTGCGTTAGATCACTTGTGTACAGCAAATACAAGATTGGTCCCAGAACGCTGCCCTGCGGGACTCCAACTTGAATTTCTTTGAAGTCTGAATATGTGGATTCGTGGCTCACACGAAATAGTCTGTTTGAGATTTATGACTTAAGCAACCTAGCAAACCGTGCAGGTAGAAGTTGCTTGAGTTTGATTTTAAAGCCTTCATGACAAACTTTATCAAAGAATTGTGAAACATCGAGGAAGATAATAGAGTAGACTTCTTCGCCTTTCAATACCTTTTCGGTAACATATATCAATCGATGAACCTGTTGCATTGTTGAGTGTCTTTAATTTAACTGCTTTCATACTTAGATTGTAACTCGAATAACTTTTTACGAAATTTCACGCATGCGTGGCAATAATGTTTTTTTCCCGATAACCGAGTCAAAATTCCCCAGGATCCAGAAACCAGCTTGCGATTTCCCTAGAGCTTAGCTGGGATTCCCAATGCTCACTTCCCAATTCCCAATACATATTTTCCAACACACTCCCCAACAATCTTGCCAAATTAAACTTTTTCTGAGTTTTTTAGCAAAGTGATGACCTTTTTTGATAGGTCATTTCTTGTGGCTTCCCTAAAATTTCTGATCACTTTTCCCTGAGAACTGAAATTTTCCCAATAATTTCCCAGTAGCGAGGTTCGCAGTTTCGCGCATTATTTTCATACTCGTTTCGCGTGTACGTCGGTTCGTTAAATAAATCTTGACTATTCGTCGTTTCCTTGTTTAATTTCCTTGTAGTCTCTAATGATTAATTCTCCGCAAGATCCAATGAACATAAGTAGAACATTTTTCCTTGTCACATAAATAACTAAATTGTATAATCAACCTATGAAGAACATCAATGTGCTTAACACAATGAACTTCTTTTATCGATTTTCTGGATATATTTCAACTTAATTGTCTTAATATGTTGATATGCATTGAAAACTTTGTGTCGTAACCTTTTAATATTCAGTTTCGGTTATTCTACGCTAATAAATGAACAAAAGAAATTTCTAGCGAAGTTATGAGAACGACATTTTTCTTGTTCGTGTGGGTCGCCACAACAATTGTATGATTCTAAGAAACTTAAAAGTGATTTCATTCCACTACTAGTTATTTGGCTGTCACTCATTTCGTTAGCTGTTGATATTGATAGGGAAAACTTTTTCGGAACCATTTATAGGCACAAGGTAAAAACTAATTTTTGTCAAGTAGGACATTTTCCTTCCACATTGTTTTCTGTCGGGGCGTAGTGAAAACATCGTAACTTGACAAAAAATATTTTCTTTTTTTAACTTGACAAATAAATAATTTTAGCTTGACATTTAATTAGTACCCAAAGTTTTTCTGACGATCCCGAATTCGTGAAGAACTTTCATCAAAGGATGAATTTATAGTTTTGTTAAAGTGAAAAAATCATTAGATTGTCCAACTTTATTGTTAACAATATCAGCTGGTCAAATATATGAATATAACACACAGAATTAGCCTTACTCTACTCAATGACGAATGAGGTGCCATTAGTGCGGTATCATAGATAAGGCTTTTCTAGAGCAGAGTAAGATGAATTCTACGTGAGTTGCATTCATTTATTTGACCAGCTGGTAATGCTAGCAGCAAAGTTGCACAATCTGGTGATTCTTTCACTGTAACTGCATCCAGAAAATATCAAAACATTACTCGCTGCTGTGGAGCAGCCTTTACCTAGTGCAAGTCAAGCAATTTCAAACAATTTTACAATTACAGATACAATTTTTTTAGAATCAGTTTTCTTATTGAACTGTTATTTTATGCAGAAGTCATATCATTGTTATTTTATGCAGAAGTCATATCATTGTTATTTTATGCAGAAGTCATATCATACAACCACGTCAGTTATTTTTTATTGGTGCCTCAGTAATAGGTCGATAACTCTATGAAAAAATGTGTTTCAATGGATGGGCCGAGATTCATTAAAATTTTATTTTCATTGAAATGAATATTTTAAAAGCTTGCACCGATTTCAAATAAAAACGTAACCAAAGACCCGTACGTGTCAGAATAGATGTGCCAAACAGAACAAACGTTCCAAGCGAATGTGCAAAATCCCTCAGTGGATTATTGTCCATGAGAAGATAGTATTGTATCACTAGGCGATATTATTGTATCACTGGACAATATTAGGGAGCGTCAGATTGCAATCACTAAATCCAACAAACACGCTAAACACTAACGGTAAAGTCAAATGTCCTAGATTCATTTCTGTCAAAGATTGAAAATTGAATTTATCGTTAGTGTTCAGCGTTTTTGTTAGATTTAGTGGTTGCAATCTGACGCTCTCTATTATCGTCTTGGACGATAATTCACTAGGGGATTTTGCCCACCACCCCTCAGAACAGAACAGATGTTGCAAAAATACTCGAACGTATCTAAATAAAGAAATGTGCAAACAATCCAATGTTTTACGTTCTTTTATAACTATGAGAATTTCAAGGTAGTGTCTACTCAAATTAATGTCAAAGGCGCTACCGAAGTACTGAGAAGTGGTCTGAGACCATTGATTTTTAAATGAAATTCTGACCAACTTTGCCTTTGGAAGCAAATTTCTAAATGTCAAAGTTTCATGGATATACGTCATCCCTACCAATTCTCGAAGTTGCTTTTTCCCAGGAATTGGGTATTTTTCCATAAGACCCTGAAACACGTGTTCTCTAAAATTTTATTCTCTACAACCTTACCTATGACAGTAAATCTCCATATTGCATAGTTCGGCAAATATAAACGAAAAAAAAACCATCAGCTTTTGTATATGGCCAATTTATTTATTTATTTGTCGTATGGTTATTACATCTTAATGGGTTATTATATTCCTCCCAATAAAAAAAATAAATGTCCAATAAAAAAAATAATTTTTGTCCAATAAAAATAATCAATGACCAATAAAAAAATACATTTTCCTTTTACAAAATAATTTTTTTTATTGGACATTTATTATTTTAATTTGACAAAAATTACTTTTTGATTGGACATTAATTATTTTTATTGGACAAAATCATTTTTTCTATTCGATTTCCACAGAAACATTTTTCCAGTTTTGTGAGCAAATTTTTTCATTTGACACTAAAATGAACAATTTCCGTGCTATACTTGCTGAGATATATTTGCAAAAAAGTTTCACCGACCCTCGAAAAACCGTGTTTTTGGTCATTTTTTCGATCAACAGGACCTTCGTACGGGTCCATTAAAACGAGGTTTACAATACATTAACCGCGAAATCTGTGAAGATTATCCATGTTAGAAGACAAACCGGTGTCAAATGCTGAAATTGACTTGAGATTAAACGCCAGATTTGGGGTTAACACTCTTTTAAATATATAAATAGTTGTATGTTAAAGTGGAAGCGTAATCGAATGCTTTCTGCCGATCCCCTCTCCCTGTATTTGCTGCAAGATTCAAGGAAGGAGTTTATTCATAGTATTCATAGTAACTACATAAAAAATGCCAAAGAGGACTGTTTTAGGCTGTTCGCTCTTCGGTTGCCTTTCCAATATACCCCTAATTGGTTTTGGGCACAGGTATTTCTGGAGTATTTTGTATTCCAAAACTCAAAGAAACGAGTTGATGACAAAACTAAAAGGTTATTGGCGTCAATGAAAAGTTGAGTGAGAACGGTTTTTCAAAACCAAATTTGTAACAAGCCCCACTTTATTTTTGATAACCGAAACCCGAAATGAATTTTGAACTCAAATGATATTAAAACTGACTGGAGATTTACATAGCAATACGAAAATGACAAATGCGAAATTTTTCGAATTAGGCAATCCCGAATTTCGTTCATAAATCGAAAGTTATCAATGAAATTTGGTGTTGCCATATTAGAAAAATTTCGAATATGTCACTTTCTCATTGCTATGTGTAGACACAGTAAACAAATTTACTTTTGCGAGAACCCGCGAGAAAATGATTTGGGTGATTTACTTACTTCGGGAAATTCGCTCACATCGTGTAATAAAGTACTCGTCATTACAAAGGTTTTTGATTCAAGGTGTTCTGAATTTGAAAATATATCTTTCTCATGCTTACCGCACGCTTATTTGACTGTAATTAGTCGTGCAAAACAGGTACATAAATAACTAATAAATCTTTGGTTGATTAGCCCCACTAAACCTATCTACACACGTCTAAATGTCACGCATCCAGTCCGTTCTTCACTTGTAATAATTGAAGGATTAGGGGCCATCCATAAAGTACGTACTTCCTTAGGAGGGAGGGGGATTCGACGAAAGCGTACGTTCCACAAATTTCAACTTTTTCCTATACATGTTTGCGTACGAGGGGGGAGGGGGGTGTCTAAAAATTTTAATTTTTTGAGTACGTACTTTATGGATGGCCCTTTATTAGAGCGGCGGTAACAATAATACTACACCTTTAGCATATACAAGTAATTCATTTTTGATTTGTACATGCCAGCGTAGAGTGAATCGCATTTATCACAAGGATAAGAGTGGTTAATTCCCGATAAATTACATAATGGCTTGTAAATTATTGTATTGACTAGTGTGAATACTTCACTCGCCTCTAGGTTAAGTCACAAACATGATATTCACACATTAAAACAACAAATTTACAATCAACAGTGTAATCTACCATAATGGAATTATCAAATTGAGGTAAACTTGGTGGAATAATTTGTAAAAAGAAACGATTTTTCAACTCATTTTCGTCAGTTGGCAAACAAAAAGACATTGAACTCCGTACGAGATATTGTGTGACGTGACCATTTTAATGAAACTGAAAACTTGTTTTTCGCTTCTTGCTAACATTACTTAACACAATTTATATGATTTGTGTTATATCATGACCTAAAGCTACCTTTTAGTTTATGCATTTTCCACTAAGATTCACTACATACACTTATGAAACGATTTATCATGTTGACACGCTTCATCAGAATATGCAAGTAATTTCATTATTCAGCGGATGTCATTGAGTGGAGATGAAAAATAAGTAGTACTTTCATTCAATCAATGTGCCGACTATGTAGAAAAGATCTTGCGAGCAAATGATGTACAATGTTTGGATCGATTCAAGGAATGAATTTCTTGCCCCTTCTCTTGGTCCAGGGGAACATTTGGGTGAAGTTAGCATAACAGAAAAAAATTAGGAAATTGAGATGACATGAAGACTTTTTTGTGATATCACAAGTTTTCTTATGAGTGGTGAGTATAAAAAGTGGGTGGGGAAATTCGAGTTGACAATGCTAAAATATACAAAGTTAACAAATTGAGTAACGTCAGGTCATAATGGACGATTTCAACAATCAGCCTGGCTGCTGCCCTCTATTTTTTAATTAGATTTTTATCAGCTTAGGGCCGTTTATTTCTGATCGATGCACACAGGCCTCTTACGGGCCCTTTGTACTACCCAGTCAGGCTTGAAGCCCCTTTCGGACCTCCTCCACTCACAAACAAAAATATCCACATTGCAAACCCGGTCAAGAGCCGACAATCGGTTGAATCCAATCCAGGTGTAGCGCCATACGTTTATAAAACCGTTAGACTTTCCTGTTTGGGTATCGACCAAGGCTGAGTCGAGCCACGTGTCATCCCTGCTCTGCGGGCTGCCATCACTGCTCCACCGTCGACCTCGGCCACCCTGTAGCGCCAAAAGCTTTCGCTCATTGGAATAGTCCAAATGTAACTATCGAGCCACATCCAAGGCAAAATCTTCTGGTCCACAAACCGGGTTGGTGTGTAAACCGGCGGGTAACACGAGGCTACCCAGTATCATAGTTGTGACATAGCCGCTTAGTGGGACGACAGCTAGGCACAACAATGCTTCAGTCGTGCAGCCGTCTTCCCGAATTCTGAAATCATTAAAAATTTGACTCTATCACCACCCAATTCAGTTTCACGGCCTCAACCACTTCAACCGTTAAACCATGAAGCCAGATCCTGAAATGGAAGTAGCCGCTACAGCGAGCCGTGTGAAGGTTGGGCCAGGCCGCCTCTCGTTCAGAAGTGCGCAACTGTCACGTCACACCGCAACGACGCCTTCCCTGCAGCTCTGAGCGTTCTACGACCTGAGTAGGGACGGCAAAGTGTATGAGCGTCATAACATCACTGAGCAAGGTGGCAGTCCGGCACAAATCTTCCATAGCCTTACTACTGAGGAAACACTGAACTCACGAATCCATGCATTCATTGTTAGGTTATGGTGAAAGGTCACCCACAAATATTGCGAAATCGTTGGATCAATTAGCGATGTGATGAGAACTCCAACTTCGTTCGCGACCTTAAACACTTCATAAAGTATATTAGTCAACAAAATATTCATTCGTCAATTTTCACTACGAAAACGTATAAATTAAATTCAAACGCAATAACAAAACACTTGTTGGCTTGGTCAGTGTTGACAGACCCTCTATATTTACAATAGAAAATCTCAAGTACGCAGCCTGGTGCTGAGTTGAAATTAAAATGACGTTTAGTATTCGTTACTGCCGTTATGATGACATTGACAGATTTTTGGCGCCAGGCTGCGTTCTTTATGGTTACTTAAACTTCTCAGCCTGGTGCCGAGTCGGAACCGAGTGCATAGTAATGTACTTTTTTGGCATCAGGCTGCCCACCTTGAAATGTAGACCTCTGTTTGTTGCAATTTTTTTCCGTGAAAATGTTCTAGACGACGATAAGATAAGTATTTCAGGTACAATACAAATGATCAGTCTAGTGCCTGAACTCCTTCGTCGCTTAGAACTTTTTCATGGGGAAAAATTGTTACAAACAGAGGCCTCCATTAAAGAGGTTAATTCTGAAGTGAAGTTCTAGCTTGGAAGAAAATGCATTTTGAATTAGAACCGACCCCATGAAATGAGTTCTTCGCAATTAAAACTTTACAATTTTTGTTTTATTAGCTCATTAGCACAAAATTTTCAAACAATTCATAACATTTAAACAGTTGAATCAACAAATGTCGCACATTAACCGCCAATCAACTGTTCAACTGAATTGCAAAGACAAGACGGCTTACCGACTTAGCCGACAGCAACTACACTTATTTTGCGAGATGTCCGCTAAATTTAGGGTGACATGGCCATTATTCCTCAATTTTCTTAATTCAGTGGCGAATGCAAAGTTCATGAGCCTGTAAAATGTAAACTTTTTAGCAATTCATCACAGAAACAGTGCCTTTTATAAGAATTTCAGACTGGGGGGGGGGGGATTTTCAGGGTGGGGGACCAATAATTTCAACGATTAATAATTTCAATTCGCTCAGTTTTTTATGGGAATTGAAGTGTTTTCTTTAACGCCGCAGGCAAAAATCTGAGCATTCCGGTTTTCTTTTTTTTAATTTTCGTCAACGGAAAATCCTAGGCTCGGAAAAAAATTCCTACGTCTAGTGTGAATTTTTCTGATTTTCAGACACAAATTTCATTTAAATTGTTTGAATTTCTTTATTTTTCCTACTGCAATTTCAAGCACTCAGTGCTCATTATCAGGGCTCTTGTGCAAAACCCATATGTCACTCTGATAGGGCCTGTGTACTATAGATTACCTCGTAAGGTTTTACATTGTACGAAAATTGTATAGCTTTTCACCGAACAAAAATTAAAAATTTTGTTGAAAAATTTCTAGGAAAGCCCAAGACATTCAAGTGGGGCCGGCCACCCAAACCTTCCGTAGCTACTGACCTGGGGCAGGGGTGGATATGAGTAGATATAGCTCGACGCGATTATTTTTGTCCATGGAGCTTGGTGTCCTAGGGCTTTAAGGTCGGACTCAGTATCAAATCTTTTTTTTTTAGATTTAGTAGAGAAAATTCGACTTGGACTACTACGGATGCAACATTTGAAATGCTGCAGTAATGACAACATTTTCGTCATGCAGTTTCACTGGGATGCACTTTTCCTTCGTGTTTATATGTTATAAAAGGCCCCGGCTCTGTTCTAGCCGCCATGCAGTCTCTTAGCCGCTGATATGGCCAACTTTAATGTAAATGTTGCTAGGACGAACCGATGACGACTAGAGACGATGGTGAAATATTTTTATCCTTTGTGTAGATTTTTTTGCTTTGAATGACAAATCACTAAGTCCATTTATTAAGTCCGTCTGTGCAGTGTGCACCGTCACAATTATGATGTTACAAAAATGACGTCGTAAAAATAACGTTACAAAAATGACGTCACAAAAATGATGTCACACAAGTGACACCACACTTAGGGCCCATTCTATGCAAACCGCGACGCCTGTAATGTACAAACACACCCCCTATTTGGGGGGGTAGCCAGAGTCCTATAAACAAAATTTGTTGTATTGAACGAATTATGACCTTTTTATGGATACTCATTTTTTATAGCAAGCGTGACGTCATTTGTGAACGGCCCCTTACGACGTCATAAAAATGACGTCATAAATACAACGTCACAAAAATGACGACGTCAGCCAGAAGTTATGAGGTCACGACGCGTCATAGATATTGTTTCGTTTAATTCTTCAACAACACACTACCGCTACTTTTCTCTTCCCATGCCAATGGTTTATTTTTGTCTTGATACTATGACTAGAAAAGAGATGCCCTTCGGATCTTTCACTCCACATCCACTAGTTCTGTGCAATCGAATTCAGGATTATATCGCACTTTGTAGGTTCTGTGAAAATCAATTTTTCTTTCTTACGAACTCCATTAGAAAAAGAGGAATTTGTATGTTCAGTTCATATGCTTCATTGACTTGAAGATTCATATCCCCTTTTCGTTATAATTTACGTATATAGATAGATAGATAGATAGAGAATCTGGTTCCAACGTCTCCTATCCTTTGCTAAGCTTTGCCAACTTCTTATTCCCAGCGCCCGAAGATCTAATTCGACGCCATCTATCCATCGCATTTTCGGACGACCCATTTTCCTTCGGATCGTTTCGGAATAGCCTTGAGGAGGCTCTGTTTCTATCCATTCGTGCTAACCGCCTCGCCCACCTTAATCGTTGGACTTTCACCACTGCCACTATATCAGGTTCGTTAAAATCACGTTTTATTTCAAAATTGTATCGTTGCCGTCACCTTTCACCTTCACGCATCGCTCCAAAGATTGTACGTAGTTCTTTACGCTCGAATACAAGCAGCATCTCTTCGTCGCTTTTCTTCATCGCCCATGTGGACAGCACTGAAGTTTTTTTTAACGTTTATCTAGAGAGGAGGTAGTAAGTATTGTCTATTTTATTCACAGGTCAAAATTTAAGTAAAAGAAAGGTTGTGGAAGGAGTGTTTCTTAATTCCATTGTATCACATGATAATGATAAAAAGTTATTAACAGCACTAGGATCGTGAGACATGTTTCATTGAAATTGAAAGTTCTGAGGTTTCTATTTACGTTGATATAAGTTATCAGTGTAGTGCGTGCATCCATATCTGTTAAGACTATCGGAATATTTTTGTTGACAGTAGTCACTGTGATTTTTGGACCCGTACGAAGTACGAAGGTCCTATACGTTTACTACAAATTCAGGGCTCCCACAAAACCAATATTTAAAAAATGGTCCGTCTCCACTTTTTTTCGAAACGGCTGCACCGATCGCCCTGAACTTTTTTTTTCGCTGAAAGGTACATATGTCCCGTGGTTAAAGTTCAAAGATGAGCAAAGTCGATCGGGTAGTTTCGGAAATATGGTCGAAAAGGTGTCCAAAAACATGGTTTTTTGGGGGTAGGTGAGACTTTTTCTCAGATATCTCTAGAATTAAGGCAGTTAGAAAGCTACTTTCTGGGACAAAGCTGTAGAGAACTAAATTTTAGCGAACACATGTTTCAGGGTTTTCCCCAGAAACGTTCCGATTCTGAGATCTACCTACTTCTAGAGTGGGGAGGGATGAGTCGTATCTCAAGAACTATGACAGATGGAAAGTTGCTTCCAATGGCAAAGTTGTAGAGAATTAAATTTTAGCGAACACGCGTTTCAACGTTTTCCCCAGAAACGTCCCAATCCTGAGATTCATCCACTTCTAGAACTCAGAGGGATAAGAACGTTAGACAACGCGTGATTGGTGTCGGAGTTCAGAAAATGTACTTCGGGAGGGCTTTCGACATTACTTTGGGTAATTTCTGACAGCTCTAAAAGAACTTGGCTATGGATTCTGATGCGCATTATATTTATGATAATATTAAGAGTTTGGCACATCGAGGCTTTTCGCACGTGAAGGCTTTACGTACGGGTGTTTGCATATGTTTCTTAATTTGTTTCATTTCGAATGTGGCTTAGAGACAAAGACATTAATTCTAATTGCGAACACATTGATTTGTCATATGTCATACACAGTAGTGGTTGTTGACTTGTATAAACTTTACTCAGCTTTACTAATTCAAATTAGCGCGAAATAATACGATAATAGGTCGAATGGACGGCTCTTTGTACGAATAAAGAAGATTTCAATATTTTATTGTTTGTGCTAACATGGAAATAAAATATAAAACAACTTTGGACTTTCAACAGAAGAAAAAAAAAAAACAAATCGTCATCGCTTGATAATTTCTTTATCTACTCAACGTTAACACATTTTAAAGACGTATAATTTTACTGAATTTTAAGTTTCCATTACAATTAACTATTTTCCTTTGTATGTTTTAATTGGAAATAGTTTCTATTTTTTGTAGAAAAAATACGCGACATTATAAACACACATACACGCAACACATGTACAGTACATGTACTTGCAAATGACAGGTAGTTTAATAAATTGTATGAGGAAATTATTATCATTTTCCACTTTGCTTTTATCTATGGCTAATTACTGTTTTCAATGCCATTTAGCAACTAGCCAATCTTACCACAACCTTCGAGGTGATTATCGTTAGATTAAGTCATTGCTTTTCAACCTAATTTCAACCTAATTTAAAGCCGGAGAGTTATAGTGCGACATTGATGCCCTTCGATGAGTTTGGGATGAAGATAAGTGGAGAAGATCAGATTTATTAATGTCGGTAAAAGGAGATAGTTTTTGCAGTTTCAACAGGTTTCTCAATTTAGGTATTTGGAATTTAGGGAAGTTGAGGAAAGAACAGAGATAAGGATAAGGATAATTGGTTGGGGTAACTATGTCACCCCAGCACTGCCCTACAACGCATAAAAAACCTAGCGACGAGATTTTGTGAGAGAAAATATATGAAAATCTTTCATGTGATAACGTCGCTAGGTTTTTTATGCGTTGTAGGGCATTAAGGTACTTCAGAATGTACTCGGGATGTATGCTCCAAATAGAGCTATATTTTATAGTGTAATTTCCTAAGAATATTCTCCTGGCGATTATATATGCTGTGCATGTGCATAGAAAATGGTCGGCGGTTTCAGGGTCTCCACATTTTTGGCAGTTTGGGGTATTGCTGATACCCATAATGTGCAGATGGTTGTTGAGAGTGTTGTGGCCCGTGAGCATGTCAGTGAGCCTCTTCAGTTGTTTGGGAGTTCAAGGGGTTGATTGCAATGCAATTTTTTCCTTGCCTGGCCATACCGATCGATTTCCATCTTTCATTAAATATTTCCAGTTTCCATTTGTTAATGATTTGGTTCAATGTCTCTACAGACTGGGATGCCTGGCTCTGGGCCTGTAATGGTGGTAGACGATGCTAATCTCGTCATCTCGTCCGCCTTCTCGTTACCTTTAACGCCTCTATGCCCTGGCATCCAGACTAGCGTAGTTTGTATTGCGCTTGACGGTCTTTTTAGGGCGTCGTGACATTCTAGAGTGAGAGCTGAGGTGAACTTATTGCCGTAGATCGATTTGATCACAGCCTGGCTGTCCAGAGCTGAACAATTCGATCGCCAGTCGGTTAAGGTCACACACATTCAACGAGAAGGAATAAGGTAGCACATGAGGTAAACGAATCTGTACTGTATTGAGTGTTATGTTGGCTACTGTTGCATGACTTTGTGGTTTGTCACATGAGGCAAGGGCTCTCAGAATCGGACGGGACATTAGTTTTATGAATATTAAGAGTTCCTTCGACGGAAGAGACGGCCAATTTAAGCCGTTCGCCCTGGTTTGGGCACGTTCAGATGATGGGGCTACCAACGAGATCCGGCTCATAAAATTGCGTTGAGGAGGGACGGGACTACAAAGAAAGACCTCACACAGGAAGGTATTTAGGGCTCTATCAAATATAATGAAATGATGACGTCAATAAGTAGTCAGCCATCAGCCTAAGCAACTACACTGCCGTCATACGATAAAACAAGAAAATTGGCGAATAATTTGAACGAGAAACGAAAGGTTATTGTAAAGTTAAACTGACAGTCGAATATTTTCTCAGAACTAAATTGTTCGAATGGAGTTTGAAGACACTCAGTAAAAGTTTCTATTTATTTTGCGTTGAGTGTATTTATTTAGCGTATGGATTTACAACTGATATTTACAATTATGTTCAACTTATATTCTAATGACTTGAAGATCAAGAGGTCCAAGGACAGGTTTGGCTTCTTTCTATCACAAAATTAAGTTTATTCATTTCTATTTCACACATTTTTCAATCTTGTCGTCCGCATAAATACAGTGCAGTTTGCCGGGAGGTTGGTTGCCCATCATTTTGTCCACAGTGACCACACTAACCCAGCTGTGTGCTGCTCTTGGGTTGCCATCGTTCGCTTCTTTGTTTTGAGTATTTGGAAGTTAAGTGCCATCTGTGGCATTTTAGCGGTAGCTCCACTTGTCACTTGTCATTCGATTACTTTCTCCCGTGACAGTCTTTGTTTTGATCTTTGCAAGTAATACTCAATGTGAAGTTGGCTGCAGTTGCAAAAAAATCAGCTAATTTTTGAACTTTTTAATGAAGTCAGCTGATTTTAGTAAATTTATGAATGAAATCAGCTGATTTTTTGCAATGAAGTTAGCTTCGGTCGCAACTGCAGCTAACTTCACGTGGAACATTACATTACAAAACAAAAGACTGTCACGCCCCTGCTTTCTCCACTGTTCTTTTTACACAAACTGCTACGGATGAGAGTGACATCACATATGATTCTTTGTGTACGATTTCGTTACGGGGCCAGAAATCCCATAACTACCCAATTTATGAAGGTTAGGTGAACTTAGGGATGTTCCATATTGATTGTTTGTTACAGAAAAATCCCATACATCCCGGGGATCGAACCTGGGTTTTCTGTGTGGAAGACAAGCGCGTTCACTACTTGACCATCCCATCCCTGCGTTGAGTGTAAAAACCTATAAACTAGTACTGGAAACTGCATGTCGCGACGTACAGGAAATTATGCGAGGAGTCAAAAGTACCGGGAAGCGGAAAGTCAAAGGCATCGGGAAATCAATTAATAAAATTCTTACTTACATTTAGAGGTGAACGCAAACTCGACTAAAAACCCGACCCAAATTTGTGGGGTCTTACAATCAAAAAATTTCGCCTGCGACACTTTACTCAGTGGATCAGTACTGAAACCCTACCTGCAAATTAAGGAACACAATTCCAAAAAAATTCAATTGTAGGACTCGCTTCCCAGCACCGGGAAATTCTACCAGTGACATCGGGAAATGCTACCAGCGACATCGGGAAATCCTACCAACGACACCAGAAAATCGTTGGCTGATTTTGGTTCCCGGGAATTTTTGACTCCGTTCCTGCGAAGGAAACATTATTTCCATGGCCGACATATTGGTGGTCGCTCAGAACATGTCGCAAGCTTTTGATGTAACTAATTAGTAAGTGTTATGAAGTGTTATGAAGACAGCCTATGGTGATACGAAGTGTTGCGAAGGCAGCCAAAGGTAGCACGAAGTGTTCCGAAAGCAGCCGAAGGTGACACGTAGTAATCGAAGATAGCCGAAGTCGACATAAGTGATCCGACGGTAGCCGAAGGTGTCGGAGAACAATTTTTTTCGGAGAAAAATTTTTTTCTGAGAAAAATTTTTTTGGAGAAAATTTTTTTTAAGGAAAAATTTTTTTGAAGAAAAATTTTTTTGAGAAAAAAATTTTTTCTCAGAAAGCTTTTTTTGGAGAATGGTTTTCTCGAGAAAAGTTTTTGAAAGAAAAAAAACGTTTTTTGTTTGCGGACTAACTTTTTTTGGAGGAAAATTTTTTTTCGAAAAAAATTTTTGGAGAAAATTTTTTTCGAAGACAATTTTCTTTTCTGCGAAAACTTTTTTTCCAAGAAAAATTTTTTCAAAAAAAAAGAAATTCTTCAACAACTGAAAACTTCTGAAACGACTGATATCCCTTCCCAGCACCGGGAAATTCTACCAGCGACATTGGGAAATCCTACCAGCGACATCGGGAAATGCTACCAACGACACCACAAAATCGTTGGCAGATTTTTGGTTGCCGGGAAATTTTGACTCGCGTTTGATTGACTCGCGAAGGAAACATAATTTCCATGACCGGCATATTGTTTGTCGCTCAGAACATGTCGCAAGAGATGGTGCAAGCTTTTGATGTAACTAATTAGTAAAAGCGAGAATCAAACTGAGTCGATGAAGTTGGTGTTGGTGTCGTTTTTAAAAAAATTTTGCGGGTGCAAAAATTAAATAAACTTCGGAAATTGCTGCAATTAAACCGAATGTAATTTGCTGACGAAAATACTCGCAATGTTTTTAAAACACAAACCAGTGTTTTAAATTCAATATTGTTGGCGCATGTAACGAAACTTTTGTGAAAATAACAGCCTTGACATTGGCCAATGTGTCACTAAAAACATTGAAGGCCAACAGATTATTTGCTTAATTACTTAATCGTTTTGGGTTTATAAAAGTGGCTAATCTCTGACTCCGATTATTGCTATGAACAATTTTCGCAAACTAAAAAAGACTCCTCATGTGTGCGATGAAGCGATGAAGATAATAATTTTATGATTTTTTCGGTCGAATCGACATACTTTTGTTATCAGCATATGAATGTAACTACACGTGAAGCAATATTTTCAAAACATATTTCTTATACAAATGTTCAATTCGAGTTATCGCGATAGCCCGGGTAAGCATTTTCTACATGTAAATTTTTGAAAAAATTCAAAACAGCCCGGTTCAGAGCTTTTTGTCTTCTATCCGCCTGGGTGTTAAGCTTGGCACCCATCAGCTCAAATAAAAGTCGGAAGCCTGGTAACATTTAAATCTTGAATTTCTGTTATGCTGTTGTGTTTAAAATACAACGACACACGAATTAGCTACAGGTAGAAAAATGGTACTGGAAACTTTTATCATGCCACCATTCGGTTTCATTTGCTTTGTCCAATTTTTTGAAAACGGAGAAAAATTGGTCCTTTTCTATAGAAACATGGGCTCCTAGCAAAAAGTGCTTCCCAGGTAAAAAGTCTTATAAAAGGCTCTGGGACCATCCAGTACTAGTAGCAACAACAAATGGGTGAGCTCGTGCCAACTGTCACAAAACGAAATTTGGAATAAGGAAAGTTCCTTGACCATAGACAAAACGATGCAGCGATGTAGTGGAGCTTAATTACTTCAGGGGAATAATTTCGATTCGATACATTTCTGTCTTCTTATTGACAGGTAATATCTCTCAAGGTAATGTGATTTACCTGTTAAGGCTGTAATTTTTATATAAAAGCTTATAAAAACGACAACTGCATCAGGTAATTCAGGCTAAATAAGGAGATGAAATTGCTCACCACTTGTGAGAAAACTGAAGATGCCAAAAGTGCTACCAAATTTGTTAATCAAATAATTCGGTAGCGTTTTCACATAGTACTTGTCAACTGGGTACTTACATGCTTCTTTGAGCCCTCGAGAAGAGAAACATTTGTTTCACTTTCATCATAAAGTGAAAAGTGTTTTTGTTTTCTAGAACTCAAGTGCTCGCTACTACCTCGATTTAGACATACTTTTTCAGATCACTGCAGACTTGAATAAAAAACGAAATGAGCTGGAAAAAGAAGTAATATGCAAAAGAGCAATTTACGGAGCTGTATAATGCATAAAATGATGCATGATGTTGATGACGATAACGTCAGGTCTAACACGTAAAGGAACATGTTTTTCGTATCGAGAAAGTTTCTCGTCCGTTATCGTACATCGTAACTTTGTTATTTTTGTTTATACATGATATATCACAATCTGTGCGTCATCTGAAGCTCATTGGCATTATGCTCTGGCGTATCACCTAATTTAAATATCAACAAAACAACAACAGATTAGTTTCTGATTAGAATTCGATTGAAAACAATATGCCGGTGAATAAACTTATTTAAAAATTGATAAAAATTGAATAGCTTCCTAGCTAAAGCAATTTATTTCAATTATTCTGTGCTACAGCTGCATGACGTAGGTTCATATCATAGCTGAGATGCGTTGGATCTAGTAAGCCGTTGTTGTATATCTATAGGCTTCGGTGTATCAGGCTCCATTTAACTCGACCACAATGTTAAGTCATTGCATGAGTTTACAATTTACATATTTATAGACTTTAGCCTTGAACCCTTGTGCCTGTCGACCTTACTGTGACTTGACGTAGAAATGAGTCGTTTGAAGTCTTTTATGGGCGGTGGTATGGAGATTTACCGTAATTTGCCCACGAAAATAAAATGCTAAATCTGCCTCTGCTACATTTTGTTCAATAGAAATCCGAAAATGTATCATGACCGCAGCGGTAGCGGAGGGCGTGACGCAGTCCCCATACCCCAAAAAAGAAGTCCACAAACTCAAAAAACATGGGACAAGGCGCGAAGTCTAGGGGTGGGGAACTTTTGAAATTTTTCCCCTGCCCCCTATCTCAATCCAAATTATTTTGAAGAAATTACGTCGCAGCAGCTTTCCAACGAGCCCAGACTCATTAAAATCGGTTGAAAATTGGCTGAGGTATCGACGTTTGACATTTTTCTGATCGGTTTCTATCTACAATGTTCTATCTATTAATAATTTTCGATCTCGAGAACTAGACAGCCGATCTTCCTGAAATTTTCAAGGAACGTCAGTCTCAGCCCCATATGAAAAATTTCATATGCCGCTTTTCCGGGAAAACTCTGGAAAAGTCGTGGTATCTGGAAAAGTGGTCAATTTTGAGGGTTTTTCACGTAGTGCTCGGAGTTTTCGAATTTTAGCTCCGGAATGACAATACTTAGAGAGTTGGTTTCTTCGGAAAAGTTTTAGAGTTTGGTCAAGAGAATTTTTTGGGATCTTCAGAAAGTGTCTGTCAGCAGTCATAGCGGCGCCAAATTGGATTTTTTCCTGTTTTCTGAATTAGAATAGCTAGACAGTTGGTTTCTTCGGGAGGTGAATTTTAATTGAGGTTGGTGAAAGGAATTTTTAGCCTGGAGCCTGAAATTTTTTTTGCCGGAAATTTTTTTTGACGAAAGTTTTTTCGTCGGAAATTTTTTTTCGGCGAAAATTTTTT
>CM055404.1:142167344-142183070 GCA_029228625.1 Pseudolycoriella hygida
CGGAAATTTTTTTTGTCGGAAATTTTTTTCGCCAGAAATTTTTTTTCACCGAAAATTTTTTTCTCCAAAATTAGTTTCCTTTTTCTTCCAAAATGGATTCAAACTAATTGATTTATCTGATCACAAAAGTTGTTGTCGCCGCCGCTAGCTATGGCAGCTGCGTGAAGTGCCGCAGCGCCAAATTTCGTCACTACTTCCAAAACTACTGATATTATAACAAAAACCTCCTAAAAGGTAAAGTGTGACGCAGTCCCTAATGTCTACTTCCAAAATTAGTGATATCGTTTGAGGTTAGTTTGCAAATATCTCAGCAAGTAAAGCGCGGAAATTGTTCATTTTGATATCAAAACTGGGACAAAATATTTGTGGAAATCGGTTAAGTGGCTTGGGCACTGGAAGCAATTTCTCGGCCATATACGAAAGCAGATGGTTTTTCGTCTATATTTGCTTGACGATGCAAAATGGAGATTTACTGTCAAAGGCAAAGTTGTTGAGAATATAATTTTAGCCCGTGTTTCAGGATTTTAGGGAAAAATAGCACAATCTTTGGGATTTACCACTTCGAGAGAAACTACGTTGGTTCTGTTTGTGATATGGTTTCAGCCAACGAAATCAATGGGCTCAGGTGCCATGAGACGTCCTTCGGTAGGGACACTGACCTTGGACAATTTCTGTGGATCTTTTTCTTATAGTTCTAAAAGAACATAAAACATTGAATTGTTTGCTCATTTTTATTTAGAGTCTTTTTGCAACATCTGTTCTGTTTGCCACATCTGATACGTGCGGATCCTTGGTTATGTTTCACTTTAAGTTCAATTGTAAATGTTCGGAAGAACTCTTTGCCGCAAGGCTCATAATATCGGGACTCTTATTGAGCTTGACTCTATCTTTCTAATGAACTCCTTGTCTGAAGGCTCCTAGCTAGGATTTTTGATTTCAGTGATTGTCATCTACTCTTTGCAGTTTGGCCCAGCCTGAATCATTAACAAAATCTACTTATAACCAAGGGATTGTTTTATTTGGTTTCAAGTTAAGTTTAATTGTGTATCTAAGTGTGAATGCAGAATTTTTGACTTTCTAATAATTTCTGTTTCGCTAAAAAGCGGAAATACATTTTATGTACGCATTGTACGGACCGTCCCATACAACAGCAAATGTCTAACCTAATCCTATAGCCAGTACAATGGGCCCAAGCGGTGGCCCCCGTGTGTCCTCTACTCTGGTAGGGCGACTAATTTTAATAAATGTACATGTACATTGCGAATCTAACTTTGGGAAAATCAGATATGTAGATTTCATGTAGACTGCACTACATTGTTGTAGTAATTATCATCGAAATAATTGGGACGTTCATTGTTTACACTGTTCTGACTTACATGCTTCACCCTCCAATGATTGGAACCATGATCCTATGCATTAAAGTTTTTCTACGTATCAAAATTCAACTCCATTGAGCTTTCTTAATTCCCTATCCTTATAACAACATCAAATAACGAAAACAACTTAAAAATTGCAGATACAGTCCTGTGCAATGACGTCGACATAGAAAAATTGAAATCTCAACTGCCAGAAGGCATCATACCACAAGGTTTCAACACATCATCACTGCCAACACAAGACGATGCCAAAAAACTTTTTAAAGAAAAGTGCGAAAAAGCTTCGAACGGTACGGAAGCTTTCGTTAAAGCGGAAAATGCGACCGAGGTGTTCAAAGAATGTTTGATGAATTTGATCGATTTCGAAGCTTTACAAAAGGAAATTGATGTGGCGCAACCGAATGGAGACTTGGACACCGTATTTAACAAGTGAGTTCATTTCGTTAGAGAGATTTGAGAAAAGTTACAATTCGCCTCGACAAAGGGGTTGTAAAATTCGTTTTCAACCCTAGGGAGTCACGTACTCCAAGATTTTCAACACTACATGTTCTAAATTTAAATTTTTGTGGATATTAAAGGGGAAATTTACTTACATTTACTTTAATCACCGAAAACAAAATCGTGTGTACTAGCAATTAACTTCTAAACCCTTCACAGATACTGTCGCAAAAGAACCACAGCCTTTGATTGCATGAAAGATTTTACAGTTGCCGTTGAACCCTGTCTATCTGAACAAGAAAATTCCAGCAAGCAAATATTTGTTAACATTTTCACAAATTTGCTGAATTTCGTTTGTCACAAAGACGGCGACCAAATCGCATTATTTATAGCCGAAAGAGGACCAGAATGTTTCAATGACAAAAAAGACGCCATAACTAAGTGCGTTAATGCCACTATGTCTGGCTACATTCCATCAGAAACGCCTACAATAGATAGCTTACCACAACTGATAATGGGTGAAAAACAATGCGCGTAAGTTATTTGTGTTTTGCATTTAAATTGAGTGAAAAATCGATTATTAAATGAACATTTCAGTGACATGAATACGTTGCAACATTGTATAGTCAAAGAATTGGAGAGCTGTGAGGAGTCTACACCTGCAAATTTGGTGGAGTCGTTGTTCAAATTTGTGAGAAATGAGACGCCTTGTGCTAACATGACCGTAAGTATACTTTATTTTAAGTTTTAACTGCCAAGCTTTAAGAAGGGGAGCCAAATCCCAGCTTATTGTTTCACAAGTCTTTGTTTGATCGAATCCACACCAAGTAGACGTTTATGCGTCGTTCTCTCTGTGCAAAATTCCGGTTTTTCTTCCCTGAAAATAATTTACTCACGTCGTTTTTTGGCGGTTTGTACAATCAGCATACAATCAGCAAAACTAAATAAGAACATAAGCAAAGACCCGTACGTATCGGAATACATGTGGCAAAAAGACTCGAACGTATCTAAATAGAAGTGAGCAAACAATCCAATATTTTACGTTCTTTTATAACATGAGAATTTTAAAGATCCACAGAAATTATCTCAAGTTGTCAAAGGCCCTACCATAGTACGTCTAAGACCATTTTGATGGAAGAAGGGTTCTACCTGCACCATATCACGAAAAGGATCAACGTAGTTTCTCCAAGAAATCCTGAAACTATTTTCTCTAAAATGTAATTCTCACCAAATCTGCCTTTAAAAGCCAATTTTTAACTGCTTTAGTTCTAGAGATATGAGTCATCCCTCAAAATTCTAGAAGTGGTCATATCCCAGGATTGGAACGTTTTTACCCAAAACCCTGAACCGCGTGTTCTCTAAAATTTTACTCTGTACAACTTTGCCTTTGGAAGCAACTTTCTAACCGTCATAGTTCTAGAGATATGAGTCATTCCCCCCGATTCTAGAAGTGGTCATATCCCAGGATTGTGGCCTTTTTACCCAAAACCCTGAGACACGTGTTCGCTAAAATGTTATGCTCTACAGCTTTGCCTTTGGAAGCAATTTTGTATTAGAGGTGAGCGGGTTGCCCGAAATTCGAAAAAAAGCCCGCCCGAACCCGACCCGACCCAAACCCGAACTACTTTTCACGGGTTTGGGTTTCGGGCTTTCGGGTTTAGAAAATTCGGGTCGGGCGGGTTTCGGGTGTACTTTTTATAGGGTTTACGATTCGGGCTCGATAATAATGCTACAAAAAATTTTTTGAAAATGATGCACCCTAGAATATTCAAATCACATCGATGTATTAGAAGTGAATTAGAAATTCGAAAAAAAGCCCTCCCGAACCCGACCCGAACCCGAACTACTTTTCACGGGTTTGGGTTTCGGGCTTTCGGGTTTAGAAAATCCCGGTCGTTCGGGCTTTAATTTCGGATCAGGTTCGGGCCGGGCTTCCAAAAAAGGTCGGCCCGCACACCTCTATTTTGTATCTCTTATATTTCTAGAGATATGGATCATCCCTCCCAATTCTAGAAGTGATCGTACCCCAGGATTGGGGCAATTATACCCAAAACCTTGAGACACGTGTTCTCTAAAATTTTATTTTCTACAACTTTGCCTTTGGAAGCAACTTTCCACCTCTTATAGTTCTAGAGATATGGATGATCCCTCCCAATTCTAGAAGTGGTCATATCCCAGGATTGGGGCAATTATACCCAAAACCTTGAGACACGTGTAATCCTAAAATTTCATTCTCTACAACTTTGCCTTTGACAGTGAATCTCCATATTGCATATTGCACCATATTCCATTGGTCCCGGTGCCCCGACCCCTGACCCGATTCCCTCAAAAATTTGTTCCCAATTTTCTGACATCAAATCCTTTCATTTGACACCAACATGAGCAATTTACGCGCTATACTTGCTGAGATATTTGCGAAAAAGCTTCACCGACCCTCGAAAAACCATGTTTTTGGTCACTTCCTCGACCATATCAACGGAACCACTTGATCGATTTTGCTCATCTTCGAACTTAAATCATGGGAGACATGTACCTTTCAGGGAAAAAAAGTTTAGGGTGATCGGTTGAGCCGTTTGGAAAAAAAGTGAAGACGGACGGACGGACGGACATTTTTTTTATTGTTGATTCGTCATATTTAGACGATAATAAATGTATCGCCCCAACTCCCGCCTCGATCTGCACCATGTTACAATAAAATTGTTTGCAGTAAACGCATAGGATCTTTGTACTTCGTAGGGGTCGAAAAAAAAATCCGTTTCCTCCGATATTTTGCCGCAACTCAGAGAATATGTTTTTTAATGCACTATGGGAGAGTTAGTGCGCTTGTGGCGGAAATTTTTTCTGCCTTGGTCATAACAATACACGTTCACTGTAATAAATAACTTATTATTCCTCTTGTTGCGTAAAACAAACAAAGACTGTGAGACTCTAAAGATTTTTCTGCAAAATTTTCCCCAGCAAATATTTTTTGTCAGCAACTTTGATGTGTTCAGCTTTTGTCTTCAGTGGCCGCAGATGTTCTTTTTTTTCTAAGAACGAGAGTATCTTCAATTGAAAAACAGACAAGTAAAGAGTGAATTTATGTAATTGAGAGCGTCACTAATATGCGTTTGTTAGTTACAATAGACAGTAACTTGCATCACTTTTCATCAGGCAATAGTAGCCGCCTGTCTTTAGTTTTGCATTGGTCCGTAACGGATCATTATAAAACTAAAGCCCACCTGTCGGTGGCGCCATCACATTATTTCGTAGCTGAACCTGTGGGTTCAGTTGTGTGTTGAATCGTAATCAGGTACGAAAGAAAATGGATGGCGCCACAGACACAGGCGGGAAAAGGATAGCAAAACACTAACTATTCGCATTACGTAGTGTAACGATTCGCTTTCCTCACAGAAAATCATAAAACAAAAATATTTTCTTCAGCAAAAAAATTCTTATAATCCTTTCGGTTATAACACTCAATTTAAAACTATTGCGTGCACCCCTTAAACTAGGCTAAAATTAACCTGAATTGTATGATGGATGAAGAGACCAATTTCAAGAGTTAATGGCGTAGTCGTATCCCAAATGGGTTGTGATAAAGATCCAACGTAAACTTTCTATGTCAAATAATATGTTTACCTAAAAGCTGAGGTTGGAGTTGATGTAACCATTATTCGTGATGGTACTTTAGGATTGAACTTATTCCGTTACCCCCGAGCTTTGATCAACACAAAAAGAATTCAATTTCATTTAAGACTAAGACCCAACACGGTCTATACTTGATGGATGTTACGAACCAAATGAACTGACTTGGCATTCGGTATCTAGGTGAGCCTTTACGATGTTTACGATGTTCCAGGCAAGAGTTACAGTAGGTCATTTTTAGTACCGTTTTGTCACGGATAGCAGAAGAACAGATTACGAGTTTTAGATGGAACTCTCTAATGATCCCACCTGCATCTGCAGCGAAGAAGTTGTTCTCAATGCCATAAGTTCTTTTCCTTGAGATTCAGGAATCTACGATGTCTCCTGATTCAACCCTAGGCATGTCTAGGGGTACCTAGACGTACAAACTTTCATAGACTCCCTGCATTTTGACCGCTTCCTTTCGAAAACCTAAAAAATTAAGGCAAGGGCAAGTACTCAAACACACAACAGCCTTAGGGCCGCACCAGCCTCTTCCTTTAGCTTTCGATATTAATTTATGAGGATTTATGAGCAGCGAAATAAATTACAATCTCTTATACAATGACAAACAAGAAGGAAGATTTATTCTGAGTGTTACAGCTATAAAAAGATGCTACTGATCACGATGATTGTATGACCAGTTGAGATTCGAATGGAATTCTATAAATCTAACATTAGACCATGGAATACGGTAGGCAATCTGGCTCCAAAAATTCTCTAAGTGAAAGAGCTGCCGAATGATTGACAGGATGCTGTACAGGCGAAAGTGGCTCTTTCTCATTTATGTGTCGAATTCTTGGTCGACTATTGCTTTGAATAAACAGAACATTCCTATAAAATCGACGTTATTGCTCAAAGGCAAAACAAATAGATTTTACCTTTAACCTTTTAACTAAAAGTATACACAAAGCCAAAAACGTAAATACCGTAAACACGAAAGTAAGGCCGAATTCCCAGAAGGCCGTTTTGCGGTACAGCAACAACAGAGTTGTGAGGTAGAATATTTGAAACAGAAAACTTATACAATTTTGTTGTTTTCGACTTTGATGAGTAGAAAATGCTTTACATCGAAAATTAGACAAATAAATGAGAAAGAAGTGGCCTTTCGCTTTCGTGGGATAAAACAATTTTTTGTGCTCGGAATTAAAATACAGGTAGGGAAAATTTGTCTGATGAAGTGAGATGTGTGTGGGATGATGTAGCAAATGTGTAGTATAAAGTGGAAAGTGTGTGGGATGAAGTGAGAAGTATAAAAAGTGTATAAAATGATAGTAAAAGTGAAAACACATCCCACACAATTCCCACATACCTCTCACATCATCCCACACACTTCTATTTCATCCCACACATTTTCCCACACATCCCACACACTTCCTACTTCATCCCACACACTTCCCACTTCATCCCGCACACTTTCCGCTTCATCCCACACACGTCCCACAAATTTCCCACTTCAACCCACATAATTCCCACTTTATCCCACATAGTTCCCACTTCATCCCACACACTTCCCACTTCATCCCACACACTTCCCATTTCATCACACACACTTCCCACTTCATCCCAAACACTTCCCACTTCATCCCACACACTTTCCACTTCCCACTTCATCCCACACACTTTCCACTTCATCTTATTTCATCCAACACATTTCCCACTTCATCCCACACACTTCCCACAAACTTATCACATATTTAATTAATTTTGATACATTTTCAAGCTTAATTGTAATCTTAGGATTTTTCTCTGTTGGTCAATAAATTCAAATTCAAATACAAAACTTAAGTATTTGATGGCATCAAACCAAATAACTGAGTTTGATCTGAAGTCCATCCGACAAAAAGTCTTATATGATCTGAATCTGAAAAGTAAAGCTATGAAATGTTCAGATCAAATCAGATAATTATTTATAGCAATCTGAACTGATCTGAAAATTCAGATTTTCATATTTTGAGGTTCAGATCAGTTAAAAACCATCTGTTCCGAACCCTAAAAGGGGGAAAATGGGAAATTAAGTAGCGACACGAAGCTGGCTATTCACAGGTCAATCTTCAGGCCAACGATTTTATATGGTAGTGAAAGTTGGGTGAACTGCGGTTACCTTGTGCATGACCTGGAGGTTTCTGATATGAGGGTTTTTAGGAGAATAGCAAAGATTAATCGGCGGGAACAGTGGGAACGACGACGACATCAGGGAACATTTAGGTGTTACGTCAGTGGAAGAGGCGGCAAGATTTAGTCGTCTGTGATGGTACGGCCATGTTCAGAGGATGGGTAGTAACAGGCTGCCAAAGAGGATATTGAATGCTCAGGTCCCGGGTGTGCGCCCACGGGGTAGGCCAAGGAGAAGGTTTATAGACTCAATCAAATCAGATTTAGAAGTTAGGAGATTTTCTCTGCGTGAACAAACCTTCTCCTTAGCACAAGATAGGAGGGTATGGAAGAGGGTGAAGAGGGTCCATGATCATACTGAAAGGTCCATAAAGTTTGATGATGATGATGATTCGAAAAGCAGTTTCACGGAGGTCACAAAACCGATGTACAACAAATGTTTTTGCGGCTAGATAATAACGAATCAACTCGCTTTGTTAATGAGAAACATTCAGGGACTCATAATCTTTCATTTTTAGGCCAACCCATGACTTGTATGTTGGCCTGAGTAGAGAAAAATCTTAATTTAGTGTATACCAATAAGAGGTTCTTTACAAAATTGTATCTCATTTCCCACAATATAAATTTGATGGGATTTTGTTACGGCAGTTTTGTGGTGGCTGGGCTTTTATAGATTGATACTTTGCCAGTAAATCGATGTTTCAGACAGTCCTTTGAACATCGAACATACTTTGGGTACCAGCTCTCTTATACTGCTGGTACCTGGTAAATGTCTAAGTCTAAAATATTTGTCTCATTACGCATTCCACTCATAGCCAGTAGCAAAGGATTCAATCATAATTTACTTGAAGTAGAAGTAAGTAACTGTTTTTCGGCTCCTGTGTAGGCCATGTGGTACGTATTTCTCCACTAGAACCCACGATTCTGGGCAGGTATCACCCGCCTCGATCGGAGATGCCTCTTAATGGCTTTCCCTAAGCAACAAAAATTTCACAATGTAAAATTAACTTTTCGAAACGTTCCTTGTTGATTGATTGTTCTTCCGCTACTTTGACAATAAATCCCAATTTTCCGCGCACCCTTTAGTCGTGCCTTGTATGAACCAAATGAAAAAACTTAAGTTTGCTGACAAAAAACTACTTTGCTGGACGAAAAATCTTAGTATGGTGCAAGCAGATAAATTGGTGTGAAAAGCTTGTGTTATGTACTTGATTCGCATGTTTAATTTCTGATTTGACTCCTTGGTTATAAAGTTGATTGAAGTGAATGTTCATCTATTTAGATGCCTAATTTCTCAACTTTGAAGGCTACTGACAAAAACGCAGCTATCATACAAAGAACGTCATGGACAATCGTTTCTACCGCTTTACTGACTCTGGTGTCGTGGACGATTTTATAAGCGGAAACTTAATTAATGATCCTAAATAATATTTTTACGTTTAGGTAAACGAAAACGCTTTCGATTTATTTTTACTGTTGTGTTGTCTCCTTTAAAAGGAAAATTTCGATGTTTTGTCGTAAAAAAAATTCTAAAGTTTTCTTGAAATTAAGCTGTAAATAAATCAACTCTTTGAAAGAGTTTTGGGCAAGATTTGTAATTATTTTTGTTTTTAATTTATTGTGCAAAGAAAAACCTAAATCGTTTCCTACTCACACGTGCTAAATATGGAATACTAAAGTTACAAAGTCAAATGGTGAAAAAAACTGTAGTTGATAAGGATTTTTACGTGATTGAAGTACATTTTTTAAAGCCTAAGAATAATTGTATGTAATCGATGTAAGGGTAAAATGGTGTACCCTCATAAAGGAAAAAGAAAAATAAAGATGTGGTGGAAAAACTAATGTGTTAGCCTTTTTATCGACAATTGGAAATGAGGAACGTGAGCTGATTGGTTGCAAGCCGTAAACTCGAGACTGCGCAGGACTTTTTCATAACGTGAGTATGTTTAGGACCTGTCATGGGCGCGCGGTAGCAATGCGCCCGTTACGCAAGTCTTACACGACAAAAAACTACAAGAAATTTTTTTTACCTCTATTTTTCGCGGATTCTACGGAAAATTCCAATCCGATTTGGTCTTTCACTCATTAAAATCGGTTCAGCCGATCCTGAGATATGAATTCAACAAGATTGCTATTTTGTATGGAAACGGACCCAAATCGACAATTTTGAAAATTGGTAAACCTTTCTTTCTTTTGTAATTCTTACATTTATGAGGTTTAATGAAATGTATCCCGTATCTCTAGAACTATGGTAGTTGGAAAGTTACTTCCAACGCCGAAGTTCTAGAGAATCAAATTTTAGCGAACACGTGTTTCAGTGTTTTGGGGAAATATGGCCCCATCCTGGGATATGGCCACTCCTAGAATTGGGTAAGACGACTCGAAGCTCTAGAATTTATCTCTCTTAATTAGAACACCTAGACAGTCGGCTTCTTCGGGTAAGGTATAGAGATTGATGAGGAGACTTTTTTGAGGTCCTTGGAAAATGGCTGCTAGTTGTCAGGTAGCCAAAGGTGAGACGAAGTGTTTTGAAGGTGAAGCGCTCCGATGTTAGGCGAAAGTGATACGAAGTGTTCTGAACGTAGCCGAAGGTGACTAAAGGTGTTCCGAAGGGGTTGCGAGGTGTTCCGAAGGTGACAAGAAATGTTTCGAAGGTAGTAGAAGCTGACGCGAAGGGTTCCGTAGACAGCCGAATGCATGAGATATGGGTCATCCTGCCCAATTCTAGAATCTATCTCAGAACTATCTCTAGAATTCTATCTCAGGACTGGACCATATTTCCCCACAACCCTGAGACACGTTTTCGCTAATATTTTATTCTCTACAAATTTGTCCTTCGGAACAACTTTGTAACTAACATTGTTCTATATATACGGGATTATTGTGGATTTCTATAGCACTTTTCAACTTCCATCAGATTTTTGACGTGAGATAAACTTACAAAAAAATCTCTTACAGAGGAGGTGTGACGCAAGAAAGTTGATTTCTTCTAGAAGGTTGACTTTGATCAGGAGAATTTTTTGGGATCTTAAGAGAATGTCTGCGAGGTTTCAAAGTGGCGCCATCTTGAATTTTCCTAAGCAATAAATGACGCTTTTTCTGGTTTTCGAAGTTGGAGAGACAATACCAAGAGGTTTCTTCTAGAAAGTTATGGAGTTTGAGCAGGAAAATCTTTTGAGACCTTTTTTTGGTTTTTGAATTTTAGTTCCGCAAGGGTAATAAAGTTGTCAGCAAGTGTCAGAAGGTTGTGAGCATGTATCAGCAAGTATCACACAGTCTCAGAAAGTCGTCACCAAGTGTCAGAAAATTGTCAGCAAGTCTAAGAAAGTTGTCAGCAAGTCTTAGAAAGTTGTCAGCAAGTCTTAGAAAGTTGTCAGCAAGTGTAAGAAAGTTGTCAGTAAGTGTCAAAAAGTTAACAGCAAGTGTCAGAAAGTTGTCAACATGTATCACACAGTCTCAGAAAGTCGTCACCAAGTGTCAGAAAGTTGTCAGCAAGTCTAAGAAAGTTTTCAGCAAGTCTTAGAAAGTTTTCAGCAAGTCTTAGAAAGTTGTAAGCAAGTTGTCATTAAGTGTCAAAAAGTTAACAGCAAGTGTCAGAAAGTTGTCAGTAAGTGTCAGAAAGTTGTCAGCAATTGCCAGAAAGGTGTCAGCAAGTGTCAGAAAGTTGTCAGCAAGTGTCAGAAAACTGTCAGCAAGTGTCAGACTGTCTGAGAAAGTTGTCAGCAAGCGTCACAAAGTCTGAGAATCCGAAGGTAGTTGAAGGTGACACGAAGTGTTGTAAAGGTAGCACGAAGTGTTCCAAAAGGAAACAAATGTGACGAAGGGGACAACTTAGAGGTGAAAATGGTAAATGGAAAAATGTTTTTCGAAGAAAAATTTTGTGGAGCAAATTTTTTTTTGAAAAAGAGAAAATTTTCCACTTGACTTTTAGTTTACACATTTAGTTTACGCAATTACATTTACAGCGAATCGGCAATATACGATTTGTATTATTTTTGTCTGTGGGTATTTCGTCGGCGATATTTTGGTCGATGTTATTTCGCACTCCTATGCGCCATTCGGATTTTCATTTGTCTGGGACTTTGTCAAACGGATTTTGTTCATCTGGAAAATATTTCTCAAAAGATAACATTAATTTTTTTATCGGAATTTTCAGACAGCTTTGTTCATTAGAAAATTGTGTAATGACAGAAGTAGAATCTTGCGAAAAGTCCAATACCGATTTTTTGAAGTCAGCATTTCAATTTTTGCAAGCTGAGTTATGTGATCGAAAGACTGTAAGTAGTTTTTGTAATTAAATTTTAAAACCTTAGGCAAAATGGTCGGCGGAAGTGATGCAACATCAAGCAACATCCTATGAAGGCAAAAATCTTGTCTGCAAATTTTTTGTTTACAGTATGAAATCTATCTTTACTCACTTTACTCAATACGATTTCGCCTATAAGAAATTGTTCCATGCGCGAAACAAACGAAAGTTAACATATGCGCATGTACATTGCATGCGGTAACTTTGGTATCGTCCCCTTTGGACCGTCCCCCCTGTGACTTTATTGAGGTGAAAGTTTCTTGGTGTTGCTCCCATTCCTAAACCTTTTGCAGTTGCTTTTGATGTTACTCTATTAGAGATGAGCGGGTTGCCCGAAACTTCGAAACACCCGACCCGAACCCGAATTTTTTTTTCGGGTTCATAGGTTTCGGGTTTCGAAAATTTTAATCGGGTCGGTCTCGGTCCGGGCCGGGTTTGGAAACAGTTCGGGTTTCGGGTTTCGAAAAATTTTATCGGGTCGGTTTCGGTCCGGGTCGGGTTTCGAAAAATGGTCGACCCGCTCATCTCTATACTCTATAGTGTTATGGTAACATTGACATTGAAAAATCTAATTAAATTTTAATAGTTTTGGAGATTGACAAGAGAACTAAATTTAGACTAAAAAATACATTAATAATGACGAAAACTTAACAAGAAGATTGAATTATTGGATTTTCACTTATTTAGGAATGGAACGCAGCTATCGCACGAGAAATCCCGTTGGCAACCGTTTTTATCGCTTTACTGTCCTGTCTACTGTGGAGTTTTTCGTAAGCCGAGTTTTATTAGTGTGTAAGAGTTTCGAATACTGAAAGCTCAGCAGCTTTTCTAAAATAAACAAAATTCTTTCTGTATTGTGTGTTTCGTAATCCTCGATCTCGTCTACCGTTCATTCCCGTAGTCTTGCTATCAGCAAATCTAATTTTCACCTTATACGTGCTCGCCAGTTGTCTTTCCTACGAGAAGCATATCACGGGTACGTGTAGTTTGACACCCCATACAAATCCGACTGGGACCTTTCTCACAGTGCCAAATTCACCCTGTAAGTGGCACGTAGTAAAGCTAAATGTTCTCATGTAAATCACAGTATGCCAAAATTGGAATTCATGGGCCAAAAATAGGATGTGTCTGCTAACCTGCAATAAGTGTGTGCCAATTTTTGGAAAGCGTGTGCCAGTCTAGTTTTTTGAAGGACTTATAATTGGATTTCGTGTTCCAAAAATAGAATGCGCGCACCACCAATAAGTGCTCAAAAAGACTGGGAAAGTGTGCGATAGTTCATTTGGGACTTGACCATCGCAAGAAGTGGGACCCAGTACTTGGCTAAATAAAAAAATAGGCAAGGGACCCGTACGATGTGGCAAACAGAATAGATGTTGCAAAAAGAATCGAACGTATCTATTGCCTGAACTCTTATGCAATTACGTCCTCACTAAATTGGATTGAAAATTGCCAAATGGGCAATATTGAAAAACCCGTACGAAACAACGGCGCTAAAAACCTCTCCAAACCCTCAAAATAAGATCAGACTTTAGAAAAGAGCTAGAGCACTTAGGAGAGGCCTCTGACCCATACTTCCATGGACGAAAAAGTTCTCTTCTTTTTTCGCTACAACACTGCACAAAAAACCTAATTATTAAAGGAATATTCACCCAACGACGAAATAATTTTTCTGTACTTTCAGTTATTGCGCTGCAAAAATTTGACTTTTTTTTCGGCAAAAGTTCAGTTTACCTACCCACCTGAAGTGGGAAGATTTGATACCATAGGAAGATGTGGAGGCCTATCCTTATTCATAATCCAGGGTAATATCCGGCGGCTCGGCCAAGTGCACTAGATGGTGAGTGAAATTCGTGAATATCAATTTTTACTTTTTTGCTTGTAACTTCTACAAATCTTAATCAAAAGATAAAATAATTTATGGAAGAAACTTTTTTGAATCTGAGCGCCTGGAGGTGTAGTATATTGAGATGTACTGAGGTGTAGTGTAATGAGATGTACTGAGGTGTAGTGAGATGTAGTGAGGCGTAAGGAGGTTTAGTGAGATGTAGTGAGATGTAGTGTAGTGAGATGTACTGAGGTGTAGTGAGGTGCAGTGAGGTGCAATGAGATGTAGTGAGATGTAGTGAGGCGTAGAGAGGTGTAGTGATATGTAGTGAGGTGTAGTGTAGTGAGATTTACTAATTTGTAGTGTAATGAGATGTACTTAAGTGTCTTAGGTGTAGTGTATTGAAATGTAGTGAGATGTAATAAGGTGTAGTAAGGTGTAGTGAGATGTAGTGAGGCGTGGTGACATGTAGTGTAGTGAGGAGCAGTGATGTTGTATTTTATATTATAGATGTGGCTTGAATATTTGGAGAGACTTTTACACCGTTTCTTCGGACGGGTTTTACAATATTGCCCTTTCGACAATTTCCAATCCAATTTAATGAGGACGTAATTTCAAACACTTAAGAGTTAAGGCAACATTTACTTAGATACGTTCGAGTCTTTTTGTAACATCTATTCTGTTTGCCAGATCTATTCTGATGCATATGCGTCCCTTGCATATGTTTTATATATACAGAAATAATTGACAATAAATTACAAGAATACATTGCGTTCACTGTTGAAGCCTCACTGTTGTCGACGTGAGTTCCACCTACACTTATGGCACTAGAAATTCTTTGCATGAGATCATGCTCGGAGCGGTAGCGGAGAGCGTGACGCAGTCCCCACACCCCAAAAAAAACGTCCACAAACCCAAAAACCTCCATACAAAAACCTTTGGGACAAGGAGCCATATATAGGCGAAGTTTTGAGTTTTTCCCCTCGCCCCCTTCCCCTCCAAGTTTTTTCCCCTCGCCCCCTTCCCCTCCAAATTATTTTCCAACAAGCCCTCACTCATCAAAATCGGTTGAAAATTGGCTGAGATATCGCCAATCAAAGATGACCAATTCCTAAGGAAAAGTGGTCAAATTACCTTTGTAATTAATAACAATTTTATTCCTGTGTGGTGTGTCAACGATCTATCTATCTATGTCTCTATGTATCTATGTATCTATCTATCTACTTTTTTTTTCTCGAGAACCGCCCGAGCGATTTCCTTAAAATTTTCAGGGAACGTCAGTCTCGGCCCCAAATGAAAAATTTCATATGCCGCTTTTCCGGGAAAATTCTGGAAAAGCCGTGGCATGGGAAAAAGTGGTCAATATTGAGGGTTTTTCGGTAATGCTCGGAGTTTTCGAATTTTAGCTCCGGAGTGACAATAGCTAGAGAGTTGGCTTCTTTGGGAAAGTTATAGAGTTTGGTCAGGAGAATTTTTTGGGATCTTAAGAAAATGGCTGCCAGCAGTCAAACCGGCGCCATCTTGAATTTTCCCAAGCAATAAATTAGGGTTTTTTTGGTTTTCGAATTTTAGCTTCGGAATGACAATACTTAGAGAGTTGATTTCTTCGGGAAAGTTTGATCAGGAGAATTTTTTGGTGTCATTAGAAAATGGCTGCCAGCTGTCATAGCGACGCCATCTTGGATTTTCGTTTATGCTTCTACGGTTTTCGAATTTTAGCTCCGGAAGGACGCTACTTAGAGAGACGGTTTCTTCTACAAAGTTATAGAGTTTCATCAGGAGAATTTTTTTTGTATCATTAGAAAATGGCTGCCAGCTGTCATAGCGGCGCCATCTTGGATTTTCGTTTACGCTTTTTCGGTTTTCGAATTTTAGCTCCGCAATGACACTACGTATAGAGACGGTTTCTTCTAGAAAGTTATAGAGATTCATCAGGAGAATTTTTTGGTATCATTAGAAAATGGCTGCCAGCTGTCAAAGTGACGCCATCTTGAATT
>CM055404.1:142183570-142229549 GCA_029228625.1 Pseudolycoriella hygida
ACGATGACATTAAGGAAAATTTAGGGATTTCGTCAGTGGAAGAGGCGGCAAGGGCCAGTCGTCTGCGCTGGTTCGGGCACGTTCAAAGGATGGGTAATAACAGGCTACCGAAAAGGATCTTGGATGCACAAGTCCCGGGTGTTAGGCCAAGGGGTAGACCAAGGAGAAGGGTTATCGATTCAATTAAATCAGATTTAGAAGTTAGGGGACTTTCTCTGGGCGAACAAACCATCTCCTTGGCGGGCGATAGGAGGGCATGGAGGACGATAGTTCACCAATCTGAGGTTGCGGCAGAAAGACCTCACACCGGAAGGTACTAACGGTCTATAAAGTTTGATGATGATGATGATGATGTAATTTTGTTTCAAAGAAAGCGCTCTAATTTTTTCAGGAAATCAAAACTTTTAACACAAGGTTCCATTCAAACGAAATTCTGCGTATTATCTGCGATAGCGTCACCTCAAGCGATATCATTAATTTTGGAAGCGGACTTACGGACTGCGTCACACTCTACCTTTAAAAAGGTTTTTGTTGTGATAGTCTAATGAGCGAGTTTCACCAGCTTCCTTCTTCATGAGTTTACCAAGTTTCTTCAAGTCTAAGTTTCAGGGCCGATGGATGCGAAAGTTCCAAACGCTAAAGGTGTGAAATGATATTCTTCTTTTAAGATTCTGTAGTCATTGTGTGTTTATTTGTGTCACATTTCGTTGATAATACAAAGTAAATTACATTTTCACATCTTCTTTTAATGCTATTGACTCACAAACATGTAGTTGGATATTGTTGGTGAAGAATTGGGGGAATCCCGGTAAGGGTGAATTCAGGTGAAGTCAACGCATCGAACATCCTCAAAGACCACTCACCGGTTTTCCGACTCACTTCGAATTCATTTTTATCGCCAAGACCTAACGATGTTAAAAGTGTATGCATTTTCTTAGCGTACCTAGCAATCGCATCTGGTCTTGCTCCCTTCGCATAAATCACTTGACAAACCTCTGAGTTTTCTAAGAGATGGTCGAAAATCTTTACATATTTAATCAAGAAAATTGGGCCGATTAATCCTATTCTCTTTACTCTCAGAAATGGTAGGAACTCGTCCTTATAATTGAGAACACAATCCTTAAGAGCGAGGCTGTAACAAGTGTCGTACAAATGGGATATGCTCAGTGTCAACGATGTGAGCCCCACCGTATGAACTGTAGATGGAATTTTGCATAAGTCAAGTTCAGTAGAATTGTGATTCGCTTCTAGAAACAAATATTGAAGATAAGGAAACGAACACGAATCTAACAAATTATTGAAGTTGATATCCACTTTTGTTAAATTTAAATACGTCAACGAACCGCTTGGTATGTAATTCAAATTTTGCAGTCCAGAGCAGCCGTGAATAATGAAAGTTTTTATTTTTTGGGGTGACTCCTCCAACAATCCGCTTTCGCTTATTATATCAGATGCATAATTACAGTTTTGTAGCCAAATAAGTTGTTTTTCGTGATTTAGTTCCAGCACTCGAACATTGTCAACGGCAATGAGAACATTAATCGATTTTTCCCATAGATTTTCGAACGAATTTTTGTTGAAGAAAAGTGTACTCTTCATACGATCTTTATTGAAGAAATCCGTGATGGAATATCCGCCTGCCTGATCAAGGTGTTCATCTAACACGAAGAGAAATTCTTTGATGTTAGGTAAATCCAATTTTCCCTTGAAAACATCCCGAACTTCGACATTTTGTAAAGATAAGCTGACAAGCTCATTACAACTTCTCAACGCGATAAGCAAAGCATTCGGTTTTGTGATTTCTACTCGTTTCAATAGAATCCGTTTTAACGTCCTATTTCGCTCCAAATTTGTAAACGTTGTGTACTCATTTTCTCCATCAGTACCATCTAGTACAAAAGCTGGATCAAGATTTTGATGAGTTTCAAACAGTGGAATTTTCGCAATACAATAGCTTCTGCACACTAGTCCGACGTGTTCAGATGCTTTGAACTCATCTTTTTCCGGGATCATAAACATATTTCTGTAATTGTGTTCGTGAGTTAATTTCAAATGTTCCGATACATCTAGCGCCTTTCCTCTGCCACTTGTTTTGTCAAAATAAAAAAATGGACTGTTTGTAGGGACACCCATTTCAGCCAACATCTCTAGAAGATTATCATTCGACAGATTCTCTTTTGGCCAGATGAAACGTCCAAAATAAAAACTTTTACACTTCTCGTTGTTTACCAAAAAGTTTAACATCCCCATCGATGGTGTGTAGATGTTGAACGTGTCGGGCTGATTATAATCGACAAAGAAAGAAATATTTTTGACTTTGAATTCGTCTGGATTCGTTAGCTCGAATGAATAATCGTCTTGAAATGTGCAGTTGATTATTGTCAACGAGTCAAGTTCAAGATCACATCGCCCAATTCCCTTCAATTTGATGTCAATTACTATATCACTTAATGATAGAACACGAATCGACGGTGGTAAAAAGTACAAAAACAACTTAGGTCTTACTTCAATTCTATCTTCGAAAGGTGTAACGACATTCGTAGAAAAATACAATTTCCCATAATTAGCCGACAGCCTTTGTGAATAAGCAGACAAGTAGAGCTCTTTTAAATTTTCAAATTTCCCAATGTCATCGTTTACATTGGTCCCCCATAATGGTAACTCAACAACTAACGTTTCCAGTTTTTCTCTAGGAAATTTGCTCAGGTCTAAGCTCAGCTCACTCTCTCCACTGTGATCCAAAAGATAAATGTGAGTTAAATTTTGGACACTTTTCAAATTGTCGTAAAGTTTTTTCGTCCCTTCAACGGCAGTAAGATAAATCTTGCACTTCGAATCCTCATGCTGAACATCAACAATTGATAACTTCGTTATGATTACTTTAACAGTCATTTGATTCATCCAAATTTGCTCCAAAGGTCCAAAGAACAGCAAAGATTCCACCCTGTCCTCAGTCAAGTAACTGTGAAAGTCTTTCGGACCATTCAACTGACGGTAAAAGAATTTACGCAATTTCGGAAGTGAAATTTTTGGAAAGAGACCGTCATCTTCATTAAAAACACTCATTTCGATTGAGTTTAAGTTAACGCATTCCTTCAAGCAAGATGCTAGATGGACGGCATTAACACTGACAAAATTCAGGTCCAGCGTATGTAAAATGGCGCCCTTTTTCGGATTCGGTATGTCGATGAACTTCTCTGACGCCTCCTTACCGTACAATCGAAATTCGTGCATATTTTCAGCTTCACGGATGATCGGTATGTCCATTTTCTCATTGGGAATGTTTGGTGTCATTGTGAGTAACTTTTCTATCACTGCAGAAGCTTCCGGTCTTTCAATACCCGGGAGTTGAACCATTTCTGTAATCAAATCTTGCTCCTGAAAGAATTGAATTATTGCATTACGTAAAAGGAAAATAAAGTGTCAACCGTCATTAGAGATGAGCGGGTTGCCCGAAACTTCAAAAAACCCGACCCGAACCCGAACCCAAATTGTTTTTTCGGGTTCATGGACTTCGGGTTTCGAAAATTTTAATCGGGTCGGGTTCGGTCCGGGCCGGGTTTGGAAACAGTTCGGGTTTCGGGTTTCGAAAAATTTTATCGGGTCGGGTCGGTATTGCATTACGTAAAAGGAAAATAAAGTGTCAACCGTCATTAGAGATGAGCGGGTTGCCCGAAACTTCAAAAAACCCGACCCGAACCCGAACCCGAATTGTTTTTTCGAGTTCATGGACTTCGGGTTTCGAAAATTTTAATCGGGTCGGGCTCGGTCCGGGCCGGGTCTGGAAACAGTTCGGGTTTCGGGTTTCGAAAAATTTTATCGGGTCGGGTTCGGTCCAGGTCGGGTTTCGAAAGATGATCGACCCGCTCATCCATAACCATCATACACCAATTATTTGTGGAATACACATTTTTGAATACAATCACCGGCACCTTCCCATTTTATTTCTTAAAGTTAAAAGCACGTTACATGAACCGCCCTGTGCTACTGTTGTGGTTTACAGCATACTGTACAGGCGTTTCCGCTGTCACACACACAGTAGCATGCAAATATGAGAAGTAGCATCACGTTCAAACATGCGAATGTATCATGGCCCCACGGTAGTAAGGGGCCGTGACGCAAGTCTTACACGCCAAAAAATTCACAAGAAATTTTTTCGTAGACTAAGGAACATATATACCGGAGCTTTTTGACTTCCCCCCCTGCGTGATGTGTGGAGTACGGGTAGCCAAATTTTTTGCGTGCGAAATCTGAAAGCGCAGAAAAATTATTACGTTGGGAGGGGCCGGCCGGCATTTGTGACGCATTTCTTTAATCAAAAATGGAAATATTTCAATATTTCAATATTACATACCAAAGAGACTGGTCACCAATTCGCTTTCGATGACATGAAAACTCTCGGAAGAAACTCAAATAAGAAAAAACTTCAGATTACTGAAGTGAATCACATCATAATGAACGTAGAGCGGACATGTAATTATAAAAAAGATACGGCTGGCATAGCCCCATCTTATTTCAATCTTCTGCGGAAACATGTTGGCAAAGACAATCGAGTAGTCCAACATTACGCAAATGATCAACCCAACAGAAATAATTCAACTATAATTGATCCAACATAATTGACCTATTAGTAAAAAACTGATCATTGCGCTCAAAATCAATCGGAAAGTTAGTTATTTAGAAGACGTACACCAACATGATTGTACTTTGTTAGTCCTCTTTGTATAGTTTTGTTATATATTTTATTTGGTTGAAATTCTTGATTGATTGTCATGATAAAATTGACATCTAAAACCAACCAAGGTAATATATCCTAGATATTTTGATAATATGATTGTCACTAAAATTCTTCTCTCCTTAAATAAAGATACTCTCCTGATGATGACCTGGAAAGGGTCGAAACGTTGAGAGAAAAATTCCTAATTTTTTGTTTTTAAAAATCAAAGGATTCAATTGGCACACAAACCCCGGTAATACAACAAATTACCAAAATTCAAAAGAAATTTTTGCGTTCCGAAGCTGTAAGCGTCACCCAACTTGATATCAGTAGTTTTGGAAGAAAAGAGAAAACAAATTTTGGAGAAAAAATTTCCGGCGAAAAAAATTTTTATCGAAAAAAAATTTTCAGCGAAACAAATATCCGGCAAAAATATTTCCGGCAAAAAAAACAAAATAATTTTTCTATGCATTAAGTTTTTACGCTGCAAAAATTTGACTTTCAATTCTTTTCGCGAAGATTGTACTGTGCAAATTTTTTTACGTGTGAAAAATTATTACACTGGTGGGTCTAGCAATTGTGACGCAATTTTTAAAAAACGCAACGTAACTTTGCTTTAATTTTTTGCGTATCGAAGCTGAATACGTCACCCCTCTCTGACTCCAGAACTTTTGTAACTGGAAGAAAATCGTTTTGCGAGAAGCTTAATGCGTCACCCTTTTCTGATTTCAGAACTTTTGTAAGGAGACAAAAAGACTTGCATCACACCTCCTCCGCAAGAGGGTTTTCTGGCGGATCAATTATCAACCCACAGGCCGTGTTGGCAAACGAACATCTTGTGCTCCACACGTGTAATACTTTTTCAACACTTTGTATTGTTTGAAACTTTGTAGCGTGTGAAAAGTTAAAGTGTTGAAAGTGCTGGTGGGTCTGGCTTTTGTGATGCAATTTTTTCAAAATAAAACGCAACTTCGCTTTAATTTTTTTTACGTATCGAAGCTGAATGCGGCATCTTTCTTTCTTTTTTCAGAACTTTTGTAACTGGAAGAAAATCGTCAGCCCTTTCTGATTTCAGAACTTTTGTAAGCAGACATAAAGACTTGCGTCACACCTCCTCTGTAAGAGGTTCTTGTACTACTGTGCACCTTGTTGCGTTACGGTGCACCTTGTTGCACTGCGGTGCACCTTCTTGCACTGTGGTGTAACTTGTTGCACTACCCGTGAACCTTGTTGCACCACGGTGCATCTTGTTGCACTACGGTGCACATTGATGCACTACGGTGCACATTGATGCACTACGGTGCACATTGATGCACTACGGTGCACATTGATGCACTACGTTGCAACTTGTTGCACTACATTGCACCTTGTTGTACCGTGTTGCACTACGGTGCACTTTGATGCATTATGGTCCACCTTGAAGAACTATGGTGCACCTTGATGCACCGCAGTGCATTTTAATGCGTCATGATGCATGATTCACCTCGGTGCACCTTGATTCACCTCGGATGGTCATCGGTTTCCCTTGCGGCTTTCTATTCCTATTGGGATTAAGGTCTGCATTGCCTTTTTGGGTTATAAAAGGCAACGCAAAAAGACGCTTCACTTAGGTTCCTCGGAACTCTTCAAACGGGTAGGTCGTACGTTGCTCACGCCGAAAATTTGCGACCGACAAACTGACAAACTTTTATAATCATTAATGACTTGCGTTTTTTTCAGTGCTGCCGTAAGTATTAAATTAGCGATATCTCAAAGTATAAATATTTTCTAAGTGTCAAATATATGGCCGACCCCCTTTCACACACCCTAAATGAGGGGTCGGCCATACATTTGACACTTAGAAAATGTTTGTACTTCGAGATATCGCAGATTTTATATTTGCGGCAACACTGAAAAAAGTTGGTGTGTTAATGTAAATTAATGGTGAAGCAATCCAAAAAAATGCAAATCTCAAAGTGCAGCGTTATCGTCAACAAGGGAATGGCGCTTATAAAAGCTTAGTGCGTATCCTAAGTATGAAGTACCGTATGTTTAGTTGTTAAAAGGCATGTGAGTAAGGAAAATGTAAAAGAGTGAGAAAGACGTAAGAAAATTGAAATTGAGATATGATTTGAAGAGCAGAGATTAATTCGTTGAACCAAAAATAATAAATTTAATGAACGAAAATATTATTTACTTACCGGAATGTTATCTTTCAGATATTCTTTACAAGATTCCGAGAGAGAAAAACCATTTTCTTTAATTTTATCTAAAACGATTGCATTTTCTCTATTTTCGAATTCGTCATCACTGCAGTCACCCAGAACCAGCATTTCACAAAAAATTACTCCAAGTGCATATATGTCGACTTTGTGGTGATATTTCCCTTTACCCATAGCCTACAAATGAGTTTCCCTTAAAATATTTGAGAACAATCTGTCTGAGATGCACGGAACTCACCACTTCTGGACATTTGTAGAATTCTGTTCCGATATTTGTCATTGTAGCTTTTGTAACAACTCTGGATATACCAAAGTCACCAATCTTCACAACCACACAGGACTTTTGCTTATCCGACGCGAGCAAAATGTTTTCCGGCTTAAGGTCTCTGTGAACAATTTGAGTTTCCAATTCGTGCAAATATTTCAATCCTTTCGAAATTTGATACAAAATTATCTTTGCGTTCAAATGCGATATAAGGACCCGTTGGCGAAACCAGAAGTTCAACGATTTCAAGTCGCAATATTCGGTTTCGATGAAATACACGTCATTTGTAAGCTCATCTAAACTGTTGTTCAGATATTGATATTTCTTCGGCGGATGCTCAGTCCAATCCGATATGATTTCTAAAATATTTTCATGTTTCAATTGCTTCAATATCCTGGCCTCCTGTTCCGGATATTTCGATCTATAAATTATCAAGATAAAGTTAAAGATACTTGTGTGTGACATGCGTGAAACGATCATTTATCAAGAAAGGTAGAATTTGTTAGCATTTGCAATGCAGTGAAATTTCCAGCGAAAGAATTGTTTTGTTGGATAAATGAAGTTTCACTTTAGTTATTTGTTTGCCAAGGGCAGAAAATATTCAATAGGCGAATTCCATAAGGGAAAGCTTTCATGGGATTGAATCTGGACACTGTCGGCCCAAGGGCTACCGAGCTAGGGCCGTTTAAGTAGTTTTTGGTCTTATGGAAGAAACTTTTTTGATCTTGAGCCCTTGAACTTAGCTAGGGCACTAAAACGAGTCTTTGGTAGGGCCCTAGGGGTTTTTTGTGCATAACGCGAGTAAATCTTTTTCGATTTTCAAAAAAATTTTCTTAATCGAAAGGTCTGGGAATGCACAACAATTTATGGAAGAAAATTTATTTTCTTTGGGTCGCTGGATCTAGCTGGAGCCCAAAAGAGGCGGACCGACTAGGGCCCTACTTGTTTTTTATACATAAATCGAGTATATTCCATCCGATTTTCGAGATTCTTTTTCTATTTGATAGGTAATCAAAGCCTTAAGAGCATCCAAGAAAATTTTTGGGCCCGGGTCGAGCCTAAGATGGCCGCTAATGTTAGGGTGGATTGATCTAGGCAATTTATTTTGGAAAAATTCAAATATTTTGAAAACAATAAGAGATAGAAGGTCGGTGTCAAAGGGAAAATTGTTGGTTTCGGTGAGGCGCATCTTATGATGCCTCCTAATATGGCAGCTAATGTTAGGATGGATCGATCTATTTCGAAAAATTCAAACATCTTGAGAACGATTACAGATAGAAAATGGGTGTCAATGGCAAACTTTTTTGTCTATGGAAGTATGTGTCAGAGGCCGGTCGGTCTAGGTCGGTTCTAAGATCGGCCGTAGTACAAAACAACAAAAACCTTTTTAAAGGTAGAGTGTGACGCAGTCCGTAAGTCTGCTTCCAAAATCAATGATATCGCTTGAGGTGACACTATCGCTGATAATACGCAGAAGTTTGTTTGAATAGAATCTCGTGTTCAAAGTTTTAATTACCTGAAAAAATTACAGCGCTTTCTTTAAAACAAATGCCGGACCCAACGACGAAATAATTTTCCTGTACTTTCAGTTTTTGCGCTGCAAAAATTTGAATTTTATTTCCTATTGCGTAGATTGTTTACGGTAAATTTCAATTTTTGCGTGCAAAAACTGAAAGTGTTGAAAAATTATTACGCTGGTGGGTCCGGCTTTTGTGACACAATTTTTTTAACACAACGTAATTTGTTTTAAAAAAATGGGTTGTATTTTTTCAGAAAATTTAAAACTTTGAACACAAGATTCCATTCAAACAAACTTCTGCATATTATCAGCGATAGCGTCACCTCAAGCGATATCATTGATTTTGGAAGCAGAGGTTTTTGTTGTGATATCAGTCCTTAGGAAGTTTTCAGTTGTTGAAAAAATTTCTATTTTTTGAAAAAATGTTTCACCGAAAAAATATTTTTTCAGAAAAAAAGTTTTCTTAGAAAAAAAAATTCTCCCACATCATCCCACACACTTCCTACATCATCCCACACACTTCCCGCATAATCAGACACACTTCCTACTTCATTCTACACATTTTCCGCTTGATTCCACACACTTCCCACTTCATTCCACACACTTCCCGCATCATCCCACACACTTCCCACATCATCCCACACACTTCCCACATCATCCACACCTTCCTGAACAATCATCCACACATCACTCCACAATACTTACCACATCATGCCCAAACACCCTTCCCAACAATCAAAATGTTCCACACACTTCACAACAACACCTTCACACAACATCTTCCCACACACTGCCCCACAGCATTCCACACACTTCCCACATCATACCCACACACGTTCCCACATCATCCACACCAACACTTCCCACAATCATGTAGAGCAACCACACTTCCCACATCATTCCACACACTTCCTACATCATCCCACACACTTCCCGCATAATCAGACACACTTCCTACTTCATTCTACACATTTTCCGCTTGATTCCACACACTTCCCACTTCATTCCACACACTTCCCGCATCATCCCACACACTTCCCACATCATCCCACACACTTCCCACATCATCCCACACACTTCCCACACACTTCCCACATCATCCCACACACTTCCTACATCATCCTACGCACTTTCCATATCATTACACATCATTTTCGGGCACTTCAAAAAAAAAAATTTTCTCATAGTCGCTCTACGGCAGCGTAGCTCATTTCGGACCACTTTGACCGACTCCTGGCAACGAACCCCCCAAACGATTTCCACAAGACCGGTTCCGTTAGCTTCGTGAGATGGATACCTTTCATTTGATACCCCATTCACCGTGATCTGACCACTACCGGCCGAGATATAGTCGAAGAAGTGCTCCCGTTGGTGGATTTTCATATAAGGGGGTTATATGGAAACTTTGAAGGCCAATAACTCAGTTCCAAGATTTTTTTGGGGGTAGACACCGGCTGAATTTTCCATTTGGGAACGAAACTGAATTTCCCAAAAAATTTTAAGGAAATCGCCGGGGCGGTTCTCGAGAAAAAAAAGTAGATAAATACATCGAGGACACACAACACAGGAATATTATTTTGATTATTGGACCCGTACGAAGTACAAAGGTCCTATACGTTTTCTACAAACAATTTTATTGTAACATGGGGTAGATCGAGGTGGGATGGGGGGGATGCATCTATTATTGTGTAGAGATGACGAATCAGCAATAAAAAATGTCCGTCCGTCTGTCCGTCTCTACCTAGTCCTTGGATATAAGCTTTTCTAGATTTGAATGGTCTGAGACGTACTTCGGTAGGGCCTTTGACATTACCTTGGGTAATTTCTATGGATCTTTGAAATTCTTACAGATAAAAAAGAACAGAAAACGTTCGATTGTTTGCTTATTTGTATATTTAGGTACGTTCGAGTCTCTTTGCCACATCTATTCTGATACCATTTTTTCTTGAATATTTGGGAAGACTTTTACACCGTTTCTTCGGACGAGTTTTTCAAAATCACCTTTCGTCAATTTCCAACCCTATTTAATGTGGACGTCATTTCATACACTTCAGAATTATGCAATATTTACTTAGATACGATCGAGTCTTTTCGCAACATCAATTCTGTTTGCCACATATATTCTAATGCGTTTGTTTTATCTCTCTTTTCACGTATTCACTTGTATTGTGTTCATTTAAAACTTGGTTTTATGCAGGAAAAATTAAAACGAAACGTTGCACAATCTTATGATTCTCTTCCTATATGAAAATATCCAAATTCTTAGCCACTTTATTCTACAAAGAATGTACGTTAAAAAATCCATCAGATCAGATAAACTCGGATAAAAGAGAAAGTGGCTTTCTAGATACAGGATTCGTTTCCCGCACTTTAACACACATGATGATTTACAATATTTCCATCAGCTTAACGGCAACCTCTCCCTTGGGATTATCTTTCGAAGTACATTTGTACACAATACCGAAGCCACCTTTGCCGAGAACATCTAAAATCGTGTATTCACTTTCGAATTTCGATATAAACACAAATTGACCGGTCCTGTGTTCGCTGGGAACCAACTTTTCCATATTTTCAAGGAATGTTCACGAAATGTTCAAGCAAAATTATTTTCACTGAAACGAATCAACTTGCTATCAGTTAACCGCTCAACAGATAGCCCTGCTATAAATTAACTAGATAACCTGTGCGTATCTGCACGCATAGCCAATTTTATTTCAATTTAAGTTTTCAAAAAATTAAACGACACCCGTACGGTTCTGAAGTAACGCGGTGGTTGGATCCTTGAATCCGAACCAGTCGAGACCACTCTTCACAACTTTTTTTTAATTTTCACATGTCCGCAGGGATCTCTGAGAGAGAGAGAGAGAGAGAGAGAGAGAGAGAGGTCGTTGAAGCGAGGAATTGTTTCTACGGCTAATTTTACATTAACGGAAACAAAAACGGTAATGTAAATTGAGAGTAAAATTAAACTTCAAATTCGTACTTTCTCGTTGAAGACAGAGTCTAACAAAAACCAAAACAGCATGTTATGCCTTATAAAGTAAATATTTCTTTCTTACCAAGATCCAAATTTTCATTTCTTCAAAACGTTTCGGATATTATTTAAAACTTGCAAAGCTCATCAATTCCATAGTAATTACTTTTACTCGTTGTCCCACCGAAAACTTGTCATTACATGTACATGTTAGAGATGAGCGGGTTGCCCGAAACTTCGAAACACCCGACCCGAAACCGACCCGAATTGTTTTTTTCGGGTTCATGGGTTTCGGGTTTCGAAAATTTTAATCGGGTCGGGTTCGGTCCGGGCCGGGTTTGGGGACAGTTCGGGTTTCGGGTTTCGAAAAATTTTATCGGGTCGGGTTCGGTCCGGGTCGGGTTTCGAAAAATGGTCGACCCGCTCATTTCTAGTATATGTGCACCCCACGGAAATTATTCATTACATGTCATTCATTACATGCTATTCATTACATGTAGCCCCCACCGGAAACTTCTCATTACATGTATATCTGCATAACAGCAAAACAGCATACAGTGGGGGATGTTTAATAAGTCATCCATTCTGGATAATTTCGTGACACTCGCAAATTCATTCGTGTATATTTAAGCAACTCGCTTTAAAAACTGTTTTTTGAGTCATGCAGTTGTATACCTCGCCTTTGGCTCGGGATACAAACTCTAAACTCGTCCAAAAACAGTTTTCAAAGCTTTTTGCTTAAAAACACCCTCTTGAGTTTGGCTCATTTCACAAAATTAATCCCTCATGTAATGACTTATTTCTGCATCCATCACTGTAATCTACTGTTAGTTGATGAAATACACAAATACAAATACAAATACAAATTACTGCTCAAAATTCGTAAGTCGTAAGAAACCTAATTTTACTGGTAAAAAAAATATTTGTAAACAAATGACACATTTTAATTCGAACCTTATGGGTGCGCGTGGAATTTGGCTGAGAGTTTTTGTTACTTATGAAACCTGAGAAAAATCTCGCAACCCAAATAGGGGTGATAGATTTGGTAGAGTTTTAAGGGCAACTAAAATTAAAGGTTTCGTTCCATGAGTCTTCGGACGAGATTTGAGCAACACATTGTACAATTATATAAACTTACGTTAAACACGTCGGTCTGATTCCAATACAATATTTCTACAACATTTTCACAAATGTTTGACTCAAGGTCAGTTACGAGATTCAGATAGATTTAAAAATAAATGAATTTTCAGCAATGCCGGGAAAAATTTGTCATTGTTTGAAGTATGAATGTTGTATAAAAATCAAAGTTGTTTGATTTTCTTTACAAAGCTGGACACTGGTGTTTCATATAAGGCACATTTAAGCGCTCTTGTGCTAAGGCAAATTGGGAGAGAAAGTTAACGACTATGGAAACAGTTGGCTTTATATTCCTATATTTTGATACTTTTTTTACCGTAACACCGCTCCGGTGTTACAAATAAAGTCAAGAACAGAGAAAAACTTGCGGTGTGTGCTTTAGCTAAATCTTTTAGTTGGTAAACACTCAATTGAGCGATTAGCTGTGTGTAGCCTTTTTCAAATGAGACCAACTTTTTTTCAACTTCAGCATAGATAATAATTTGATGTATATCAACGTTTATAAATAACATTTTTCGGGCCCGGCACACGACTTTTGTTCTTCTATGCTAAAGCGTTTGTTAGAAAAAGACACTCTAGTTGTTGTGCACAGACGGGCGGCAAGTAAAAGACAAATGTATTGAATTAGAGATTGCCGTTCGAAATGAATTCAGTGTCTGGACCCGTAGAAAGGTCCTAGAAGTTTACTACAAACAATTTTATTGTAACATGAGGTAGATCGAGGTGGGAGTTTTAGGGAAAAATTATAAAGTCCCGAGATGAAGCAACTTCTAGAATTGTGAGGTATGACACATATCTATAAAATTACGGCAGTTTGAAGTTTCAGGATTTCTTGAAGAAACTACGTTGGTCCTCTTTTTGATGAGGTGTAGCGGAGAATATTAAGGCCATCAAAATCAATGGTCTCAGACGTTACTTCGGTAGGGCCTTTGACATTACCTTGGATACAATTTTTAAAACGGTAATAATTTTTTGTATAAATGTCAATATGGCTTCCGAAATTAGACTAGTACAAAAGCCTGCATCCGTAGAATTACTAGACAAAGTTCTATCAGCTCTTAATAAAGGAGAAATCGTTGCAGGATTTTTTTAGATTTAGCTAAAGCTCTCGATACTGTGTAGACCACAAAGTTCTCCTTTCTTCTCAGGAGAATTTTTTGGGATCATAAGAAAATGGCTGTCAGCTGTCATAGCAGCGCCATCTTGAATTTCGTTTACCCTTTTTCAGTTTTCGAATTGTAGCTCCGTAATGACACTACTTAGAGAGATAGTTTCTTCTAGAAAGTTATAGAGTTTCATCAGGAGAATTTTTTGGGATCATAAAAAAATGGCTGCCAGCTGTCATAGCAGCGCCATCTTGGATTTTCGTTTATGCTTTTACGGTTTTCGAATTTTAGCTCCGGAATGACACTACTTAGAGAGATGGTTTCTTCTAGAAAGTTATAGAGTTTGGTCTGGAGAATTTTTTAGTATTTGAAAAAAATGGCTGCCAACTGTCACAGTGACACCATCTTGGATTTTTTGCTAAATTCTGAATAAGAATATCTAGACAATTGGTTCAGGAAAGTTATATGAATCAGTGAGAAGAATTGGTGACACGAAGTGTATCGAAGGTGACACGAAGTGTTCAGATGGTAGCCGAAAGTTTTGGAGAACAATTTTTTTCGGAAAGAAAATTTTTTTCAGAGAAATTTTTTTTTTCTTAGAAAATTTTTCAAAAAACAAAAATTTATTCGTGAAATTTAGTTTTAACAACTGCAAACTTCCAAAACTACTGATATCACAACAAAAACCTCTTAAAATGTAGAGTGTGATGCAGTCCGTAAGTCCGCTTCCAAAATTAATGATATCGCTTGAGGTGACGCTAGCGCTGATAATACGCAAAAAATGACGATGCAAAAAAATTTTTTAAAGAAAATTCAAATGTTTGAAATTGCGTCACAAATCCCAGAGCCATCAACGTAATAATTTTTCTACTCTTTCAGTTTTCACATGCAAAATTTTCTCAAAAACTAAGTTATTAAAGTTACATTCCTTTTAGAAGAATTTGAAAAATTAATTTTAAATTCAGTAAAAAAATTCTTCTCAAAAGTCAGGCATCAATAAGGTCAGATTTTTGCTATGTAAAAACTGAAAGCACAGAAAAATTATTTCTTCGTTGGCTCTGGCAATTGTGACGCAATTTCAAACATTTGAATTTTCTTTAAAAAAGTCAAAAGTTTGTCTGTTTGTATGTCTGTTTGTCTGTCTGTTTGTTTGTCTGTAAATTGTCGGTCACAAATTTCTAGCGTGAACCAACATACGTCCGACCTGCTTGAAGAGTTCCGAGGAACTAAAGCAAAGTGTCGTTTTGCATTGCCTTATATGATTCAAAAAAAGGCAATGCAAATGAAGGTTCTCATGTGAACCAACATACGTCCGACTTGCTTGACGAGTCCAAAGGGACTGAATTAAAATGCGGTTTTGCATTGCCTTTTATGCAAAAAAACCATTATGCTACCTAGATTTCAACTAAAATTTTTTTTTGTTTTTTGGACAGTTGGTTTCTTCGGGAAAGTTGTTAATATTGATGAGTAGAATCTTTATGAATCCTAAGAAAATGGCTGCCACCTGTCAAAGTGACGCCATCTTGGATTTTTTGCTTTTAAAAGTATTTGGGAAGGTATGGGAGGCAGATCATTGGTTTCTTCGGCAAAGTCTCAGAGTTTTGTGAGTAGAAGTCACAAGTATTGGTGAAAATGTCGGGCAGTTGGGCATTGGGTCAATTTTTATGCTTTTGAAAGTATCTGGAAAGGTATGAAAGCCAGAACATTGGTTTCTTCGGCAAAGTCTTAGAGTTTTGTTTGTAAAACTCATCAGTATTTGTGAAAATGTCGGGCAGTTGGGTATTGGGTCAATTTTTATGCTTTTGAAAGTATCTGGAAAGGTATGAGAGCCAGAGCATTGGTTTCTTTTGCAAAGTCTTAGAGTTTGTTAGTAAAAGTCACCAGTATTGGTAAAAATGTCGGGCATTTGGGCATTGGGTCAATTTTTATGCTTTTGAAAGTATCTGGAAAGGTATGAGAGACAGACCATTGGTTTCTTTGGCAAAGTCTCAGAGTTTTGTGAGTAGAAGTCACCAGTATTGGTGAAAATGCTGGGCAGCTCGGGGGAAGAAGCAGTAAGGGAGTAACCGGTTGTATGGGGAAATGGTAGTACGGGGAAAACAGTAATGAGGAGAAAATGGTAGTACGGGAGAAACGGTTGTACGGGAAACAGTAGTACGGTGGAAACGGTTTTACGGGGAAAACGGTAGTGCGGAGGAAATGGTTGTGCGGGGAAATAGTAGCACGGTGATAACGTTTGTACGGGGAAATGGTAGTACGCGGGAAATGGTAGTACGGGGAAATTAGTAGTGAGGAGGAAATTGTAGGACCGGAGAAACGGTTGTACGGGGAAATAGTAGCACGATGATAACGTTTGTACGGGGAAACGATAGTACGGAGAAAATTGTAGTACGGGGAAAAGTGATGTATGGTGGAAACGGTAGTAAGGGTGAAACGGTAGCACGGGGAAAACGGTAGTACAGACGTAATGATAGTATACAGCAAACGGTTTTACGGGGAAAACGGTAGTGCGGGGGAAAACCAGATTTGCGTAAGCTTATGGTAACTACTAAAATACTACTAAATCCATTTATTATTCATCAAAATCTAACTTTGCAACACCCTTGCATACATTTTAGTATTAATGTCGCAAATATCCGACCTAGCGGACAAGAATGCTTAATGTCCGCGTATCCCTTAGAGGCGGGGTTATTTACTGGTTTTCTTCAAAAAGTTTTGTTGCATCGTCATTTTTTGCGTATTTTCAGCGTAAGCGTCACCTCAAGCGATATCATTAATTTTGGAAGCGGACTTACGGACTGCGTCACACTCTACCTTTTAAGAGGTTTTTGTATGCGCTTTAATTGTCTTACAATGTTTGCATTGCTTTTGAGAATTATACCATGTGAAATAAATAAAACTGAAAACACGACTCAGAAAATAGATAACCTTTGTGGTCAGCACCAAATATCAAACACATTTTGTCTTTTGAAATAATTGTCACAAGAATTTTTAAATTATGTCCTTTGAAAGAACATGGAGTACACACTGCGTGTTAGCTATTCGGTGGTGAGTGCTGAGTTCAATGCGAGCTAAAATCCATCCAGGCAATAGAGGTCTTAAATGTCTATTAGGCCAATAAGCTTCGTTGAAAGGATGAATTTGATGTTCCAGCAAAATTGACAACAACACCAATTGAATAATTTACAAATATTTTAGCATATTGATATTGAATGAAGGTCAAAATTGGTTGAACGTATCTTGTTGTTTTTTTCATCTGGACGACCTCTAATATGGTTCAGAATACACTTTACGTCGATTCTTATTAATTTTACACTCATTTTAACATGTTTGAACGTATTTTTCCTTAAAATAAAATTTTGGAAAATTTGAGAAAATTTGAGAAAATTTGAAACAATTTTCTCAAAAATAGGCCCTGATTCGACTGAATCGGATTCGCACCGGTTGGAAATTGTGTCCATTTCCTATAATTGTGGAACATGTCAGCATCTACACGCTGTACTTGTGGGGAAACGAATCAAACTATGTCGCATATCGCGAACGAATGCCCAACAAGGAAGTTCAATGGCGGCATTGAAGCATTGAATCGTTTAGACGAAGGTTCTATCGAGTCGCTTTTAAATCTCGATTTGAATCTCTGATTTTTTTTTTCTCCTTCTTTCCTTTTCATCATGTTTTGACGTGTTAGATGTGATTTGATTGTTTTCTTTAATTTTATGTCCAAACTTGCTGGGATTGATAGAACCATACGATAAAAAAAAAAAAAATCGATGGCAAATCAACGATGAAGTGTGCACAGACAGACAGACAGCCCGAGCATTCCCATAAAGTGGCTACCGCTACTTTATGATCAGTCGAGGGATCTGACCCACGCAAGAGGTTTGTTAGTACACAAAACGACTGATATCGCAATCAAAAACCTCTTAAAAGGTAACCCAATTAACCAAATTCTTCTGCGGAAATTCGTTCGGACAAAGAACAATGAAGGCTTTCATAAGCTTCTTAAAGCTTCTTTTGTTCAATGTCCGAAGGACTTTCCGCCGAAAAATTTGGTTCATAATACGCAAAAATTTGTTGGAATTTAGTGTTAGGGATCGTGCACATATTACGTCACACTGAAAACGTGACGGAATCGAACGAGGGGGAGGACGGGTGTCTGCGCATGTGAAAAAAGTGCGGTATCCTGGTATCCGAGATACCGGGAAATTTGGGAGCTGAAAAACTGGATAGCGGGAAATTAGACGAAAAAATTAAATACTACGCGAAAATACGCGTCGAAAATCGGGAAATGACTGAAAGTCGGGAAATAACTAAAAATCGGGAAATGACTAAAAATCGAGAAATGACTAAAAATCGGGAAATTACTAATAATCGAGAACTGACTAAAAATCGGGAAATGACTAACAATCGGGAAATGACTAAAAATCAGGAAATGACTAAGAAACGGGAGATGACTAAAATTCGGGAAATATTTAAAAATCGGGAAATGACTAAAAAACGGGAAATGAAATGACTAAAAATCGGGAAATTACTAAAACTCGGGAAATGACTAAAAATCGGGAAATGACTAAAAATTGGGAAATGACTAAAAATCGGGAAATGACTAACAATCTGGAAATTACTAAAAATCGGGAAATGGCTAACAATCGGGAAATGACTAAGAAACGGGAAATGACTAAAATTCGGGAAATAACTAAAAATCGGGAAATGACTAACAATCTGGAAATGACTAAAAATCGGGAAATGGGTAACAATCGGGAAATGACTAAAAATTAGGAAATGACTAAGAAACGGGAAATGACTAAAATTCGGGAAATGACTAAAAATCGGGAAATAACAAAAAGTCGGAAAATGGCTGAAAGTCGGGAAATGACTAAAGTCACTAGAAACGGAAAATAGCTAAAAGATTGAAATAGCTAAAAATCAGAGAAAAACTGAAAATTCTAAAAAAAAATTCGCTCGTTCCGCTCTACTACTTTACAAAACCGAATTAGTTTTGTTCGCCGCTAATAAAATCTATCTGTCCCGGGTGACGACCGAATATAGAAAGCGAAAGTGGAGCATTTCCCTGGGCCCGAACGATTTGATAGTCCCAGAAATGATAAAAAAACAATTTGCAAAATTTTGACCTGCGGCGCTACAAACTTTCGCACACTTTATAAATGATCTTACATGCAAAGAGCCTCTTGGCTAAAAAAATTTCGCCTGTGGAGCTTATAATCTACTTCATTAAATCCAAAAAGCAAGCTCAGCTATCTTCTATGTTCGGCAATAAGTAAGCTCCTTTCCAAACTATATTTTGAGAAATTTTTCTATTGTTGAAATAAACTTAAGGAAATTAAAGACAAGCCTTGCAGTCCCACGCATCAAGCAAAAAAAAAGTGGAAGAAACGCTTTAAAAAATTTCGCTCGCTACTCTCGCGTAAATAGTCACACGCTAAACGGTTAAGTTATCTATCGGTTGTCGTTTGCGCTGAATACCTTAATCCGCAACTAAACGAGGAAGGTACATCCTATCTTCGAAATCGGGAAATTTGGCTACCACAATCGGGAAATTCAGCCCGGGAAAAATCGGGAAATCGAATTTGGATACCGGGAAAAAAACATAATTTCCACACGCGGGTGTCTGCATGGAACGTGACGTCACGTTTTGTTCCAATAAAAAGGAAAAATTTTTATTAGACATTCAAAACATAAACTTCGCGGACCCGTAGGAAACCAGTCCCATTCCCGTTCCATTAAATTAGTTCCATTAGTTATTTTGATCGAGTTATTTACAAGAAACCCAAAATTACTAAAATGACCCTCGCCGAACGGCTTCTGGACATATATTTCCAGGTGGGGGGGGGGGGTCGAAAATGTGACGTCCACCTCAATTTGTTTTTTAAATTATTCCCGCCTTTTCGATGTTTGTGACACATTCATATGACAAAATGTCATTTTTTATTGTTTTGTGATATCAGTTTGTTGAAAAAAAAGTTGTTTTGATTTTCTCAGACGTCTACATATTTTGAGTCGAAAACTGACGTGAAATGTTTTCCCATTTGTGTCGTGCCTGTCTAAAACAATTCAATGATCAATCCGATATTGTTCCTCTCTTTGAGCCATACGAAAATATTTTCTACTATCAAATCTGCAATGAACTGCAACTCTTGGTAAACAAAGAGGCGACAGAAGTAAATAATTCAAATTGAAATCCCAATTTTCGTTTTCTTTTAGGTACAACCGGACGACCAGCTGGGGTCCAATGTGTGTAGAGTTTGTTCTGACAAAATTATGACGTTCTACGAATTTGTTACAAAGTACAACGAGTCGGACAAAAAACTGAGAGATATGTTAAGGGAAGCGACAGTGGATGTGTTTGAAGAAGTCGACCGCAAACCAAATATTAACGATTATAGGCACCAGGTGGAATACCAAGGAGTTTTTGACGAGACCATCGTCTGTGTGAAAACTGAGAACGTGGTCGATGATGCTGATACGAAACCATTTATTGCGAACATTTCGGTCACCGATCCGATTTCTGTGAAATGGAAGTGTCCGCTGTGCTTGTTGGAATTCAAAACGCGTCTCCTGTTAAAAAAACATAAAAAGATGCATCTGGAGCTAGACAAAGGAGTTGAATCGATTCAGGTGCAACATTTACAGGAGCCGAACATTCCAGCGTCGGTATCGAATAGACTGAACGAATTCGTATGCGACACCTGCAACAAGACGTTCAATTCAAAGAACAAAATAAAACAGCATTTGGTCACACACATCAACGAAGGAAGACGGAAATTTCTGTGCGTAAAATGTGGAAATCAATTTTGTTCCAAGTTCGGTTTGACCCAGCACATTCGTGCCATTCACGACAAGGAGCAAAGGTTTCAGTGCACCAAATGCAGTCGCAAATTCGCTCACAAACACAATTTAAAAACACATATGAATCGACACAATGGCATTCGACCGTACGCGTGCAATGTTTGCACCAAAACATTTTACGATTCCTCTACGCTGAACGTACACACAAAATCTGTTCATTCGCAAACAAACGAATTCGCTTGTAGCATTTGTTCGAAGACGTTCAATAGGAATGGCAATTTGAAAATTCACATGGTCAAGACACATCACATACAACATCCGAAAGGTCAAGGAACCGCTCAACGTGTCAAAATGAAAGTCGAATAAATGTTCCCTTGATGTTAATTTGTGGAATTTTCTCTGTCAAGCTCTGTCACCGGTGCGAAGTAAAGAAGGAAGGACGGCAGATAGATTCTGTGGGAAGAGCTTAATGTAGCAAACTCTTTGGAAGGCGACAATGTGTTAAACGGACTCAGGTGCTTCGAACTCATTAGTCATCTATGTTGCGCAAGATGGGCTCATTCTTTGGATTCCAGTTTCTATTTGTTCCAGTGGCGAGCTTAGGTTACTTTATATTTCCTTTAACAAAACGCAAACTCCTCAAAAAACAGTTTTTCGTCCATGCCTCACAATAGTTTGTACAAAATTACTAATGAGCGGAAGGCTCGGCTTTAACTGCCGACAATAGGCGGTCGCTTGGAACTAAGAACGGTACGGGCAGGTCGTTACGATTGATGCAGACTTCTTCTCGTAACATTTTGAAAGAGCAATCAATTCAAAGAAGCGGGTGGTTCAGCAAGCGATCTTTCTATTGTATTCATAATTTGGTGTTGCATCCTTGAATGTGATGGTCAAGTTTGTAGCAGACTATCAATCAAGTATTTATTTCATTATATGTGTAAGGCCTCTCGGCCTTTTAAGTTACATACAATACCGTTCAAAAAAAACGCGAGAACAATAGTAATAACGATCACAGTCAGTTACAGAAATGAAGTTAAGATCAAAAAATTTGTATCACTAAAAATTGGGATAATAAATGGTCAAACTGAGAATGTTGAGATGCAAATAATGACAGCTAAGGGATCGGAACCACAGGTAACACGTTTGTCTACACGTTTGCCAGTTAACGTCGGTTTCCCCTTAATCTGAGGAGGTAATGAATTATAAGTCGAGACTCCGCTGACAAAAAACGATCTAGACAAAACATCGGACGCAACTCTCGGCAGAAGCATATTGAAAGTCCTCTGATTGGAAGCAGGGGTTAAAGGCTCGTACAAGTACTCAGGTTCTTTTGTCAAAACTGTTTTGTGCAACATCACGCTAGATAGGTAATCAAAATAACTGAAAAGTTCACACCCCAGCAAGACGTCAATATTATCCGACGTGGATTCATAGAGGCCAAGACCGCACACGAATCTAACGCAGGACTTAAACGATTTCAGCGAAATCTCTTTTGTTGATGATTGAAGCCTGCCCAAGACCTGCGAGCAGTAGCTAAAGTGAGGCAGAAGGAGCGATTTCACCAGCAAAAGCTTAGTGGCCCGAGGAAGGTAACTCGTATGCGGCCACAGGCAACGCAGGCCAGCGAAAACTTTCGCGGACACATGCTGAGCGTGCGACCGTCAATTCAACTGATCATCGATCATTATCCCGAGATCCCTAACAGCGTCCGAATAACCGATCGTAACACCATTAAGCCGCAACTCTGGAAAATCATTCGCCCACCTTGTAGTCGAGAACCTAACCGCCATTGTCTTCTGTGCATTCAGCATGAGACCGTTTGCTCCAGTCCAGAAGGAAATCGAACTAAGGTCTTGAGACATCTTCTCCATGTCTTCCCGAAAACGGTCCTTTCGAATGCCCATATACAACTGGACATCGTCTGCGAAAAGATGGATCTGAGAATGCTTCACAACCTGCGGCAGATCATTTATGAAGACCGAAAACAACAGGGGTCCAAGAACCGAACCTTGTGGAATCCGAGCTACAACATTGCGAAAACCCGAATGAGATCCACTAGCTACTACTTTCTGATTTCTACCAGTCAAGTAGCTCCTCATAATCTTAATGGCGAGCGTCGAAAAGCGAAAATGTGATGCTAGCTTGTTGTTGTTGTTTACCGGCACTACAACCCATTAAGGGTCTTGGCCTTCTCCAACATGCTTCTCCAACCGGGCCTATCTGCAGCTAACGTCTCCCAGCTGGTTACTCCCACAGTTCTTAAGTTGGCAAAAGCAGCGTCGCTCCACCTGGACTTGGGTCGCCCTGCACTCCTTTTGCCTTCAGGTTTGGACTTCAGAATTTTTTTTGGAATACGATGTTCATTCATTCGTCTGCGCCATCGGTTCAGTTTTCGGTCAAATACTGGTCCAAATATTGTACGCAGTACCTTTCGCTCGAACGTATGCAGTGATTGTTCATTTTTCTGTGTCAAGCACCACGACTCCGAACCGTACGTAACTACCGGTCTGATCACAATTTTATAAAGTGCGCATTTTGAATTTCGGCTTACTGACTTGGACTTTAGAATTTTCAGCAGGCTGTAATAACTCCGGTTGCCCAAAGTTACTCGCCTTTTTATTTCGTCCGCAATGTCGTTGTTTATGTTCAGCTCTGATCCAAGGTATACAAACTTATTGACCATTTTGAATGTGTGTGTGTCGATCGTTACGTTATCTTCCCGATATCGATTCGTAGGTGGGATGATCATGTATTCCGTTTTTCCGTCATTGACCTTCAACCCAAGGTCGGTACCTTTCCTCTCCAAGGCCATAAACTTATCTTTAACAACATCCATAGTTCGGCCAATAATGTCCAGGTCATCTGCAAAACCAAGCAACTGACTGGACTTGGAGAAAATGGTGCCGCTGGAGTCTATGTACATGGTTTGAACAGCTGCTTCGAGTGTTAAATTGAAAAGCAGCGTTGCAAGAGGATCTCCTTGACGTAGGCCTTCCTCAATGTCGAAAGTCTCTGACATTTGATTGCGGATCCTTACTCGGCTGTTAGCTCCGTTTAGTGTTAGCTTCGTTAGCGAGATCAGTTTGTTGGGAATTCCGAACTCCTCCATGACTCTCCATAGCTTACTTCTTCTAACACTGTCATAGGCTGGTCCGATGTTGAACGACCTACACGAAAACCACTTTGGTATTCACCTATCGTAGATTCCGTGTATGGATGAAGGCGCTGATATAGAATATTTGCAAATATCTTGTAAGGAATATTCAGCAGAGCGATTCCTCGAAAATTGCCACACTCCAATTTGTCACCTTTTTTGTATATGGGACAAAGTATGCTGGTCTTCCACTCTTCCGGTAACTCCTCGTCATTCCAGATGCGTATGATGAGCTCGTGCATCTCCATACATAGCGCGTTGCCGCCGTTCTTGAAAAGTTCACCGGGTAGGTTGTCAGTTCCCGGGGCTTTGAAATTTTTGAGCTGTAAAATTTCAGCTTCAACTTCTTGTATCGTTGGTTCTTCTATGTATGGTTGCGCAGTCTGAAATGGCAATTCGTCGTTTTCGTCGTCTCGGTTGAGCGGTCTGTTCGGGTTAAGCAGTTCCTTAAAGTACTCAGCCCATCTCGCAATGCACCTTTCCTCATCTGCTAAGACCAATCCATGCTTGTCCTTACACAGCAAAGGTTGTTGACTGTAACCGTTTCTGGATTCGTTCACTTTCCGGTAAAAGTTCCGAGTCTCCTTCCGATTGCCAAACTTCTCAATTTCGATCAAAACTTCCTTGGCACGCTGTCGCTTTTTCCGTCGGAAGAGTTTTCTCTCGAAATTTCTTTTAGAACGGTACTCTTCCTGGCCAGCTCGAGTGAATCTACTTAGAGTTTTCAGGCGAGCTGCGTTTTTGTCGTCCATGGCCTTCTGGCATTCATCGTCAAACCAGATTTTTCTTTTATTTCCCGTTCTCGTTCCCACTGCCTCTGCTGCGGCGCTCTCTACATTCCGTCTAATTTGATTCCACGCATCGTCTACGCTTCGTTGTTCGCTGACCATTCCGCCAATAATATTCGTCTCCAGCCTGTCGACATATTGACGTTTAATGTTTTCGTTCTGTAGTTTTTCCACGTCCCACCTTTCCAATGCCGGTTGTCGATTGTGTTGAACTGATATTCGAGACCTAACTGCCGCTCTCACCAGGTAGTGATCGGAATCTACATTCGGTCTCTACAGCTTCTGACATTCAACATATTTGAACAGTGACGTGCATCTATCAAAATATGGTCAATCTGGTTTTTGGTTCGTTTATCCGGTGATACCCATGTCGCTTTGTGGATGTCTTTATGTTGGAAATAGGTACTGCTGACAACCATGTTTCTTGATGCTGCAAAATCAACCATCCGCGTTCCATTTTCGTTCGAGTTTTCGTGGAGGCTATGTTTACCGATTGTGGGACGATAAAATACTTCGCGGCCTATCTTAGCATTAAAATCTCCAAGCGCAATTTTAATGTCTCGTTTCGGCGCTCCATCATATACATCCACCAGTTTCTCGTAGAATAGCTCCTTCGCCTCGTTGTCGCTTTCCTCCGTAGGCGCATAAACGTTTATAAGAGTGTAATTGAAAAATTTTCCTCTTATCCGTAGAGAGCCCAATCGCTCGTCAACAGGACTGAAACCAATCACCGCGTTTCTAGCTCTGCCGAGAACCATGAAGCCTGTTCCATACTCTCTTGGACTGTCGTTACCCTTCCCACTATGGTAGAACTTATAGCCGCTACTGGTCATGGTGTCCTTTCCAGGCCATCTCGTTTCTTGCACAGCTGTTATGTCAATTTTTGCCGCTCTTAGCGCACTTGTGAGAGATCTCAATCCTCCTGGCCGCAACAAAGATCTTACATTCCATGTTCCTAATTGTAAAGCGTTGTCCTTTTTCCGATGCTTGAGTCGTTGCCGTTTATCCTGTCCGATCCGAGGCTGTGTTGGGGAATTCATAACAAGACTGTTTTTACGGTGTCTGGGAGTTAGCCAAGCGCCCAACCTACTTTCCTTCTCCCGATGACCCGTAGGAAAGTCACCAGGTGGTGATGGTAGCCCATCTGACTAGGGCTGTGTATGCTGCGTTGTCTCCTGCTGTTGAGATCATCCGCCACCATACTAAGTCGCCATCCCATCTTGATAGCGCCTAGCTGCCTTCGGCCCTCCCTATACGTGCCGTTTAGGTACTACCCGAAGGCAGCCCCCCTCATCCTTATGCTAAGTGACCCACACTACTACACCAGGGTTGGTTACCTGATCGTTCATGCGGGTTGCTCACTATAACAGATGTCACCACGGGTAGGATAGGATGTAGGAGTAGGTGGACAGAAGCTAAGGTACATAAAGGAGTACTATATTACGCTTAACACACCATTTGACACCCGTGTGATGCTAGCTTACCAAGGAGCAAATTATGCCTGACTGTATCGAAGGCCTTTGAGAAATCCAGCAGCAACAAAACCGTACTCAACCCGCTGTCAAAGTTCATCCTAACGTCGTGCGTAATCTTCAACAAAGCTGTTACCGTTCCGTGGTTAGAGCGGAAGCCTGACTGGAAGCGATGAAGAAGACGAAACTCATCGAAAAAGTCTGTCATTTGCCTCTTCATTAGCCTCTCGAGGGCCTTAGACACTGCTGGCAACATACTAATCGGCCTATAATCGCTGTATCGCTGATCTCTCGGTTTTTGGTATTCTTGTGCAGCGGGATAACTTTCGACATCTTCCGCTGACCCGGATAACACGACTTGACAAGTACGTCATTAAAAATGCTTAATAAACGAAATCGGAATCCCGTCTAGACCCTCTGAGTTCGATTTCACGCTGCAAATCACTCCATATACTTCCGAGATATCGACCTCTCTAAACGAAAATTCTCTTGCCTCCCTGTCATCCGTACGTGAACAAGGCAACTTGGGAGTACCAGTAAGATTTATGAATACAGGAAAACTCGAGTGCACCCCATGGGTAAAGTGTTCATTAAACTCTTCGGCTGTGAATGGCATTGAACCACCGTTAGAACTCGAAGATGAGGTGAGTCCCAGCCCCCGCAGGCAACCCCATAGCTTCAATGTTGGCTTCAAGGAAGCAAACTTACGCGCATAGTGCTGCCGCTTAGCTATGCGGGCACATTGGACTGCCCTGTTCCTGAGGACCTTGAAGCGCAAGAAATTCACACCCGTGCGATGCCGCTTCCATTCTGCATAGGCGTGGTCTCTCTCAACCAACGCTTTACTAACTTCATTATTGCACCAAGGTGATGAGAATTCTCTCGTGGAAATGGATTGAAGGGGAGCATGGGAGTTCAACCTTATCCTCCACATCTACTCTACGCGAGATGTCGTCCCAGTCTACTGACAGAGCATCCGCCATAAGCATGTCCCTGTTCACCCCCTGGACATCGCGCCTCCAGGTGGGCCCATTACCCATGAACGATATATCGCATTCATAAGACATGAAGATTAGGTCGTGCTTAGATATTCCACTGAGGCTAATCTGCGTGAAACGAACCTAATTCAGTTATACAATAGAAAGTGATCCCGATTTCTTTGAGCTATCAAAGGCGATGACTTAAGGGAAGGTGGAAGAGTGGTGTGCGAGGACCGGATTGTCTGTTAACCCAGACAAGACTAGCCTGGTTCTCTTCACTAGGAAACGAAATATTCAAATCAGCGAACCAAAGCTTTTCGAAGCGACTTATACGAACGAAAAAGGTTAAACACCTCGGAGTCATTTTGGACGAGAGTCTAATCTGGACAGACCTCATCCAGGAAAGAGTAAATAAAGCGATGAAGGTGTTCTGGCAATACCGGAAGACATTCGGGAAAAACTGGGGTCTTAAGCCATCAGTTTTATACTGGATGTTTAGTGAGACCAATACTATACTACGGTAGCATGTTATGGTCTCATTGCGCTGCAACACCTTCTGTGAGTAAGAAATTGACGAAAGTGCAAAGACTGGCGTATCTTAGCATAACGGGAGTCACAATGGCGGCATTGGAAGTATTCCTGTCGCTGAGTCCCATAAGCTTGTTTATAAAAGAACAAGCTGCCTTGACAGTAGTGAGGCTATACATAAACGGACACTGGGAAGTAGCTGATAGAAGTAGAATCTTGGTCGACTTGATTAAAGAGTTCAAGGAAACTGAGATGCCTAGTGACCATATGGAAACAACCATATGGAAACAGTTTTCCGGTTCGAAAGGAAATATGAGACGGCTGTTCCAACCAGGGCAGAGTGGGTTGAATGGAAGGTGTCCAAAGGTTGGAAGTGTAACCGTGTTTATAGACGGATCTAAAACTGAAGAAGGAACTGGATCAGGGATATACTGCGAAGAGCAAGACATTGAAGTCTCTGTTCCTCTAGGAATCGCTGCTACAGTTTTCTAATCTGAGGTAGTAGGTATCGAATGTTGTCGCATTTTGTCGGAAAAAGGGCTGACAAATGAGAAAATTGTTATATGCACAGATAGTGAATCAGCAATTGAAGCCTTATCCTCGTGTAAATTGTCTGCTAAATCAGTGCTCAGATGTAGCGATGACCTGGAGAATCTTTCAGAAGACAACGAAGTCCGGATACCAGGTCATTCGAACATCGAAGGCAACAAAAAGGCTGACGAATGAGCAAGGAAAGGAAGCCAGGCGGGAATGATAGGACCAGAACCGACAATCGGCGTACAAGCCAAATATGCAGCGAATCTTCTTAGAAGAAAAACTGAGAAGGAACACCAGATATTGTGGGAAAACCTTCAAACCTGCCACCATAACTGGAGCGACATCAGCATCATTCAGATCACAACCCACAAAACACCACCAACTGAACAATAGAAGTCACCATCATTTTTAAATGTCATCACCACCTCACCAGCAACGACGACAATATCCCAAATAAATCGAAGAGCCCAAAAACGACGGCCTCAATGTCATTTTTCACTTACCTTTCTTTTAAGGGAAGGCAAGACAGTGTTTGAATCCGTACGAAGTACAAAAATGTACGAAGTACAAATAACTTTATTGTTAAAAGGCGTAGATCGAGGCGGGAGTTTGGAAGATGCATTTATTATCGTCTAGAGATGACGAAACAGCAATAAAAAAATGTCCATCCGTCAGTCCGTCCCTCCCGTCGTTTTTTTCTAAACGGCTCAACCAATCACCCTAAACTTTTTTCCTCTGAAAAGTACATGAGTCTTATGATTCAAGTCAAAGACGAAATGAAGTCGAAGAAGTGTCCAAAAACATGGATTTTCGAGGGATGAATAAATTTTTCGCAAATGTTTCAACAACTATAGCGCGGAAATTATTCATTTTGGTGTCAAATGAAAGCACTGGAAATCAGGTCAGTGGTCTGGGTGCTGCTTCCAATGGAATGGACGAAATTGAGTTTCTTGCCCATATACGAAAGCAGATGGTTTTTCGTCTATATTTACGCAACTATGAGATTTACTGTCAAAGGCAAAGTTGTAGAGAAAAAATTTTTAGAGAAAAATGACTAAATCCTGGGATATGACCGCTTCTAGAATTGGGTGGGATGACTCATATCTCTAGAGTTATGACAGTTAGAACGTTGCTTCCAAAGACAAAGTTGTAGAGAATACAATTTTAGGGAACACGTGTTTCAGGGTTTTAGGGAAAAATTACCTAACCCTGAGATTTATTCATTTCTAGAAGTTGGAGTGATGACTCATATCTCCAGAACTATGACAGTTAGAACGTTTCTTCCAAAGGCAAAGTTGTAGAGAATACAATTTTAGAGGACACGTGTTTCACGGTTTTGAGGAAAAATGACTAAATTCTGGGATATGACGACTTCTAGAATTGGGTGGGATGACTCATATCTCTAGAGTTATGACAATTAGAACGTTGCTTCTAGAGACAAAGTTGTAGAAAATACAATTTTAGGGAACACGTGTTTCAGGATTTTGGGGAAAAATTACCTAACCCTGAGATTTAGTCATTTCTAGAAGTTGGAGTGATGACACATATCTCCAGAACTGTGACAGTTAGAACGTTCGTTCCGAAGGCATGGTTGTAGAGAATACAATTTTAGAGGACACGTGTTTCATGGTTTTGGGGAAAAATTACTAAATCCTGGGATATGACCACTTCTACAATTGGGTGGGATGACTCATATCTCTAGAATTATGACAGTTAGAACGTTGCTTCCAAAGACAAAGTTGTAGAGAATACAATTTTAGGGAACACGTATTTCGGGGTTTTAGGGAAAAATTACCTAACCCTGAGATTTAGTCATTTCTAGAAGTTGGAGTGATGACTCATATCTCCGGAACTATGACAGATAGTTTCTTCCAAAGCCAAAGCTGCAGAGAATACAATTTGAGAGGACACGTGTTTCAGGGTTTTAGGGAAAAATGACTAAATCCTGAATCTAGAATTGGGAGGAATTCACTTTGAGCTGAAAATTTGTCACACTACTCAAACAACCAAAGTAACAGCCCCGTCCGCCCGTGAGAATATTTTTTTGATGAATCATATTGTGTCTGCAGTTCAAAATACGTCAATAATTTTGTGATTTTAATATTGCCGTTGCGAACGACAAAATGAGAAAATGAAGAAATTTTCAACAATACATTCAAATTTTGTAAAATACAATCACATCTCGTAATATATGAATACAGCGGCGAAATATTTTTGGACATTTTGGATTGCAGGCACAACATAAGAGTATGACCCAATGAAAAACGAGCGACTTTTGGTTATCAATTCAATTTCATCAACAGCCAATGATAAGATGAATGAATGTTCCTTTTTATTTGTCTTGAATGTTTATAAATAATGCGTTATCTTAATGATAATAAACTAAAATCAAAAGACAATAATCTTCTGAACAAATTTACAAAAAGCAATGCAATGTTTCTATTGCCCTCAAAAGTAAATCTTCTTTATATCCCAAGGTCTGAAAATCGTTCGTTTTTTTCTTTTAGAGAAATTAAAAGGAGCTTTTCTCGCCCTTTTAGTACACGTAAAACACATAAATTGATGTAAACATTTTTCACCTAATCCTAATGAAAAACAAATCAAATCTGTTGGCTTTCGTAGAACTGCTGAAATTTTAATCGTATCCGTTATCGTGATAAATATCAATGCCACTATGCATTTGGGGACTCAGATCATCAGTCTTATCGCTGGACGAAGCATTGTTTCCGACTTCATGATACCGCGTTGGATATGTGAGTTGATTGCCTTTATCCCACGTATACAGTTCCTTTAATTGAAACCACGAAAAAGGTCAATTTCTTTAGCGTTTCAAATATTCACACTTTCTTCCACTCACCTTACTTCGATAATTATATCCCACAGTCGTCGTTCGTTTAAATGGATTCGTAAATGATAAATTAACATCGTCCAGTAGCTGGTTGCGATACAGATCCAAAGCTAATCGAATTTTCGTATTTTTGTCCACCACCGAATCTACGGCGTAAAGTACTCCGCACACAATAAACATTTCGCCTACCTATTTTTCATGTTAAATAGAGAACGATTTTGAAGTCTCACGGTGCATTTCATTGATTGCATTACCTTGTGGTGATTTATGCTGATATTCCAACTGTATTGAGGTATTAAACTATGCGGATCCAACTGTGACGGCAGATAGTTTTAAAACGATTAATGGTGGAAAAAAGTGGTTTTCAATCAAATTGGGATCATTGATGTACAGAAACGTTTTCAGTACACCATACCACTTCATGCAGGTGTTGATGAACAAAAACTTAAATGATTAAAGAAGACAATAACACGAGAATATTGTTCCGAATATTTTTTATTCAAATCGATTTGCTTCTCTAAAGAGGATTTTGCAAAATCCATCAGTTTGTAGCAGGGCCTATTTTCGAGAATTTTAATTTCCAAAAATTACCGAACATCAATGTCAGGAATTTTGAGGAATTTTCGGTAATTAAAATCACAACAAAAACCCTTTTTGAAGGAGAAACATGACGCAAGTCGTCGTCCCTTCTTCCAATACAACTGATATCAATTTGGGTGACGCTTACAGCTTCGGAACGCAAAAAAATCTTTTGAAATATTTTCATTTTCGATTAAAGAAATGCGTCACAAATGCCGGAACCCCCAATGTTATAGTTTTTCTGTTCTTTCAGATTTGACACGAAAAAGAATTAAGTTTTGCGTGATGTGTGCAGTACGGGTAGCCACATTTTTGAGTGCGAAATCTGAAAGCGTAGAATAATTATTACGTTGGGAGGGTCGACATTTGTGACGTATTTCTTTAATCGAAAATAAAAATATTTCAAAAGAATTTTTTTCGTTCCAAAGCTGTAAGCGTCACCCAAATTGATATCAGTTGTTATGGAAGAAGAGACGAGGACTTGCGTCACGTTTCCCTTTTATAAAAAAATTTTCGGCGAAAACAAATTTCGTCGAAAAAAAATTTTCAACAAACAATTTCCGGCGAAAAACAGAATGGATAAAAACATGTCTGCTATAAAAGCGACGAATCTATGCCACATTTCTAAATTAACGCTAAATTGTGATCTATTTCTGAGAAAATCGCCCGAAATATTTCAAAAATTGCAAGATCAAAGAAACATTGACCGAATTGAAAAACATTTTCATCGAAAAAAGTTTGTCGAAAAAAAAATTCCTTTGACACGAAACATCTATCTCCATCCTAACAGAGTCATACTTTGAATACACTCACACACACATACAAAACATTATTTTATATGGGCTTTATATGGCACCTTCTAAGGGCCCTGGCGCCCAAACGAGGCCTGTACTCCCCCTTTTTTTAAATCTCATATGGCGTAGAATGCCAACCCGAAGGTCCCTGAAGGTACAATTTCAAGAAAAGTTATCGAGCTGTTTTCGAGCCCGAGCCAAAAAAGTCGATTTTCATACAAATGGTTCTGGAACTAACCAACTAACCCACTAACTAACTAACTCACTAACTAACTAACACACTAACTAACTAACGTTGGATGTTTCCATTAACTTTGGCTTCCATGAAATAGCATATTTTGTATGGAAAATGACGATTTTCTAAAGGTCATATCTTCGGAACCACTGGACCAATTCCAATATCAACAAAAAATAATTCAAATTGTAGAAGATCACTGAAATCAATTTTCAGCCAAATCCAAAAAAAAAATCCTTATTTCAGCAATAAGCCTTTGTTATCCATCAAAATGTCTATCACTGCCGGACACCACCTTGGCATTTGAGTGTGACTCCACAGCTGCTAGAAACTTTTTCTCATGGGAACATTTGGCACCGTTTTCCGGGTTAAGCCTACAACTTCTCGACAACTTAATTTTCCCATACATTTTTGGACAGGTCTGCTCTACTTGTAATGCATGGTTTTCGTAAGAGGTCAACATACATGTAATCCTCAACTTTCGGGTGGGGTAGGTAATAATAGCACTTTTAGTCTGCCAATAGTCTCTTTATAACACTGCGGATATTCACACCCTGTGCCATTAGCTGCAGTATATAGAAGGGGCTATTGGCGCCGGGTGCCATTAGTCTCAGTATATAGAAGAGTCTATTGGCACCGGGTGCCATTAGCCTCAGTATATAGAAGAGACTATTGGCACCGGGTGTTATTAGCCCCAGTATATAGAAGAGACTATTGGCACCGGGTGCGATTAGCCTCAGTATATAGAAGAGACTATTGGCACCGAGTGCCATTAGCCTCAGTATATAGAAGAGACTATTGACACCGGGTGCCATTAGCCGCAGTATATAGAAGAGACTATTGGCACCTAATGCCATTAGCCTCAGCATATAGAAGTGGCTATTGGCACCGAGTGCCATTAGCCGCATTATATAGAAGAGACTATTGACACCGGGTGCCATTAGCCGCAGTATATAGAAAAGACTATTGGCACCTAGTGCCATTAGCCTCAGCATATAGAAGTGACTATTGGCACCGAGTGCCATTATCCGCAGTATATAGAAGAGACTATTGGCACCGGGTGCCATTAGCCTCAGTATATAGAAGAGACCATTGGCAACGGGTGCCATTAGCCTCAGTATATAGAAAAGACTATTGGCATCGGGTGCCATTAGCCTCAGTATATAGGAGAGACTATTGGCACCGGGTGCCATTAGCCGCAGTATATAGAAGAGACTATTAGCACCCGGTGTCAATATTATCTACTAATTTCATATAATTTTTCGTCCGCAATCAAGTTTGCATGGAATTATAGGGTGATATCTATATGTTCGTTTGTGTGATTTCGTCTTATTATGATCATAACGGAGCGAAAAACGTTAATTCTCGTGATGAAAGTGGAATTTTTTGGGACACGTTCGTAAGCTTGTCTTACTCGGCTTCGTCTCGATAGTACAAGCTTGGTTGGTTGGTTGGTTGGTTTATTTGAGAAATATAATTCGATTTGTATACAAACAAAATACATCTAAATACTTAAGAGCTAAATTAAATGTATTCACCCGTCTGACTTACGTCCTGAATTAAAGCACTGAGGCCATCCTTGTTGGGCCTATTGTGCTGCACTTCCCTTTCCAAAAAGAAAATCTTTTAAAATCCCCTTTCTGATTCATTAAACCGTTTGCTCCTCGTGATAAAGGAAAGCACAATTTTAGTTCCAGTTGCTCTTCAGGAGTCAGATAGAAGTCTCCTAAGAGCCCCGTTCTGAGACCTTTCAGAGCCGGACAACTGCATATGAAATGCCTAGCCGTTTCTGGTTCTAGTCCACAGTTCTTGCAAGTTGGGTCTGCAATGATTCCCATCTTGCTGAGGTGGTAGTTCAAACTGTTGTGACCCGTTAAGATTCCAACTAGTTTACTCAATTCTCTCCTGTTTAGGCTTAACAGAAATTTCGTATTCCCGTCATTACACCCTGTCAAAAATTCTTTCGATTGCATACAGGTTAAGAGCGTATCCCATCTCTCCTGGTGGCACCGATTCGTTCTTGCTTTCACTAAGGATTTCATCAGACCTGAATATCTACTGACACCAGGTTCTGGTCCAATGAAGTTGGAATTACTTCCCTCTCTGGCCAAATGGTCAGACTTATCGTTCTCTTACACTCCTGAGTGTCCTGGTACCCATGTCAATGTGACTTTATTGTCTTTTGACAGAGTTTCCAGGGTCTCGAAGCACGACGAAATCTTGACCGATGACAGTGCCTCGATAGACGATCCTGAACAGATCAAAATTCTCTTATTTCTTATGCAATCTTGTTGCATCATATCTGAACTTTCACAGATGACGAATATCTCTGACTGAAAAACGGTGGTATATGAACCCAGAGCCATAATCCAAGTCAACTGAGTGTACACCTGCACCCGTTCCTTCATCTGTCTTTGATCCATCTGTGTAAATCACGACATCCGCTTCCACTGGAGGCGTTCCTGATTTCCATTCGGATCTCTTAGGTAGGTATGTTTCAAAACTTCTTTCGAAGCAGAAACGCGCTAGCATAGAGTCTTCTGGCATATCAACTTCGCTAAACTCCTCTGTTTGCATGACCAAAATTTCGATCTTGTGCAATCCAATTTCCTCCTTTGTACAGCCTGCACACTATCATTTCAGCTTCTTGTTTTAAAAACAGGTCTAGCGGCGGCAGTGACAGTAGTATTTCCATCGCCGCTGTCGGCGTCGATGTCATCACTCCAGTTATGCTCAGACACGCTAGTCGTTGAACGCTGTCGATCTTCCTTCGCTGGCGCCCAGTTCAGCTCGTGGTGCCCATACCATACATCCGTAAGTCAGTATAGGCCTTACTATGGAGCTATAGATCCAATACAGAACGGATGGCCTGAGGCCCCACTTTTTGCCAAACGTGGTGCAACACACCAAATTTACGATTAGTCCCAAAAAATTCAAGTTTTCATCACTCGTTACAAAAAACACAATTTGCTTCAAACGTTATTTTGACAGTTGGCATAGACATTTGATCTGAACGGAATCTTATATGCTCTTTATTATGGAATGTCTATACGAATTCGTCATTGCAATCTTTAAATATCGCCGTAGCGACGCTAAGAAAGTTCAAGAAGGAAAAGACACCTTCAAAGAATAAAGATATTATTGAAAGAAACTTATAGCTGTCGTAAGGATTTACTGCTCGGGTGCTCATCAAAACCTGCCTATGGCAATGAGAAAATAGTCTAAAAAATGCTCGAATTGACTTCAATAAAGAATTCAAATAAATCAATGAATTGTTTTTTTAATGCAATACAAACCTTGGCGACATGTGTGTTGTTCGAGTCGGCAGTAGTGTATATAACCCACAAACCATTGTCATCTACACTGAAGTCCATATAATTGTATTCAGTCGTATAAAGAAAATTGGACCCAGATGATGCGGCTTTATATAAACTTCTGGCTTCTGCATGGAACGTTATAGCATTATCTAACGAACTAATTTTTGCTCCAATTTTAACATACCAATTTGCTTCGAATAATCCAAATCATATCGAACAATTCTGTCGCTGTATTTTTCTTGGTAATAGAACGACCCATTATATACGACGTGAGCGTTTCCCTTTGTTTTTGAAAAAAAGGGAAAAGAAATTCTTAAATAAGTAAATTGCGAAATGTTAAGCCAATGCTAAAAATTTTAAGACCGTTTTATGGAAATAAGACGAAATTTAAATAACTGCTTGTTGATGGTACAAACGAGCAGCGTAATGTTTTGTGTTGAGTGCAAGATTTGAAGAAAAAAAATGTAAAAAAATAGGAAAAGTGAGTACGTGACCATATAAAAGCGATGGCGTTAAATGATGAATTTTCCGTTATTTTAATGGAAATTATAACCACAAGCGAGGAAATTATCTATTTACATTTCTTTATTCGTAAGTTCTTCACAAAAATGATTTTCTGCAAATTAAACCTTTGCTCGTTGTGTAAAAAAAAAAATTTGTTACCCGGAATCCTGGTGGCTTAAGCTTGTGAATTCTTGGTATGTTATTTCGGTATTTCGCTTTGTTCGCATATTCGTAAATATGAAGTGTGTCCGATTCATTCGTTGACCAAATTCTTTCACCGACATCATCGTTCCTGGGTAATGGATCTTTAAGCCAAGAGCCATACGTCTGATCGGTGAATTTGTGGTACACCGGCTTTCCAACGGCATACAGAACGCAATCTGTACAAACAACATGAAAATAGTTAATTCGAGAGGAATCCAAACTGAAAAGATTTTTTGCATAGGGTAAAAGGACGAATAATCGACCATGACACGGGCAGCTTTTTTTAATTCGCACCCTTTGCGATACCAATTTTAACTCCCGGCTAGTCACATCATTTGATGATCACTTTAGAGTGCACCAACAGCTGGTGTACTTACCCTACAGCGCGGGAGTTTCTTGTGAAAATGGAATTAAGTTTTCTTTTCGCAAAAACGCAAACACAAATTAGGAAAACACATTTGCGAAGTCGTGCTTGGTAGACGAGTAATTTAATAAAATGTGAATCATTAAGACGAAGTAGCTCAACATTCTATTCATCGTTGGGTTTAAGTATCATGCCAAAATCCATGGAGATATCAGAACATTAAAGAGTAAATTGTTGCTCAAAGTTAGTGGGTTGCAAAAATCACAAAGGAACAAGCGAAAAGTAGATAAAGTAAACCTTCGGGTATCAAGAGAACCAGGAAATAAGATTGTAAATTTCAACGCGAAAAGTATAAAATATTTACCGACGTGTAATACATAGCCCCCAAGGTATTCAGATTTATACGATGGTTTCGAGTAATGTAAAGCTATTTGAAACGGTTAACCTTTGCTTGCTCCTTTGTTCACACTCACGAAACGCTTTGCAATTTTAAGATGTTGAAAATAAGTCAAAGTTCGCTTTGTTACAGGTGTTCAAGAGCGACAAAAATTACCCCAAAAGTGTAGACGTCAGTTGTGCCATTTGCGTGTTATTTTTGTATTTACCTTCTGAGAGAGTTTGACGACAAAAAGTACTATTTTCACAAAGTGTTGCATGTAACGTTTTAATGTAACGAATTGCTAATTTCACATTTTCATGGATTATCATCAACAACACTTGAATTTTCTTTTTGTCTCCAGTGATTAAAAGTGTTATATGGAAGTCCTCCCTGTCACGAGTGACTTAAGTTGCATAATTTCACACTTTTTCTAAGATGTGAAAAAGTTCAATTTTTGTGTAACGTCAATGGAATTTCATATCGCTCATTCCATCAGTTTTCCTATTTTGTAAGTTATGTTCAAGTGTTCAAGTGTTCGGTACCTTCGGCCTTGTTGGATGATGTGTTTGTTTTGGTGCTTTCTTTTCACAAATATCATTTAAAACCGAAAGCACTTACCCGGTGATTAACCTTTTCCATTTATCTGATGTTTTCCAAAAAATTAAATTTATTTTCTGATTGCACAGTTTACTTTTCGCCGGAGTTTCTGTAATTGGCTGGCCGTTACTACATTCTGGCTCCACTTCGACGTCTTCTATGACGACTGATTTATTTGATACGATTTACGTCGATATACTATTTTTGACGATACGCTTTAGTTGAATTTGCTTTTTCACTTTTGACGAATTTTTTTTTTTTTTTTTCTTTATTTTTGACTTAGATTTACTCGATCTTAACTATTTGTTAGATATTTTTGTTGATATTTTTGACTTAGATTTACTCGATCTTAACTATTTGTTGTTTGTTGTTTTGAATTTGATTTTCTATGTTCTATCTATGTTGGTTTTTTAACGTTTTTTGATTTTTTACTTTTCAATTTAGACATTTGTACAGATACGCTTAATTTATTGTATTGTAACGTTTTGATGGTTTTTTAACGAGGTCTATGACAGCAGTCATAGACACTCTTTTTCCATGTCATCTAGAAGATAGAAGACAATAAAATGCAATTCATGTGAAGGCCATAGAAATTAAATCCCATCAAAAGCCTCTTAAAGGTAAGGTGTGACGCAGTCCCTATGTCCACTTCCAAAATAAATGATATCGATGGAAGTGACGCTTACGCTGGTCGAACGCAAAAAAAAATTAGGTAAGGTGTGACATTTAAGAGGCTTTTGTTAGGATATCATTTCTTTTGGAAGTAAGTTGGAAAAAAATTGAAAAAAAAGGTTTTTTTCAAAAAAAATTTTTTCAAAAAAAATTAAAAAAAATTTTTTTTCCAAAATAAATTTTTTCAAAAAATTCTTTCCACATTATCCGACACACTTCCCACATCCGACACACTTCCCATATCATTCCACATCATTATACATACTTCCTACATCATCCCACACACTTCCCACATCATACCACACACTTCCCACATCATCCCACAACTTTCCACATCTTCCCACACACTTCGCACATCACTTCGCACACTTCTCACATCATCGCACACACTTCTGACATCACTCCACTTACTTCTCACATCATCCCACACACTTCTTACATCATACCACACACTTCCCCCATCATCCCACACACTTCCCGCATAATCAGACACACTTCCTAATTCATTCTACACATTTTGCGCTTCATTCCACACACTTCCCACTTCATTCAACACACACTTCCCACATCATTTCTCATCATCCTACGCACTTTCCACATCATTTTCGGTCACTTCAAAAAAAATTTTTTTTTCTCATAGTCGCTCTACGGCAGCGTAGCTCATTTCGGACCACTTTGACCGACTCCTGACAGCAAACCACTCAACCGATTTGCACAAATTCGGTTTCGTTGGCTTCGTGAGATCGATACCGCGATGTGACCACTACCGGCCGATTTTCAAAAACCTTTTTTTTCGAAAGGTCTGGGCATGCCTCAAAACTTATGGAAGAAACTTTTTTAATCTTGAGCCCTTGGACTTAGCTAGGGCACTAAAAACGAGTCTCTACTAGGGCCAAACGTTTCTTGTACATTACTCGAGCAAATCTTTTCCGATTTTCAAAAACTTTTTTTTAATCGAAAGGTCTGGGAATGACAAACAATTTATGAAACAATTTTTTTTACTTTGGGTCGCCGACCTAGCTAGAGCCCTAAAGGGGCGGACCGACTAGGGCCCTACTTGTTTGTTATACATAAAACGAGTAAATTCCATCCGGTTTTCGTGATTCTTTTTCTATTCTATTCTATTGTAAGATAAAGGCGCTAGACTTAGACATTGAGCAGCTTCACTGGTTTTATATCAACAAATACTACTAAAATATGTTTGAAGACACGAGTAGTCCGAAAAAAACGTGGAGAAATGTAAATGAAAAACTAGGAAGAGAACAGAGAAAAAAAGAAGAGATTGATAAGCTAGTCATCGATGGCGTAACAGTTACAGATAACCTCCAGAAGGTAAATGCGCTAAATGTTCATTTCTCGCAGGTAGGGTTGAAAATAGCGGAAACATTCGCCACCGACACTGATATTAATAGATTTTCCACTCTGCGGAGATGTCCTAACAGTATCTTCCTAGAACCAGCCAATGAAGAAGAAATTCTAGAACTGATATCGAGCCTAGACGTTAACAAAAGCACAGGTCTTGATGGGATAGCCGCTATAAGCCTTAAGTCATGTGCAAATGAGGTAGCTACTGTTATAAACTGTATAGTAAATCTAGCAATCTTTACTGGACACTACCCTGAAAAGCTGAAAATTGCACGAGTATCACCGGTTCTCAAGTCTGAATCAAAAAGTGACCCCTCTAACTACCGACCTATTTCGATCCTACCAGTGCTGAACAAAGTATTCGAAATTGTTTTACACAAAAGAATAACATCTTTCCTTGAGAAGAATCACTTCTTCTACAAGAAACAATTCGGCTTTAGCTTTAGGAAAAAGTAAGGTACCCATACAGCAACTTTTCAACTATTGAACAAAATGATGTTGGACATAGATAAGGGTATGGTGCTTAGTGCTATTTTTTGGACCTTATGAAAGCATTTGATTGTGTTGATCACAGAATACTCTTGAGGAAACTAGAAATAGCAGGAATACGGGGTATTGCACTGGATTTGCTCAAAAGCTTTCTAAGCCACCGGGAACAATGTGTTACAGTATGTAACCAGTACAGCTCCCTGCTCAGCATCGGAATTTGTGTTCCACAGGGAAGTGTGCTTCCTATAGATTCTCTGGATCAGAATATATAATTATTGAGTCTTAGTGTCAAAATTTGATCTGAAAAAACATCGCAAAGACTCGGCGAATGCGATTTTTTTTCAGATCTCAAACATTTTGAGAACTAAGTGATAGAAGATCGGTCTCAATGGCAAACTTTTTTGTCACTTTTCACTTTTTTTTCTGAGCGGCCCAACCGATCACCCCACACTTTTTTTCACTGAAAGGTATGTGACTCCCATGATTCAAGTTCAAAGACACTAGCCGACAGAGGTTTTGTAATCTGACGTATTTTGATCTAACATAAACCTGGAAACAGTTTTTTTCTGGCATCCACCGTTTCTTCCCTATGATCTCTAAGAGTTCCCATGGAAACCAGGATTTCCTGAGCATCTGCTTGAGCACGAGCAAAAGCATGTGCTTATACTGTCGAAGCATGAGCTTTTGCTTGGGAAATTTTTGCCCATGCTTGAGAATTTGATGGCGAATCTTCCTTTTATTGCTTCCTAATTCGTCTATTTTTATATGCTTCATTCATATTAGAACTGAAAATGAAAGTGTCGCCCCTCAAAATTGACATTTTTTTTTACTTTCGGCTCTAATCTGAAGCATGAAAAATGTAATACATCACTCGCACAAGCATTTTCGGCTCTTCTCCTTGTAACGTAAATAACTATAGGCTGAGTGCTGAGTACCGACGCACTGGTTTCGTTTCATCTCAAAGAGAATCTCATTAACGAAAGTTTTAACTTCATTTACGAAAATAGAAACACTTTGTCCATTCCATACACTGAGATGATTTATCTTACATTGATATTATTAATTGGTATATGGGCCAATAATGTGACAAGATACGGTTCACTCACAATAATTGATATACAGCGTTTGACGACACATGATAAACCACAAAGTGAAGTAACATTTTCAGTTAAATTCGAAGTGGCGTTGTGTGAAGTAGTCTTACATAAAGTTTCATCGAATGACGCGAAATTGTTTTTCCACATTTTGTGAGGATTTCTTCTCCGGTTTTACGAAGAGATTGAAGAACGTTCTCTATGAGACGGAAACCACTCCGATTTGGTGGTTGCCCGTTTTTGTTTTACCTTGGGTTGGACTTTACTTTCTCGTTTTGCTTAGTTACACTTCCTTGCCCACACCAATTTTGATTGAAAATGAGGTAAATTTTGATCGTTTCTTATCGAATTCCATTTAAAAAAAAGTTTTCAATCTGAAAGCTTTCCGATTCGAATCGTTTTATTGCTGAAAGAGCTCAAATATTGAACCGAGAATTTACGTTAATTGGTGAAAAAGTGTTCGGAAGTTACGAGAATGAAGTGTTGGCGGTGAACTTTTTAAAGCGACAACTTGATGGTATAATTGCTGAGAGGAACCCCATTCATGACATCACGTATGACGTGCAAAAATCCTCGGGAAGTCTACAAATCGACAAGGCTACTGCACTGTACTCTGACATTCAAAACTTCGTGGTAAAGTTTAGTCCGGCAGGAAGGACTACCAACAACAGTTTGCTTGTAAATACGCATTTCGATTCCGTGCCAATTTCTCCTGGTGCTGGTGATGATGGAATTTGGGTATCCGTTGTTCTCGAAGTAATTCGAGTTCTATCGAAACAAAATTGGACGTTTGAAAATTCGATTATTTTCTTGTTCAATGGAGCTGAAGAAGTGAAGCTACTCGGCTCACACATGTTTATCACACAACATGAGTTCGCTGGCAGTTGTAAGGCTTTTGTAAACCTTGACTCCTGTGGAACTGGAGGAAGGGAAGTCATGTTCCAATCCACTAGGAATAACAGGTGGATGATGGATTATTACAAAAGTGTTGCAATGCATCCAACTGCATCAGTTTTGGGAGACGAATTGTTCAAGGGTGGACTTATTCCCTCCGACACAGATTTTCGCAATTTTCGAGATTTCGGAGAAATACCAGGTACTGTGTCGTAGTGAGAATCGAAGTTTTTTTTGCAAATGTGTACTGGTTTTTAGGGTTAATGACCTTTTTTCATGTCATTTTATCACTCAGACATCAAAAGTGCGGAACATAAATGGTTAAAAAACTGGCCCCTAGGCGTGAAAATGTGTTATTTCATGCCATTAACGTCAATTATAATGCGTGAAAATATTTGTTTTTAGACCCGTACGATGAACGCAGGGCTTCAAATTATATCTTGGAGTAAGAAATACATCTAAAAAACATCGAATGTACATGGGTAGCTCATCTTTTGTATATCTTGTCTGTCCGTCCGGCAACATCACACTTAGAGTAGGTATTGGCCGACCTTAATACTTTAGCTTCTGAGATGAAGAGAATCGGTCGAGAACTCTATAAAGATACAGGTGAAAGATCCGCCATTAGATCTTCAAGGTTAGTAAAAATTTTTCGCCTATATCCCAGATAGCCATTTTTCTCCACGAAATGTACGTTTGATGCCATCGAAAAGTGTGTTGCAGCACATTAAATGTGTATCAAAAAGCACATAGATCGTTACATCTTTTCTTTTGTGAATGTTGTACATTTAATGTACAAAAAATGTACACTTAATGGGATTAAGGGCAAAAGGTGTACAATAAATGTACAACTAATCTTGTGAACATCTAGTGAACGATTCAAAACTTTTTGTTGCACAAAAAATGTGCATTTTATGTACATTAACAAAAACGTAGAGTCGACAAAAAAGTTGTGAATCGTTACACTAGATTAGGTGTACATTTAGTGTACACGTTTTGCCATTCACCCCATTAAATGTACGTTAAATGTACAATAAACGATGTAACGGTCTATGTGCTTTTCGATACACATTTAATGTACATTGTACATTGTACAACATTACATCGAAAAATGTGGTATGTGTTATCTGGGTATTTCCACCAGCAAACTACTATCAGTAGACCAAACAGCGTTTGAATTTAAAAAAAAATTTCAATATATTAAAGTCTTTGAATTTTGAGTTAGACATGAGAGTCGCCGAGTTACGGCCGCTGACAAATTTTAGTCTGGCCGAGCCGCCGTGACATCCCAAAAGTTGTCTTAAGTAGTTAGCTTGAAACCAGCTGGCAATTTTGCTATTTTCGACTATTTTTGTAAAAAAATTTTTGATCCAAATTCAACTTAAAGTTACCATTTCCCAACCGCTGGCTGCTTTAAACTGAGTTTTAGCCGCAGCCGACTGTTTTTCCTCGGCTAGCTACGTAATGAATATTGTAGACGGCTCTTATGCCGGTTTCTAAGCCCGTGCGAAGATCCGAAGTTCTTGTGTGGTGGTTGCGTTTACCACGACGGACGTTTGTAACCCACCGAATCTTTAACCAGCCGGGACCCGGAAGTTGGTGGGTTTTTCGTCTTAGGGTCTAAGTGAGCGTGCGAATAGCCACTCCGAAAAAAAAATTGTCCGTCCGTCCGACAACCCATCCGCTTGTGCCTATCTATTTATAAACACGATAAATCGAGTAAAACTTGACCAGGCCGGTGAAACTTTTCGACTTATATCTCTGCGATAGAACGAAGTTTTACAAAAGCAGGCTAAACCACAAATGCCAAAATTATCTTGCATCCCTTTTTTTCATTAGATTCAAGAATTACGACAAATGAGATGCAAGATAATTTTGACATTTGTTGCTTAGCCTGCTTTTGTAAAACTTTGTTCATATAGACATCTTTCTACAGCCCAAACCAGTCTACAGATTATCACTAATTTTATTGGCGTCATGAATTAACACCCGGAGAGGAATTAACGCCCGATCATGGTACTTAGATGACGAATCAACAATAAAAAAAATGTCCGTCTGTTCGTCCGTTCGTCAACACGATAACTCGAGTAAAACTCAACCAATTTTCAAAAACTTTTTTTTCTCTGAAAGGTAATCTGGGTAATGTCGGCCCAAGGGCAAGGAAGAAACTTTTTTGAATTTGAGTTCTTGGACTTAGCTAGGCAACTAAAATCGAGTCTCTGCTAGGGCTCTATATGTTTTTTGTCCACAACTCGGGCAAATCTTTTTCGATTTTCATAATTTTTTTTTGTTTGAAAGACCTGAGAACTCGAGTAAATTTTTTCCGATTTTCAAAATTGTTTTTTGTTTGAAAGATCTAGGCATGATCGACAGTTTATAAAAAAAACTTTTGCCTGAGCTTAGGGCTCAAGTGGCCATGTCGGTCCTAAGGTCGGCCCTAACCAAAAATATTTTTTTTTTTTTTTGCTATGTTGCAGAGAAAAGGGAAACATTTTTGGCTATGGAATTGTGTGTTCGAGGTCTCTACTTACTCTAATGGTTTCTTCTATGTTATAGAGAAAATTGAGTAGAACATTTTTCTATATTTGTGGGTCAATTTTGTGCTTTCGGAAAGGTTTTTTTACACCGTTTCTTCGGACGGGTTTTTCAATATTGCCCTATCGGCAATTTCCAATACAACTTAATGTGGACGCAATTTCATACACTTAAGAGCAATATTGACTTAAATACGTTCGAGTCTCTTCGTAACATCAACTCTGTTTGCCGTATCTATTCTGATACGTACGGGTCTCTTCATATGTTTTGTTCAGTGTCGTAGAGACAAAAGTAGCGAACATTTTTGACATGTTTGAAATTTTAAGTTGGTACGCTTGTCCTGAGGTAGAACACTCATGTGTATGACATTTGGTTTGTATGGGAGAGAATGTGAGAAAATTGCGTACAAAATAGATTCCATCCTCTCCCTTATAACTCAGCTGTCATTCACACGTGTGTCACGTATGTTGTACTTCGACTCAGTCTTATCATTTCTCTGGTTTAATTAGATTTTTGCAAATTGTAATTGATAAGGAGGAATATTTTTGGTAGATGCTATTTGCTGACGCTAGGCCTTTATGACATTTTTACCATTTGCGCCTGCAACTAGCATATTTATAACAGTTTCGTTATTTGCAGGCGCCCGCAAATAGCAACATCGTTTTTTTTTTTCATAAGTCCAAGCGCTCAATTCGGCCTCTGTTGATTTGGATATGGGAGGAGCCTCTCCCCTTTCTTCTTTATAGAGTACAACCATTGGCGGTACTCACAACTGAATGATATCACTGATGAAAGCAGGTCATTAACCTTCTGTTTGATGAACTGCATTTCAGCCCAATCATCATCATCATCATCACACTTTATAGACCGTTTGTACCTTTCGGTGTGAGGTCTTTACTACTGATCATGGACCACCCTTCTCCATAC
>CM055404.1:142230049-142245097 GCA_029228625.1 Pseudolycoriella hygida
TGCGTTCCACCAGCCTGCCTTTTTGTTTCTACCCCCACTAGAGACACTACCTAGACATTCCTCAGCTACGCCCAAGACAAATTCCTTAAAGTTTGCCCACTCAACCTCAATGTCTACGCAGTCCGGAGGAAGCCTTTCGACAGCTTCGCTGAATTTTGACATAAAGCGAGACTTAACTTCCTCGTCCCTGAATTTTCCCACACGAAATTTCCGAACCACCACTTTTTTCCTTTTAGCCTGACAGAGTTTACTAACAGAGAGATGGGTACCCAAAAGGTTGTGGTCTGAGCCAAATGTGAAACCCCTGAAAACACGTGTGTTCCTGACTTCCTGCCTCCTGTCCTGCTCTATAACCATGTAATCAATTATTGACTTGTGCCCCAAACTATTATTAACGTAAGTGTACCGATGGATCCACCTATGCCTAAAGAAAGAGTTGGTTACTGCCAGTCCATTGAAATTGCAGAAATCCAACAACCGCTTTCCGTTTGAGTTTAAAACATCCTCCCCGAATTTGCCCACTACCCTTTCATAGCCGCCACTGGTCTTACTGTTTCCTATTCTCGCGTTGAAATCCCCCAACAGAATCCCACACTCACTACCTTTTTTGCTGACAACATCCCCTAACTGCTCGTAAAAGGTGTCAAGATCGCCAGCACTGCTACCCTCGCACGGGCTATAAACACTAACCAGCCGATAAATACCTCCTGTCAGCTTAATGGAGACCCACATGATCCTTTCACTTACATACCGCACGCTCAAAACAAACTTTTCTAATTCCCTTTTGATAGCCATTCCAACTCCCCAGTTCGCCCTACCAGACTGAACACCAGACGAAAACACTTTATAACCGCCCACCAGTTCTTCGCGCTGCCCTTTCGTCCTAATGTCGCTCAACGCTAATATATCTACACCATAATCCCTTGCCAAGTCCACCAACTCACCCTTGCGACCCCTAAAACCCCCATTAACGTTTAGACTTCCAATAAACAAACCATCAACCTTTTTACATTGCCTGATCGTCAACGATGGGGTACCGTTCGAGTCCCGCATTGGTCGTACCCCGTGACCAACACTCGTCCGAGGCTGCCTATGACCGTTTTTACCAATAATGAGTACAGCCCAATAACGGAATATATTAACCGTACAGATACGGATGTACCAACTGATTTATTCTCTGTTTTTAGGCTTAGATTTTGCTATTTATCGCAATGGATATATCTACCACACCAAATATGATACGGACAATCTCATTCCGATGAGTACCTTTCAAAACTCAGGAGATAACATGCTGAATCTGATACGGGCAGTAGCAGACTCTTCTAAGTTATCAATACCAACGGTAACGTTTGGAAAATGCAAAAAAAAAATCACAGTAAACATTTAGACATTTCTCCACTAGACTGACGATGATGGTGAACTTGTTTTCTTCGATTTTCTTGGTTGGTTTATGATAAGCTACACGGCTACGAATGGCATTATCATAAATGTTATCGTATGTGCTGCTTCATGTGGAATAATTTTGCTGTCTATGCGTGGAATACGAACGAAATCTTGTAAGTGGTTGTGAAGGTGAAGATAAGTAATATCACGTAGTTAACTACGTCATGACATTAGGTGGCTTTCTCAAGTTAGACAGAAAGGTGTCGCCGAAAAAGGGAAATGAATTTTGTAAGGTAAAGCAGGCAGAAAAGTGTGAGAAACGATATTGAAGTACTAGATTTATTACCGAGTCGCGTGTTAACAAACCAATTATTGCACTTCAAAGATTAACTGCGGAAAACTTCATCATAAATAACATTCTGGTCAACTTTTTGTGTCGATTCGAAAAACGCATATTGACATTCGAACAAGAATTGTCGGTGGGCTATGGGAATATATGAAGAATCTGATACTTTAAATCTTAAGCACTCATATTACATGTGGCACAAAGTTGAGTCAATATGACGTAAGATGCCGTTCGGAAATTACTTTGTGGTTTTTTTTTCGAGCCACTGCGTCACGCACAAACGATCTGAAAATTCTTGGGCTTTAACGTTAGCGATATGCTGCACATTTTTAGTCGCAAATTGCATATTATGCCCACAGTAGCATAAGAAAATGCATGTAGCTGTATTTTATACGACTGAGCTGAATAATATACTTCCTGTGGGTATAATATACAACTTGCAACTAAATGTATGCAGCATATCTGGATTGTATTTATTGGGGGAATGAATTGATTGACAATAGATAAGGTATTACAATAAAATAAATTGAATTATATCAATTGCTGCAATCAATTCAAATACTGAGGCCGTTTTTATTGGGCCATTGTGCTGCACAACTATTTTGGTATGATCCCCTTCTGGGTTCGTCAAGCCTTTTGCTCTCTGCAATGAAAGTATCAGCAATACTCAGCTTCAGCTGTTCTTCCGGCGCAAAGTAATAATCTCCAAAGCATCTTGCTCTGAGATTACAAAAGGCCGGACACGTGCAGATAAAGTGTCACATGCCCTACACATAGGGTTGCTCACCACTCCCATCTTGTACACATTATAATTCAGGGTGCTCTGACCCGTGAGTAACCGTAATACTTTTCGCAAGTCAGCTCTGCTCAGTCCCAATACGAATTTAGTGGTCTGCGCATCGCAGCCACCTATGAATTCCCTTGTCTGTCTGCAAATCTCCAGCTCAACCCATTTCCTCCGATGACTCTCTTCGGTTTCTACGCTTAGCAAAGCCCTAATCAAGCCTGGAGAATTCGGGATGACCGGCTCAGGTCCTACGATCTTTACTTCGCTCCCCGTCCTTCCTAGTTCGCCCGCTCTTTCGTTCCCGGTACCCCGGAGTGTCCTAGTACCCAGATCACTGCCACTCTGTTGCATACTGAAAGGGTTTCCAGAAGCTCTAGGCATTAGAGAACTACTTTAGAAGTGATCTCATATACGAAAGCGCTTTCTAGGACGCCTCGCAGTCTGAACAGATCAGAATCGTTTCGTCCGCGACGCTTCCTTCTATCATCTCACTCGCACCCTCACCTGTTGCGACGATCTCTGACTGGAAAGCTGTGGCGTTCACTCCCAACGGTATTGAAATGTCTCGATTTCAACCCGACAAATGCACTCAGCTCCCATTCCCTCTTCTTTTTTCGATCCGTCTGTGTAGATTACCATACTTCCCTCCTGCCTTCCCATTCTGACCTCTACGGCACCAATGTCTTTCAATTTCTTTCAAAACGGAACATTGCCTGCATTGCGCCTCCTGGCACCTCCACTTCTTTAAAGCAGCTTCTAAATCTAGACAGCTGGGCAGTCTAGAGACTATCATCTCTGCTTCACGCTTCACGCTGCTGTGGTTGTCGAGGTCATCGCCACTGTGTCACTCAAGCAGTACTGTGCTGAGTTCCGCTTTCGGAGCCCACACCATGTATCCAAAGCACCGGATTGGCCTTACTACAACCAGTACATAACAGTCGGGGAAGTTCCCACTTCTTACCAAACACGCTCCGGTATTGCCAGAAGATTCTTAAAGCTTTTCTGATCCTACCCTCAATATGCTCTTTCCAGTCCAATTTACTATCAAGAATAACGCCTGGTATTTAACCTTACTAGCCAAACTGAGTCTAGTCCCGAAAAGCTTCGTTCTCTCCGGAAATACCACTTTCTGCTTATTCGTGTCCGGATTCACGAATAGCACCGTCTCTTCACACCACTTCTCGATTATTAAACCTAAGATCCCTCCGAAAGCCCCCGAGATAAGGGTTGCGATGTCATTGGTGTAGTCAATCACAAGAATTTTCAATGTAGCATGGAAAAATCAGGAATCCTCTTCCACTAGACATGACGTCAACGTTTCTAACACTGGGCGTATTTCCCATTCATTTAGACATATCTCGAAAGCTTGCTGCTCAAGAACTTGGTAAAATAACAATCGTCCAGGCAGTATGTGTTCTCGTTAGTTTGGGCCTGTTGCTGCTGTTAGCTGTTATCTACGACGCAGCACATCGATCAATGAGTTGGTTTTCGAATCCATGGATGTTGTTTGGAATTTATGTTTGTCCAATGTTCTTTTGTCTGGGAATCGGACCATCCATGTACATCTTGTACCGGAAAAAGGTTGAAAGAAATTCGTTTGCTAAGAAGCAAAAACGAAAGAATTTTTTATTCAACAGACGACAATACATCTCATCTACTACGTGCAAATGTTTCTTCACGCGCAATGCATTTTGCTGATCCTAATAACGTTGGTCTTAACGGGCCTAGGCGTTCGTTCCTCGTTCATTTTGATGTTTGACATCATTTTCTATTCAACGTCGACTCTAATAAATGTTTTGTCCGGACTACAACATAAAGGTAACTTAATGTGCAAAGAATCGCGATGAAACGTTGAAATGCTGAGCTTTGTTTTGAGTTTTTGAACGGGGAAAGTATATGAGGGAGGTGAAATTCAATCAAATTGGAACAAAAATATTTTCAGACGGAGTTTGGATTATTACCCACATGTTGGGACAAGTGATCCCGTTCATGTTTTTCTCGTACTACATCATATTCTCGTTGGACATGTTTATACCAATTCAGGGTCGAACGGATCCATCAATGAATCCAGATTTAATAATTGCCATCTCTTTATTCGGTTTAACATTAATGCTGGGTGGTCTGCTCATACCGACGCTAAATTTGTTCAAGCATTCTACTTATATCGTGAGCAGTTTTTTGGTGCTGTTTTTGGCTTTCATTATTTGCATGGCTACCCCACTTGGTTTTCCATATAAAGAGGCAGTTTCTCCACAACGCTTTTGGATATTCGTAAGTTACTAAAATGAATTTTCTATCAACAATGAAGGGAGAATGCGAAAAAATTGTTCGAAAAATTTAATTTCCGATAAAGAAATTCGTAGGATTTTTCTTATATAAACTGTTGTGGTCTATCTGTAGAATAAAAATGTTGAAAAAAACCCATATGCCTCAAAACACAGCAACAGAGAATTGTCTCTCTCTTTCACTCTAACACTTATTGCATATGTCATATCACTCACACACATGTATTTTACCTGTTGACTCTTGAAGCGTAGACAACAATAGTTTTTGTCTCATTCCATTATGATTCCTCTCTGTCAGTGAAAAAGATGCAAGAGCGAAAAGGCAGCGTGGGCAAGAGTGGTTTAAGTCGTATATCATGGGAGCGCGGCAGTAATACGCCCGTGACGCAAGTCCACATACGTACAAAACATTAAGAACATTTTTTTTCGTAGACGGCGGAACCATATATACAGCTAAGTTTTGACTTTTTTCCCTTGCACCGTAGTTTTTCGAATTCTACATAAAACTTTGATTGAAATCAATGTTTTACTTATTAAAATCGGTCCAGAGAAAATCGTCATTTTCCATAAAAAAATGTGTTATTTCATAGAAGCCAAAGTTAATGGACTCTTTTGGCTCGTGCTCGAAAACGGCTCGATAACTTTTCTTGAAATTTTACAGGGACTTTCCGGTGAGCATTCTACGCCATATGAGATTTTAAAAAAGGGGAGGTACTGGCCCCGTTTGGGCGCCAGAGTTCTCAGAAGGCACTATATAAAAAAATGTTTTGTATATGTGTGTGAGTGTGTTCAAAGTATGGGTCAAATATGAGCAAAATTTTTGGACTGTGTTAGGATGGAGATGGATATTTGGAGTCAAAGGAAAAGTTGTTGGGTTGGGTGTGTAGTGTGACAGGGTGACCAACAAAATGGTCGACGGTGTTATGGGACGGACTTAGGGGAAACATTATTTTTTTTTTAAATTTTTTTTGAGTTGGAGATAGGTGTTCGGAGTCAAACGAAAAGTTTTTGAGTTAGGTGTGTTGTGTGGTGTGTCAGGGTGACCAACAAAATAGCAGACGTTGGCATGAGACGAACTTAGGGTGAAAATTAATTTTTTTTTGGTTGGAGATATATGTTTCGTGTCAAAGGAAATTTTGTGTCGCTTTTTTTCGCCGAATTTTTTATTTCGCCTGAAATTTTTTTGGCCGCAAATTTTTTTTCGCCAGAATTTTTTTTCGCCACAAATTTTTTTCGCCGAAAGTTTTTTTCGCCACAAATTTTTTTCGTCCGAAAGGAAAGTTTTTTTCGCCGCAAATTTTTTTCGCCGAAATTTTTTTTCACCGAAATTTTTTTTCGCCTAAAATTTTTTTCACCGGAAATTTTTTCTACTGATGTCACAACAAAAACCCTTTTTAAAAAAGAAATGTGACGCAAGTCCTCGTCCTTTCTTGATATCAGTTAGGGTAACGCTTACAGCTTCGGAATGCAATAGATTCTTTTGAAATATTTTCACTTTTAATAAAAAAAATGCGTCGAAGTTAAGTGTCTCGAAAATTCTTGAAAATTTATAACGAAGCTTTTAATGCAATTTTCCTCAGATGCTTTTGGGAGGTGGATCTGGGAGTGGTGAAAAGTTCGAGAAACTTCTAGAAAATTTTCAAAAGTTCTAGAAACTTGTACAAAGTTCTAGAGAGTTCCAGAAAGTTCTCCAAGGTTCTCGAAAATTCTAAAAAGTACCAGACGTTCTAGAAAGTTCCATAAATTTCGAGAACTTTTCAAAACTTTCGAGAATTTTCCAGAACCCTACAGGACTTTCGACATTTGCTCAATGCTCACCCTCCACCATACCTCGAAACTCCTTACCTCCCAGGGAATTTAAATTTACAAAAGTTACTAAAAATTACCAAAATTTACTAAAGTTTATAAAAATTTACCAAATAAAGTTTTGGTAATTTTTGATAAATTTCAGTAAACTGGCACAAGTTTGAGCTCTCTGTGATTTCTAGGAGCCGAGATATGCGTAATAGGGACAGACGACAGACGGAAATACGAGCATACAAGCGTTACCCACATGTTCGTTACGCTAAAAATAATTATAAAAATATGGTGAGACTTAGTTGAGTTATCGTAGAGAGACAGATGGACGTATAAACATAAGCAAAGACCCGTACGTATCGGAATAAATGTGGCAAATCGGTTAAGAACTTTCGAAGATCCGGTCGAAAAAGTGGTCAATAATGTGGTTTTTTGAAGGTCGGCGAAACTTTTTCACTTATATCTCTTCAAGGTTTTGAATGAAAGATATTGACTTCCAAAAATTAGGAACAAAAAATTATGAAAATTGGTTGAGTGATACGGACTGTAGGGTCCTAGTGGTGTTGCAGTAGCCAAGTCGGGGAAAGCAGGCTGCTGCAAAAAAATTATATTAGAGAAGTTTGAATCTAGTATCCAGTACAATACGGTGCAAACCTTTCTGATGGCTGCCCTCTATCTGAAGAAGGCGCCAAGATAAAAATTGATGCTTTGCCTACTCTAAATTATTTTTACAAAAAACTACGCCGCAGCAGCTTTCCAACGAGTCCAAAACTCATCAAAATCGGTTGAAAATTGGCTGAGATATGGCTGGGATATCGAGAACTAGACAGCCGATCTTCCCGAAATTTTCAGGGAACGACAGTCTCGGTCCCAAATGAAAAATCTTCGGGAAAGTTATAGAGTTTGATCAGGAGAATTTTTTGGGATTTTCAGAAATCTGCCAAAGTGACGCCATTTTGGATTTTTCTTAGGTATAACTTATGCTTCTTTGGGTTTTCGAATTTTAGCTCCAGAATGATAACACTTAGAGAGTTGGTTTCTTCTAGAAAGTTATAGAGTTTGACCAGGAGAATTTTTGGGATCATAAGAAAATGGCTGCCAGCTGTCATAGCGGCGCCATCTTGGATTTTCGTTTATGGAGTGTTCCGAAGATAGCCGAAGGTGACATGAAGTGTTCCGAAGGTAGCCGAAGGTGACACGAAGTGTTCCGATGGTAGCCGAAGGTGACACGAAGCGTTCTGAAGGCAGCCGAAGGTGACAAGAGGTGTTCCGAAGGTAGCCGAATGTGACACGAAGTGTTACCAAGGTAGCTGAAGGTGACAGGAAGTGTTCCTAAGGCAGGCGAAGGTGCCACAAAGTATTCCGAAGGTAGCCGAAGGTGATACGAAGTGTTCCGATGGTAGCCGAAGGTGTTGAAGAACAGTTTTTTTCGTAAAAAATTTTTTTTGGAGAAAATTTTTTTTGGAAAAAATTTTTTTCGAGAAAAATTTTTTTGGAGAAAGATTTTTTTTCGGAGAAAGATTTTGTTTGGAGAAAGATGTTTTGAGAAATTGTTTGTCGAGAAATTTTTTGGTTGGAGACAATTTTTTTGGAGAAAAATTTTTTGTTGGAGGAATTTTTTTTGGAGAAATATTTTGTGGAGAAAAATCTTTTTTTGGAGAACTTTTTTTCGGAGACAATTTTTTTCGGAGGAAATTTTTTTTCGAAGACAATTTTTTTTCGGATAAATTTTTTCAGGAAATCAAAACTTTGAACACAAGGTTCCATTCAAACAAACTTCTGCGTATTATCAGCGATAGCGTCACCTCAAGCGATATCATTAATTTTGGAAGCGGACTTAAGGACCTCGTCACACTCTCCCTTTTAAGAGGTTTTTGTTGCGATTGCATATTCCTCCAATACTGTGTGCAATGTTTGAGAGAAAAGAGAGCCAAATTTTTGTGTCCATGAAAGTATGGGTCCGAGGCCTCTCCTTGGGGCCCACTAACCCACTAACTCAATGCTCGAAATTCGACTGGTTACAAATGCCATGGTATAAAATACTTCTTCGGCCATAGGCCATGTGTTCCTTCGTTTCTCTTACCGCTAAGTTTGAACGTCTTTTAAGGGGAGCTCATTTTAACTCATTTTATTACGAGTAAATAAAGGATACTGCTATCTTTAAGGATACATTAGGTATTGGATTAATTTATCCAATAAAAGAACACCTCTGTTGTTACTGCACATTGATATGAGGAAGGTGCATAAAATGTTATTTATATTTTAAATGTAGCACACAGAACGATCTTTTCATAGTTTCGATGGAAGCCTAAGGAAGCACGACTCAGTCTACTTCATAATGGCTATGGACAGACACACAGCTGACTACGTCTCAGGCAGAGCATTTTTTCCTTCACGTTTTGTTCAAACAATTAAAATAATTAATTTATATAGAACTACCAACGGCTACACCAGCGTCGAATGATTGTCTGTTCGAAATTGTGTGTGGAGCTCCTGTGTTTTCAACTCGAATGTTCAGTCAGTCGTAAGCAAACGCCTCATCATCCGGAACGCTGAACAGGAGTTGATAATCAGTCCAACAAATTATTTTTTCAGACAATCCAGTTATTTTGTACATGCGGAGAAACCTAACTTTCCAACAGAAACAAATTTAAAACTTTTACGCTCCGAAATGATACGCGAAAGAGTGAAACGTTTCGAATTCCAAGTGAATGGTAAGGTCATTAGTTCTTTTTTACAATTTATTTTTCAATTGTAAATTGGTTAAGCGCCTGATCACATGGTCTTGACAATATCACCGTTACCCGGACATGAAATGATTGATTGGAGTCTCCTAGATCACGTACCGACCAATATTCAAATGTGGAACTCATACGCCGGCGATCGCCCAACATATTTTGTACAATCAGCTTTCGGAAGTGCGTCAATGAACTTCTCCGTCGACATACAGGTAACATCCAACGGTGTCCACTTACGCTCTATTCACCTTCACCGTTTTCAGATCGCTTTTGAATTTGACATCACTGACGCATCGTTCGATGCTGCCGTAATTGGACATTACAATCACTATAGAGAGTTTGAAACCGTTGAGTTCAAAGCATTTAAAGAAAGTTTCCCATTATATGCTCACATAACGCCGTGGATTAGCTCATACAATAGTATGGTCTTTTGATTGTGTCGATAAGAAGCGTTTTTTTTACTTTAATTAAAATAATGTAAGGAACAACAGTAAAGTTTGAATCATTTCATTTCATCGAACTCCAATCTGAAATGATGGTTTCCGGATTTATTTCTTCTCCAAAGGGCTTCAGTCTCGTGGCAGCCTAGGAGTAATTTTTTGTACTTTCAGTTTTTACACTGCAGAAACTTTTCTTTTCTTTCTTTTTTCGAAGATTGCTTTACATAAATTTTTGCCTGTGAAAACCGAAAGTGTTGAACAATTATGATATATATAATATTATATCATAACAAAATGTTAGTAGTTTTGTAAGTTTTGTGAGGTGAGCTCTGCGACCTATGTTTCCATGGACAGAAAAGATCTAAGACTCACTGGTAATTGCTAACAACTTTCTGACACTTGCTGACATTTTTCTGACATTTGCTGACAACTTTCTTGCACTTGCTGAGTACTTTCTGAACTTTCTGATAACTTTTGCAGACTTTCTGACACTTCCTGACAACTTTTTAACACTCGCTGATAACTTTTCGAAACTTTCTGACACTTGTAAACCACTTTCTGAGGTTTGCTGACAACATTCTGAAACCGTCTCCAATTCGTGACAATTTTCTGAGACTGTCTGACACTTACTGACAACTTTTTGAGACCTTCTGACACTTTCTGATAACTTTCTGACACTTGCTGACAACTTTCTGACGTTTACTGACAACTTTTTGAGACTTTCTGACGCTTGCTGACAACTTTCTAAGACTTGCTGACAATTTTCTGACACTTGCTGACAACTTTATGAGACTTTCTGACACTTGCTGACAACTTTTTGAGACTTGGTGACTACTTTCTGAGACTTGCTGACAAATTTCTGACACAAGCTGACAACTTTTTAAAACTTTCGAACACTTGCTGACAACTTTCTGACACTTGCTGACAACTTTCTGAGACTTGCTGACAACTTTTTGAGACTTGCTGACAACTTTCTTAAACTTTCGAACACTTGCTGACAACTTTCTTAAACTTTCGAACACTTGCTGACAACTTTCTGACACTTTCTGACAACTTTTTGACACTTGTTGACCGTAACAATTTCTTCAGGTGTGAAAGAAGCGGCGAAAATTGATGACAAAACGCTGTTTTGGAAATTGTTGTTGTACCTTTGTTCTGATTCTGTTGTCACAATATCTTTCGAACTCTAGACGCTATTTGATCGAGTGTTATAAGATAAGTGTGTTTTGAACTTGATGACTACCACTCAGCCGGTTAAATAAATTCCATGATTTACTAAAATATAATTTTACTGATTTCTGAGTGGCTTACAGATTTTCTGATAAGCCGATCTAGTCTATTTATCTTATACGGGGATCTCAAATTCAATAAAGTGTCCAACGAGGAGGCGTTTGAGAAAAGCGTGTGCTCCATTTTTTCCATGTATTTTTGCGTGCAAGGAGGGGAGGGGGTCTAAAATCCGTATTTTTCAGTGTGCGCACAATTTGAATATCCTCTTAGTAATCAAAGGTTAAAATTCAAGAGCTCGCATCGCAGATATAAACATTTGAAACAATGTGTAGAAAGGTCGATAAATTAATACGTTGAGTAAATAAAAAATCTGTAAAATTGAATGCAATTATCTACTCTCCATCAAAACATTTGCTATGGTCGTCCTTAGCGTCCTACAGTTCTACACCAATATTTTCTTTAATATTAGGTAGCGATGACTGCTTTACGTGTGTGTGGTCCGTTTTTCTTTGCATGGTTCTGCAATTGTGAAAATTTTCAATGTGAACGATTTTGCAATAAGTTGAATTTACCAGCTGGTTCACAAGCACACACTTCATTCATAATACACAAAAGATATATTTACAACACGCTAGCATAACAATCGAACCAATGTGTTTACGACTCACACGCTTTACGTGAGCACATTGAGAACGACAGTGTCAAAGACAGTGGTTTAATTGCGTTTCCTTGTACATTGATTTTGTTTACTATGAACGAAATTGTCTGTTTGTGAACCAGCTGGTAAATTCAGCAGCATGAGCAGCTGTATGCATACGAATTGAAAATTTTCTCTTCTGTATTTTTTGAGCCAAAACGTTTCTATCGGATTTTTTTTTACTAGAAATGAATAGTAATTTTTTCTACCAGCTCAGAAGCAGAGACTTCGACTTTAATTGGCGGTTATATGTCGCAAAATTCAAAGTTTATCACAAGTAGCTCCTGTGAAATATAATTGGAACTGAGGTAAATCGCCTTTCAAATAAATCATAAGCAAAGTGAGTGAAATTTTCAGATCATGGATTTGGATGAAGCACCCGAACTGTTTTTGAAAAGGTTTCATTTGAAATGTTTTTTTAACTCAATTTTGAGTGAATTTATTTTTTCGGGTCGGGACGGGTTTTGTTAGTTGAAGTCAGACCCAACCCGAACCGACCAGACAAAAAAATAAATTCAAAAACCCAACCTAACCCGACCTAACCCGACCCGATGAATTGATTCGGGTTAGGGTCGGATTTTTTGTCGAGTATCGGGGTAGTCAGAGTGTTACGACCCAATATACAGACTAGGAGTGAAAAATAGGGTTGGAAGTTCGTTAGTTCGAAATCGTTGCCTTAAAACTAAAAAGTGCGTGCCACGTCTGTGGGATCAAATCAACAAGCAAACACATTGACACATGTTAGCGAAAGACCACAGATGGCGATAACCAAAGGTACTTTTTGCTAAAAATACTGATAATTCATGTTTGTACACACACATAGCAAGGTGAAAATATTTCAATAGATCGATCAAACGAAATTCAACTTTGATCTAGGACATACGTAAACATGGTTCGGAAACTAAATTTGAAAAACTAGTACGTTCATTCATTGAAAATCTTGGACATTTCGTTGCTCTTATCTCAACTGCAACCAACTTCATTATAATAAGGTTACTATAACAATAACTAGAGTCAAGTTGCTACGAACCGAGATAGTGCAGACATGATGATTATACTAGATACGACCGCAGCGCTGTGGTGGCCAACCGTGTTTTTCTATAGATAGCGACATGCAAGAATGGACAACAGGATGACAAGAAATATAGAGGATTGCAAGATCTCAAGGTTAGTGTAATAAGACAAGGCCTAGGTTGAGAACACATGCCATTAACAAAAGTCATGGTTGGTAAGAAATGACCAGTTTCAATAAACCAGTGACTAGGTGCAGTGAGGCGCGGTTAGGTGCGGTGAGGCGCGGCTAGGTGCGGTGAGGCGCGGCTAGGTGCGGTGAGGCGCGGCTAGGTGCGGTGAGGCGCGGCTAGGTGCGGTGTTGAGGCGCGGCTAGGTGCGGTTTGACGGGCGCGCTAGGTTGCTGGTGAGGCGCTGCTAGTGCGGTGAGGCGCTGCAGTTGCGGTGCAGGCGCGGATAGTGCGGTGAGGCGCGGCTAGTGCGGTGAGGCGCGGCTAGGGCGGTGCGGCGCGGCTAGGTGCGGTGAGGCGCGGACTCGGTGCGGTGCCGCGCGGCTAGGTCGGGAGGCGCGGTATGGTGCGGTGAGGCGCGGCTAGTGCGGTTGAGGCGCGGCTCGGTGCGGTTGAGGAGCGGCTAGGTGCGGTGAGGAGCTGCTAGGTGGCGGTATGGCGCGCTTAGGTCGGTGAGGGCGCGGGCTAGGTGCGTGAGGCGCGGCTAGGTGCGGTGTGAGGCGCGGCTAGGTGCGGTTGAGGCGCGGCTAGGTTGCGGTGAGGCGCGGCTAGGGCGGTGAGGCGCGGCCTTAGGCTGCGGTGAGGGCCGGCTAGGTGCGGTGCGGCGCGGCTAGGTGCCGGTGAGGCGCGCAGTTGCGGTGAGGCGCGGCTAGGTGCGGTGAGGCGCGGCTAGGTGCGGTGAGGCGCGGCTAGGTGCGGTGAGGCGCGGCTAGGTGCGGTGAGGCGCGGCTAGGTGCAGTGAGGCTCGGCTAGGTACAGTGCACAGCAGGGCTTATTATTCGGAATTTTTTAAGAATTTTTTAAGAACTTTGAGAATTTGAGGAGTTTTTTAAAAATATTCAGAATGTTTTAAGAAAAACTTTTAAAAACCAGATAAGCGCGTCTGTGTGACTATTTCGATAATTAAGAAGAAAATATATTCAGAAACGGTATAATAACAGATGTCAAAAATATAATTACACGATCATGACTAGTTGTACAGTTGCTTCTTCGAAAACTCCCTTATACCAAGAGTGTTGTTTTGCTTTCGAACTAGATTTAGGTCTTCGTTTTTTTTTTTTGCGACATCCAACGATTGATAGCCGGGGTGGGATCAAAATGTTCAAGTGAACAAGTAATTGTACAAAGTTTAAGCGGATGAGTTTAGACCGCGGTCGAGTACGCATCGTTCTTAAGCTCGGCTGTCCTCACGATGAATAAATCCGAGCTTTGCCGGAATATTTAATTTTGTGTAATTGCCAAAGTGTTCAGCGTTTTGTGCTATTGCCGAATTTTTTTTTGTGCTATAAATAGTGATTTATTCTCGAGAATCTAAAGTGAAATGATTGAATGGCGAATATGCAATTTGCTTTTGTTTACATATTGTAACAATTGTTTTGTTGTTTGCCGTGAACGTGTGAAGGCGGGTAATCGTTTCACTTTTCTTTGTGCCTGCAACTCAAGTTCAGGAGTCAAACTATCGCTGAAGTAATGTGGAAACGAACATCAAATCATTTCAGCGGAACACAGCTTTGCATGAATAAGTTGCTCGTCGATTGTTTTCAATGGGCATGCATACAATAGCAGTGTTTTACTGTCAACTATGCTCCGAAGTAAATCAGTCGAATTTGCTCTGAATTATGTTTTGCACGTGGTGAATCGGGCGAATTTGTATCGATTTCGGAATTCGTGTGGGCAGTTGCACGGATGAACCAGTACTTTCCTAGTTGTCGTTCGGCCCAGTGGCTATGTTGTTTATAAAATACTATCTCTACAGTGATAATCTCTACCAGAGAATTATATGTAGACCAAACTCGTAGACGTTTTGGACCACCCAGGCCGTCCCTTTTACTGTGACGTTCAACACCACCCAGGCCGTCTTATTCTACTTTATCTGGGGGAATATTCTTCCTAGTCCGCAGACACCAGATTTACTACTTGGTTGTTGTTTCTCTTTTATCTGGGGGAATATTCTTCCTAGTCCGCAGACACCAGATTTACTACTTGGTTGTTGTTTCTCTTTTATCTGGGGGAATATTCTTCCTAGTCCGCAGACACCAGATTTACTACTTAGTAATGAAACTCACAACTGTTCGTATTCGAATGATTTATTTCAGGAAAAAAG
>CM055404.1:142245597-142267053 GCA_029228625.1 Pseudolycoriella hygida
TCCGCAGACACCAGATTCACTACTTAGTAGTTGTTTCTCTTTTATCTGGGAGAATATTCTTCCTAGTCCGCAGACACCAGATTTACTACTTAGTAATGAAACTCACAACTGTTCGTATTCGAATGATTTATTTCAGGAAAAAAGCAACATATTTATACGGAAAAAATCCTCACTTTATGCTACGTTAAAATTTAAATATACTAGATTTACAATAGAATTTACAAATTGAAAAATGAAGTATTTTCTCCAAAATTTATTCGGAGTTCAACATGAAGTATTTTTTTATTTTAAATTTGAAGTAAAATTTTCCGAATTCAACATTGTTGCTTTGATACTTTGTTTGCCTTATGTCACCCTCCGGGTCATCCCTCAGCTCGGTTTGTGAAACGAAGGTTTTTGCCGCGGTTATGGCTCGCTAGCGAAGCTTTGCCAATGAATGAAGATTTTTTGGCTACATAGCAGTCCCCAGCCCAGCTTGTGGACCGGAAGTCTTTACCTTGTATAGGGCTAGTAGGCACTATTCCTATGTGCGCGCATCTTTGGGCTACAGGGTGGCTAAGGTCGACGGGTAGAGTAGTGATAGCAGGCCGCAGAGTAGTGGTGACACGTGGCTTCGTTCCGTGTAAGTCGAGACCCAAGCGGGAAAGCTTTGCGGTTTATGGTTTACGGTTTATGGACTCGCCACCAGCCTTGTGGCAAAGACTAGTTACTTGAATAGGGTAGCATCTGATTGCATATGAACGTGAAGTTGGAGCTCGGGTCATATGCTGTTCAAGAGGTGTCCAATCGATTGCTGGCTCTGTACAAGGCCGGCGATGTGGACAAGGTTTTCGTGTGGAGGAGGCCCTAACTGAGAAATCTAAGAAATAAGCGGATGAAGCGGTTCGGTCCCAATCCTTGAACTTGTTGTAGCCACCTGCAATACGCGAAAATATATTTATTACGCTAGACGTGTGCTATGTGAATTTACACAGCACTGTAGCTTCTTGAAGAGAATTTGGTATTCAAGGCTAACATGGATTCCGTTAAAACTCATTGGGACGGAAGCTAGATGCCGTGAGGTGCAGCTAGATTCAGTGCACAGACGGACAGGAAGGGTGAACACATAAAATAGCTATGGTAAAGTGGCATGGTTATAGGAAAGTAGCGATAGAGTGTAGTCAAAGAAGTTAATTTTGGACCTAAATCATCGATGATTCATTAGTGAATCAACGATGATTCACCGGGGAATCACCGAAGATTCACAGTGGAATCACCGATAATTCACATTGGAATCATCAGTGATTCTACAGTGAATCATCGGTGATTCCACTGTGAATCATTGGTCATTCCAAGGAGAATCATATGTCATTCCGCGGTGAATTATTTGTGATTCCCCGATGAATCATCGGTGATTGCCCGGTGAATCATCGGTTATTGCCCGATGAATCATCGGTGGTTGCCCGGTGAATCATCAGTGATTGCCCGGTGAAGCGTGTACAGACGGACGGATGGACAGGAAGGGTGAAATCATAATGTAGCTACCACTACCTAATAAAGTTTCAATGTTTTTTGCAAGTATATTAATTTTAGGACACAGATACTTATTTTAAGAGCCAATCATATCAGCATTACAATCATCACACTATGTTTTTACTAACAAACCGAGGTTTCCCCAAACAAGAAATTTTTACTTTCAGTGTGTAGTGGCAACAAACTACAAATACCAAGAAAAAGCTCTGGTTGAGAGAGTGCTGAACTGAATTGAACTCTAATTTTTAAATATCGGTAAACAAGTAAGTTCGTGTAAATCAAAATTGGTAACCCTTTCTGTGAAATAATAATGACGCTATTGATTTCGTTCGGTCTAACTCATTGTTCTTTTGATGACGATGCGAATATAAATTAAAAAATGTTTGCGTTCACGATGTATATACCATAAAGTAAACCAAATGAATTTCTATTCAAATGATAATGCTGACCATGCGATACGCGTACCGTGAAAATTTATTAGAATTTAATTGCCCTCAACATTTTGGAATAATTGAACCATTCGAATGCAAATATCACTATAAAATAACAGCAAAAAAAGAGTAAAAATTTATTTCCTTTGCTATAAATTTCACGTTTAAGTGTAGCTCTAATTTAACCCTCATTACACCAACGCAACGTTACCTTCCTCTTGCATTTGGCTCATTCAGCTACATTGTGCACAACCCATAAATCTTCATTAAAATGAAATTAATAAAATTTATATGTGAAAATAGCGAGCAAAAGTAGCCAATGAAATATTTCTGTGAAAAATCCACTTTACACTACCTCCATATCCCCAACCTCCACAATCATTCGAGAAACTTTGCAAAAACTTCTTTATATGAAACATAATGTTGGATAAGAGATCTGATATGTTACACTACGGATGCTACTAACTTCGCGATAATCTCAAATTTATTTATGATCCTAAAGTCATAAATTTCATTCCGGTAAAAGAAAATCTCTAATTTCTGAAGCATAAAATATTGAAAAAAGAATTCTTACCGAAATTACGTGTCGGTAGGAATGGATATGTACGATTTTCCGCTTGTTTGATTTCCAGATTTCCAACCAAATCGTAAAGCGTTAGCAGGGAGTCCTTGCATTTGTATTCCTTGGGTTCGAGACAATCGGGACATGTTGTTGGCGGGCCGCATAAGTCCTCATACGATTCACGATTGGGTGGTAATGCTCCAAAAATTGCTACGGTATTGGAATCGCCGATTCGATGAGGAGGTCTTGTCTTATCTGCAGGAGAAACTTCTGTTACACTTAGCGAACGTTTATAAATGACGTCTGCGTTAGGGGGGAGAAAACCGACACTTCATTTAAAAAAATCTTAATTTGTATGAAACATTGTAGACAAGGGGGAGAGTCCGAAATCCCGGAAAAAATGCAGACGTCATATATGAATGCTCGTTGCAAAAATGTGAACTGTTAAATTTGCGATGTTTTTTTAGAACAGAATCCTGCGTAAATAAAACATTATTCAAAGTTATAGCTCATGGATTGTGAGAGGATGACTCTTACACGAATAACAGATGAATCAGAATTCAAAAAGTTCGATTATGAAGGTCGAAAGTTGCTTAGAAAAATCATCGCATTCGAAGTTCGTCTGCGATGTTATTTCAAAGCAAATTTGTACCTTCATACTTAAACTTTTTGAATTCTGTTTCATCATTATTTTCGTTAGAATCTTCCTCTCACAGTACATGAGCTACAATTTTGAATAATTTGTTATATACACAGGATTCTGTTCTGAAAAAACATCGCAAATTTGACAGCTCACATTTTTGCGACGTGATCTAAGAAAATTTGTTTCGCTGGAGATCTTCAGACAGATTTTCTCTGAAAAAAAAATGCACAGACAAAATAGCCAGGAAAGAATAACTTTCCACTGTTTTTATTTACTGGAAAAATCAACCTGCCATTCATCTTAATTTATTCAAAATGATGATAGTTAAGCGCCGCGCCGCGCCGTAGGCCTGAAAAATAAAACAAACAAAGTACGTGATAGTTGCAGAATTACGTGTGTGTCATTAGCTGCAACTGCAAGCACGGCCCATGGCGAGGAATTGGGACACGCCCAATTATCGCGAGCTCTACCTAAAACGACAAGTGTTATCGGCACATGTATGTCCTATTCTCTCTACTGATTTTTCTCCAACCTAGTTGCCCAGTATAGGGATAAAGGGGTGCAGTGGCCCAAATTCAAAACGTGAATTGCTGCTACTCAATTTACTATCTTGTATAGCCCCGTCGTTGCAGCACCATACCACTAGAGTTGAGGCCAAATGCCCCAAGTGCAATGACACTTGAGGGCTGCCCAACCCGTCGTACCGGTTTTATCCACGGTAGGAGCTTAGGCAGTTAGGCTCTTACCTGAACCACTTCGGTAAGAATCCGATCACGATAGCCGGCTCAGGAAAACAAGTTTAGTTTGTTAGCGACCACCTTTGTGGCAAAAAAGAAACAAACAGCGGGGGTCTGGCGCATAGACCTAAGCATAAAAGATGTGCAGCGAGGGGTGAACCACTCCCAGATAATCACTAAGTAATCATCAAATAATCACCAGATAAATCCAAATAATCATTTTTCTGAAAAAGAGTGGTTCACCCCTCGTGCTGCAGTTAGTAAGTCCACCGTAATTCAGACGGGTCGTAGACTGGCGTAAACTTCAGCAGCTCTTTTGGGGGCTCGAGAAAATCTGTAGATTGATAGAAGAATGTATACTTGGACCTGGACCAGAGAGAACTGAGAAACAGAGTTAAACTTGTTTAAGTGCCCGAACACCGACTGCGACTAGACGGTAATGAGAAGGCTGATGAACTGCGCAAAACTGGCTCAACGGCAATCACATACGGACTCGAACCTCACATCCCCATTCCGAATTCGCTTTGTGCCAAGGCAGTGAAGGACTGCGTGAAGGCGGATCACAGAAAAAGCTGGACAGCGTACGAAGGAGGAATACATACCAAGCATTTCTTCCCCAATAAATTCCATCAGCTCAGATACAGCACGCTAGGCGTGCCTTGTTTGTGGCCAAAAATATATGATCGTAGCTGTAACACCCTTCGAAAGTGGTCGAACTAGGACCTATAACATTAGACAGGTGCCTGGTCGACACGAGGAGGCTTTCGTGATTTTTAAATGATGAACGGGAAAAGGAACAAAGGGATCTGTGTTCCAGATCATGAAAGTGATCGTCACAAGTTGATAGAATCTAAAATCTAATAAGTCCACCACCGCGCTTAAGGGGGAGATGCGGAAAGCCTAGAGGTGAGCGGGTCGGAAACCGGAAACCCGATACCCAACCCGACCCTATCCTATTTTCGAAAACCTGATATCCTGGTAATCCGAACAAACTGAAACTCACCCGACCCAAATCCGTCTCGATTCAATTTTTAAAAATCTATTAACCCGGCAATCCGTATAAACAGAAACCCGACCTGACCCGATCCGATTCGATTTTGAAAAACCCGTAACCCGTCAACCCGATAAAATTGATTCGGGTTCGGGTCGGGTTTTTTCGTACATTCGGGTAACCCGCTCACCTCTAGGAAAGCCCATATTTAACTTAAATATTGCATGGTAATATCTGCCAAGCTACCCAACAAAAGTGTATTTTATAGGAGGTATTATGTCAGGTGGTACTTGTCTGTGCACAGGGGGGCCCGGGGTTTTTTGTCAAAGAAAAATCGATTTTGCATTGAAAAAATCGTTTGTAACGTGTCACGTAAACCTTTGGCGTAGTCAGAGGTACATTGTATACACTATGCATTAGTGTTTATTATTATTAATCGTATGGTTTATTCATCTTTTAAATTCGTCACAATAAATTTCTAAAATACTACACTTTTACATAAATTACATTACACTATTCACAGCAACTATTTACATTTACTATTTGCATATACTTATACACACATCACACATTGATATCCAGTTTCTTCAGCCATAAAATTGCGTCCGGTGACACGGAGTTCAATGCTTGTAATCCCCCAATCATTTTTCGAAGAGGGCATTCATCCACTATGTGACTCATTGTTTGGACAGAGGATCCGTCACCACAGTCACAGTATGGTGAGTTCGTGAAGTTCCACCTGTGCATTTGGTTGGCTGAACAGCCATGTCCAGACCGGAACCGGTTCAGCATTTTCCATTCCTTTCGTTCCAAAGAAAATCCACTCAGTTTCTTTGTTGGGTCGTCAACGAGAATTTTATTGGTGAAATTCGGGCTGTTCAACCAGTACGATGTCCAGGCATTGTTTATATCGAAATTTTCGCTTTGGATTTCAAGATCTAGCCAAATTGGCGAGCGTGACGTGAGTCGTCTGGGTGGTGGGTCTTCCAAGTCTGCTAGTATGGGCAACCTATAGTTCCTGGTGTCGTCGAGGCAGTTCTTCCACATTTTGTGAGCAGCTTGTTTCCGTCTTAAATGTGGTGGTGCAATGTTGGACAATACATGGAGCCAAGGAACCGGCGTCGATGACACTGTTCCAGTAATCAGTCGCATCGAAGAGTTTAGCTCTACGTCGATTTTTTGAACATGTGCGCTATTATACCAGACTGGTGCGCAGTATTCGGCCGACGAGTAGACTAATGCGAGAGTTGCTGTTCGTAGCACATTGGCATCTGCACCCCAGTTTGTTCCTGATAGTTTTTGAACTAGGCTGTTACGTGTCTTCAGCTTTTGGCTACGTTGTTCGCAAAGTTGTCTGTAGGTCAGTGTACGGTCCAGAGGCACTCCCAAATATGTCGGCACAAAGTTAGTGTACATTAGTGTGCATTAGTGTACATTGTACAATCAGATTCTGCGTTACTTACATCGTACTTGTATGTGGCTTATTCCATCTCTATGCAATGTAAGGAAAGTTATTTGCATCTTTTTTACTCTTACTGAGTTGAGTTGATAGAAAACATACCGTTCCTTACATTACAGCACATCTACTTTGGAAATTTGCGTTACCATTGTTTTCAATACAAACTGGTAACTTTTTCAAAGTAAGTGAACGAAAATTCATTTGGTTCACTCAATTTCTATAGCGTTTACAAATTTGGCTGGCCAACGAATTTCATCTCTTTCACTCTTTCAATGCGATTTATATTAACATGAGAGAAAACACATTCGTTCACCAGCTGACATGGTAGCCACAATATATGGGTTACCGATGGAATAAGCCATTTACAAAGTAGCAATGCCTATGGAATGAGCCATCGCCCACATCATTCTTGCACACGCTACATTTTCCCATATGATAGAAAAATACATTTTCCCATAATTTATTCATCTACAATACATTCGTATATAGCGTGCAAAGCGTTTACATTATTTACATTGGTAAATTGTTATGTTATTATACATTTCCATAAGCGAATTTTTTTTCATTTTTTGGGTAGAACCGTTTTGTAACCGGCTGACGTTAGATGCACTTATTTAAAATTCTCTAAGTGTGAATTTTTGGTAAAACTTATTATAGTCGTTCCGGTTTTATCTCTTCTGTGTTTCACATGTTTCTAAGCTTTTTCAAGCATTAATGTAAAGACGTGGAATGTAAAACCTCATTATTGGCGGACAGGAAGACACGCGGACATTTTTGTTTCGTTGCTTTCGCTTACGTTAAACGTCAAACGCGATTAAAGCAGAATTAACCAAATGGTCTTCTCATTCTAGTAAATTGTATTTTATACCATCGAAATGTATAATTGAAACGTGTAAGTTTCTTATATGACCTTCAAGCATATTAAACAAAATAGAAACATTTTAATGAATTCAATAAAATCAAAACAAACTCAAGCCATCGCAGCAATCTGCAGCATTCCTGGAAGCACCTGCTCTTGAAAACACCGCTCTTGTGAGGTTTTGTCAATGCTAGCCAGTAAAATTATATAAAATAAGGAACAGGCACTAAGATATAACATTATTGATCTAGCGTCCCACTAATAAATTGGTTTCCTTTATACTACTATATTTTTTCATTCGTCATTCAGACTAGAAAAATATTCCAAACAAGCTCTAGTAAATGTGGTAAGAGTTGGCTTCCTCCTTACACCTCGCGGCAGTGAATTCCACGTAATGATGGCATGAGTGAAGAACGAGCTATGAAACATATCCGATTCTACCTTCGGTACAACATAGTTCCTTGTTCGCAGTGATCGTGCTGGAACGAGTATCTCAAACAAGTAATTTGGCGTTTTATTCGTGATCAGGCTGTATAAGATCTTACACTCATTCAACTTCCTAAAATTCCCAATCGAACAGCCTAGCACCGCTCTTGCATAGGATGATACACTCTCTGACCTACTCTTCGAGAAAATGAATCTAAGGCAGTCATTGAAAGCTACCTGCATAGATTCCCTCGTTACCGAGTCGAGCACTGGCATCAAGACCTCACCATACATGAAGTGAGGCAAGATGCACGATTTGACTAACTTCATCCTGGCCGCTAGGGGAAGCGACGTCTTACTACTCCATAATGCCCAGAGCCCCCGATACACTTTCTTTCTAGCCTCACTCCAATGATCTTCCCATGTGAAAGTTTTGTTGAACCAAACACCCAGCACTTTAGCCTTATTCACTACAGGCACCTCTTCCTCACCCAGCTTAAACACCGGGACAATGCATACTTCAGTCCTAGATATCACTAGTACCTTTGACTTCGATGCATTAAGTAATAGACGATTTCGCACAGACCAGCTCATGATACATTGAAGATCACTGTTTATGAGACAAATTGCTTCCTTAGCCTTATCCAACGGACAGCTGAAGTATAGTTGAAAATCATCCGCAAACATGTGGCAGCTACAATTACTCAATACGCCTGGCAAATCATTCATAAACATGGAGAACAGTATCGGCGCAAGTACCGTTCCCTGTGGTAGGCCACAGCTCATAGAAATAAAGCCCGACCTGTATCCATCTATCTCTACGCATTGTACTCGCCCTGATAAAAATGACTCAATGAGCTTCAGGGCCGTAACATCAAAGGAAAAATTCTCACACAGCTTCTGTAGCATCAGGGTGTGGTTCACTGAGTCAAAGGCCTTGGAGAAATCCAGGAGTAGCAAAAACGACACAGCCTTTTGCTTCGCGTTTTGTGCACTGCATATGTCATGAGCCACCTTCAATAACGCTGTCGTGGTGCTGTATTTGGCCCTGAAGCCAGATTGGACAACATGCAATAACTCATGCTCTGCAAGAAATTCCATAATCTGCCACTTCATCAGTCTCTCCAAGGCCTTAGAGAGTGCCGGCAAAATGTGAATCCCTCTAAAATCCTTCAGCTCACGAGTATCCGAGTCTTTATGTTTATGAAATACTTTAGACTTCTTAAACGATCCAGGATAACTGGACGTCGTAAGAACACAATTGAATACTTGAGTAATAAACGGCAGAGTTATTGGCAACGTCAACTTAACAAACTGTATCGGACTACCATCTAAACCAATGGCCTTGGACTTAGTCATCGATATTGCGCTAAATACACCATAGCAATCTACATTCTTGAATGCAAATGTTGAGTTTCGCGGTCTACTCAATTCAACTGATCTCATCGGCAGGGAGTCGGTAAATCGACTTGACAACGATTTACCAATACCACTCAAATAGTCATTAAAATCCTCTGCTGTGAACGGGGGATTTGGATTACGATTATCTTTACCCAAGCCAATACGCTTCATATCTGCCAAAATGTCTTTGAATCAGTTGCATCACCATTACCATGGAATGGGTTGAAGGGAAGCGTGTCAGATGGTAGTGGTAAGAATGTTTCTGTGATTGAATGTGGGGTTTTTTCTCACGATTTTCTGATGTTAGACCTTTCCTGTTTAACAGGCAATTTTTTTCAATATATAAAACACTAACGCTTGTTCAATAGATGTTTTATGACTGTCTTGCGAAAGAGCCGGTGGAACAACTGAAGATGAACTGTTCTTCACGGTTCTAGGGCCGCCACCGAGCTCTGAGGCCGAAACAGTGTCTGTTTTTCTGAATTTGTCATTTAATGTGAAACTTAGTCGGTAAGGGAAGGGAAACGTTCTCAGTTGAATTTTCAAATGATTTGTAACTTTTCAGCTCTTACATTGAACGATTAGGTTAGGTTAGGTTGAAGTGGGTAGGGCTCGGCCCTTGCACCTAAGCCTCTATTGGGCCTGTTGTGCATGCCCACAGTTGATTGATTACTCACAGCCTTTTGGTACTGTTGAGGTAATCAAGGATTTTATTAAGCGGTAATCTCCAGACTGAATTTTAGGGCAGTATGTACGGACTTATACTTTTTGATCTAGCTGTAACATAGAGATGAGCGGGTTGCCCGAAACTTCGAAAAACCCGACCCGAACCCGAACCCGAATTGTTTTTTTCGGGTTTCGAAAATTTTAATGGGGTCGGGTTCGGTCCAGGCCGGGTTTGGAAACAGTTCGGGTTTCGGGTTTCGAAAAATTTTATCGGGTCGGGTTTGGTCCGGGTCGGGTTGTTGTATCATTTTATTTGGGTCCCGATCCTTTATTGACTTTTTATATTTTACAAAACTCGTCTAAATTTTATCATCTTTTTGTTTTAGTCTAAGGTCTGTGAAGAATGCAGACGTCGGGCGTTGAAATAATTTTTGTTCCGAAGTAATTTGGGTTGTGAGTTTCGAAAAACTTGAGTGTATGGTTCGGTCCTGGTCGGGTTTTGAAACAGTTCGGGTTTCGGGTTTCGGGTTTCGAAAAATGGTCGACCCGCTCATCTTTACTGTAACATATGCGGGACAGTCGCATAGAAATTGTTCTGCCGTTTCCACCTCACCACAATTTGGGCAATTCGGGTTGCCGCTGAGTCCTAGTGTGAACAAGTGCTTGTTTAGAGGGCAGTGCCCTGTCAGGACGCCTGTTAATCTTCTTATGTTTTTCCTACTCAGTGCTGAAATGTATTTTGAGTTTTTTGCATTGATCCTGAGAGATTTCCAGTATTTCCGAAAGTGTGATAGTCTCCATTAATGTATTTCCTTCTTATACACTGATGATGGAATACCGGCGAAGGGCTCTGGGTCTATGAAGGGTTTAGCCGCTTTCGCTTTCGCAAGTGTGTTTGCTTCTTCGTTTCCTTTAATTTTGCTGTGCCCTGGGACCCAGACTAAGGTGACTGTGTTGCTGTTATAAAGTAGCTGTATGCTTTCTCTACATTGAAGGACCGCTTCAGGGTAGATTTTGTAGGCTTCAGTTGCTTAAAGGGCGGTCTGGCTATCAGAGCAAATGAAAATGGCCTGGTTTTGAACTTCGGTAGATATGAGCTCTTTGCAACACTGCGTGATTCATAGATCTCTACTAGGAATATGGATGCATATAGTCCGAGGGCGTATGATTTGCCAATCTGATATTGGGGGTAGCTCCAGCAAGCCATCTGAGCACCACGTTACACGGTCGTGTTTTGGAATTGCAGTGCCATTTTCCCAAGCCTCTCTTGAGGGAAATAGCACCTTAAACTTTTTTTCAAACCGGTATACTGGCGCTATTGATGAACGCCGCGTATGATAACTTTGGCCTAACGATAGCAGCATTACTTTAACGTTGAGGGTTGAGTCCCCAATTTTTACCAATGGTCCTGTCACAGCTCCATAGGGTTGCTGTAGCCCTACGGATTCGATTATGTAGGTGAAGATTCCAATTCATCTTTACATCCAGATTCAGGCCTAGCAACCTAGCAGATGGAGAGAGGGTAATTTCCTTCCCAAAAATTTTTGGGGCTTTAAACCCCACTATTTTCTTATTCCCGTTAAATAGTACCAGTTTTGTTTTCTCTGTGTTTACTGTTTGCTCGTGATTGTAGCACCAGTTTTCGATGACTTTGAAGGCCGATTGCATCAGTTCACATAAGGTACTTACAAATCAGTCGATAACTATAATTGCCAGGACATCTGCAAAACATTGAGCGAAGTATCCTGCGTCATTAAGGCACTTTATTTCACCATAATATAGAGCAAAGGAGGTAGAACTCCCCCTTGAGGACATCCTTTGATTGTACGAACTATAATCGTTACTGATCCTAAGCTGGCTGAAACTACTTTCCTGCTTAGCAGCTTGTGGTGGTGCTATCAATTCCATGTCTAGTACACGAGTTCGTTATGGAACCGAATTTCATGTTGCTGAACTCGTTCGACAGGTCGAACAAATTGTGAACGACAGGTCGCTTTTTCAATTTTATTTACCGTATGGTGGAGAGCACTTTCAGCTGATTTACGGGATTGATAGGCAAACGACAGACAGATAGGCAGAATCTGGCAAGTGCGATCGTCTCAAGAGGAGGTGCTACCAAGAATGATGCAATGGCTTGATTTTGTTTGATTGTGTAGAATTCATTACTAATTATAAACCTCTAAAGTTTGTCTGCTTATTTATGTGTCTATTTGTCTATTTATTTATTTGTCTGTCGGTCACAATCCCGTTATTTTTGTGTTTAAACTGAGGAGCAAAAAAATACTTTTTGATATGTTGTCGGAGATGGTGCAAAACGTCGAGAAAACATGTTCCGGGGTGGGATATTGTTTTAAAATGAGGGAGTTATGGGTAAAAAACGGGTCAAAATTGAAATCACCCAAAAGTCAGTCAAGATGTCGTCTTAGATTGAAATGGTCAAATCAGTTATCAAACGTCTCTTCGTTTGTATGGGAGATACGTCGTTGGTTTCTTCCACAAAGTCTCAGAGTTCTGTTAGTAGAATCGGTGGCAAATGGCCAAAATTGGAAAAATTTGGGACAAATCAGTTTTTAAACGTATCTTCGTATGTATGGGAGATACGTCGTTGGCTTCTTCGAACATGTCGGACAGGTGGACATGTGGTCAATTTTGATGGTTTTAGAAGTTCGGGGAAGGTATAAGAAATAAATCATTGGTTTCTTTGGCAAAGTGTCAGAGTAGAACACGTAGCAAGGGCAACGCTGAATACGGTGAACGCTGAATAAGGTGAACGCCGAACTTTGAGAAAGTGGAATACGGGAAACATTGAACACGGAAACCGTGGAGTACGTGCGAAGTGGAATACAGGGGAAGTGGAATACGGCGTAAGTGGAGTACGGTGGAAGTGGAATACGGGGAGCATTGAATACGGGGAACGTGGAATACGGGCGAAGTGGAATACGGGGGAAGTTGTATACGGTGAACTTGGAATACGGGAAACTTTGAATCCGGGGAACGTTGAATACGGTGAACGTTGAATACGGTGAGCGTTGAATACAGTGAACGTTGAATACGGTGAACGTTGAATACGTGGGAAGTGGAATACGGGGAAGGTGGAATACGGTGAACGTTGAATACAGTGAATACGGGAAAAGTGGAATACGGGAAAAGTGGAATACCAGGGAAGTGGAATACGAGTAGCTTGGAATACGGTGAACGTTGCATACGGTGAACGGGCTCCCCTACAAAATCCTGAGGCACAAAATCCAAAGGCGTCAAAATCCGGACGAAAAATCCGGAGGCTACAAAATCCGGAGGCTTCAAAATCCAGAGGCGTCAAAATCCGGAGGCGTCCAAATCCGGAGGCTACAAAATCCGGTGGCGTCAAAACCAGAGGCGTCAAAATCCTGATGATGTTGTTGCGTCTGGATTTTGTAGCCTCCGGATTTTGTAGCCTCCGGATTTTGTAGCTTCCGGATTTTTATTACTTTTGCACATATTATTTCTAATAGGGAATATTTTAAGTCATTGCTTACAGCAACGCTAATATTATTCACAATCAATATTATATATTGGTGTGAATTATTTAATACTACTGGCAAATATATTTATTTGGTGTAAATAATAAACGGTTTTAAGTATATTTAATAGTGGGGGGCTCTGCCCCCTCACCCCCGCGCCTGCGGTGGGCTTGGTTACGCCCTGCAGGCGGCCGTATGTGCACGGGGCTCTGCCCCAAACCCCGCTAAGGGCTCTGCCCCTTAGACCCCCTTATTCCCCCTTGACCCCCTTTGCGGGGGCTGCCGCCCCTCGATCCCGCTTTTTTTTTTATTCTAGGCCTGCGGCGCATCAATACATATTTACAATACAATTCGTATCAATAAACTGTAGCTGCTTTAAATACCACTACATATTTCGTCCGGATTTCGTCCTGATTTCATCCGGATTTTTTATTTTCTTCTGGATTTAGACGTCTCCGGATTTTGACGCCTCCGGATTTTGTAGCCTCCGGATTTTTTGTCCGGATTTTGACGCCTCTGGATTTTGTGTTTCCGGATTTTGTGCCTCCGGATTTTGTGCCTCCGGATTTTGTGCCTTTGTAGCAGCACCCGGTGAACGTTGCATACGGGGAAGTGGAATACAGTGAATGTGAAATACGGGGGAAGTGGAATACGCCCACTATGATTTTAGTATTATTAGCGGTAATATCAACGAAGTGATATAGCGACCTTCAACATAACGCATCAAAAAACGAAAAATTATATGCTTTGGCTATCTGAATAGACAACACGCGAAAATGATAAAGTCTGCGTAGCCCCTAGGGGCGGGGGTTTCAACTAGTTGAGTATATTAGCAAAACGTAAGAGAGGATAAGGCGTCATGTGAATTCTTTCGCCTTTTCTTAAGTGAAAATAAAATGTTTCCCTGCTGCATAATGTACTGTCAGTAACACGCTTACAGGTTGCATAATATATTAGTCGCTCTCACGACAAACAGGTCTTAAGTGTTTACAATCACAATGGAATTTCAGAATGATTTTTCACTTTTGTTCTGTCTGTCGGTCGTGAGAGTGACCTTATGTTTACGTGTGAAATAAAGTGCCATTTCGTTAATTTGCTAATAACATCGTTACTCATTTCTGTAATTTTTGGTATTAAGGATAGTAGCGATGTTTCGAAAGGCTAATTAAAAGAAAAATTGTTAAAAAAGTTAAGGCTCGAAGGACGATGACCTTAATTTCCTCTGTTTATTTAACTTGTCCACTTGAGATGCTATCTTTGAATGATCGTAACACACACCTTTTGCTTGTTGTTTATACAATGTTTACGTAACGAACTTTCGGACTTAGTGAGTAAATATTATTGATTGCAAGGGCTTTACAAACTCCAAGCAAACAAAATGAACTTTTCTTCAAAGGGAAAAAAGTTTACCATCTTCGTTGTATACGTACGAATCCAATTTTCTTCAATTTTATTTAACCTTCGTACACCTAGCAAATTATATAAGACGAATTAAAGGCAACAAATTCTGTTTTTATTCTACCATCACGTTTGCATTCTTATGATCACTTTGTTTCGTACGATTCGGTCTAATGAATCTCAAGAAACAATAGAACGTTTCATTCAAAGTGCGATGTATACATGCATAAAAATAACAATTTTTCTTTTCTGTAAGGAGATATGGCTGGGTGTACTCATTGGAAATGAATGTCTAGATATACCTCAGTTGTTTTTAAATAATTTCCTACACATCATCGTTTCAATGGGAAACTTGTAGATTCAATTATTTTGTTCCAGTGCATATAAACGTTGGATCTACATAATAAACCAATTATGACAACACTTTATATAGCTGAACCCCTCGTCAGCTAATAAAGTGCAAATTTTTGTTCTTTTATTATTTTGAATGAGTGTTTACATAAACATACCATTTACATAAATTACTGCTGTTGTAGTGTTGACATCGTTTCTGCTTATACACTGATATTCTCCGTAATCATCATCTCGTATTCTGGTGATATTTAATCTGATTCTGGATTTATATCTAATGAAAGCGGAAATCGGAAATGAAAAAATAAATTAGGTACAAAAAATGTCAAATTCTTTTAGCATGTCTCGTAGACGATTCGAAGTGCAAGTTTTTATAACTTGAAAAGTTCGTTGTTTTTTCGACGCTGTTATATAATTCATAGCCGTTTCTCTTTGTTAAATTTTTTTTTATCGCAAAAAGTCGTTAATGATTCAGCTTTGCTATCATTACATAGAGTTACCGTAAGGCTCTATAATTTTGTCCGTTTTTTACCCAATTTTTTGCTTTGATGAAATTTTACGATAAGCGGTTTTGAAAGACCAGACGACTTGAAGTGGGTATTTGTTCTCGAGGGTGAAACGTAATTCGCCCAGAGGACAAACGTCTTTTCTCAAATATATTTTACAGGAGAAAAACTGCTCTAAGTGTCGATCTAGATTTTTAACTATATACCACAAAATGACAATTGCTCGAGGGGTGACGCACTTCATTTATTCCATTTATTCCCAAAATTTTATTGCTGTTTTTGCGAAATATCTGAGCCAAACATATCACAAGTTAGACAAATAAATTCAAAAAAACGTTTGCACAAATTATAAAGCATTTTGAGCATCTTGAGATTAAATCATGCCCGCAGCGGTAGCGGAGGGCGTGACGCAGTCCCCACACCCCAAAAAAAAACGTCCACAAACCCAAAAAACACCACCTTTGGGACAAGGAGCCATATATAGGCGAACTTTTGAGATTCTTCCCCTCGCCCCCCCCCTCTCCAAATTATTTTTAAAAAAAACTACGTCGCTTTCAAACAAGCCCTCACTCATCAAAATCGGCTGAGATATCGAGGTTTGAAAATGACACTTTTCTATGGAGAAATAATTTTTCTATTGTACTCATCATTATAGAAACTTTGTTTCTGATCTGTCGGTTTCTATCTATCTATCTATCTATCTATTAATAATTTTCGATCTCGAGAACTAGACAGCCGATCTTCCTGAAATTTTCAGGGATTGTCAGTATCGGCCCTAAATGAAAAATTTCATATGCCGCTTTTCCGGGAAAATTCTGGAAAAGCAGTGGCATGGGAAAAAGTGGTCAATTTTGAGGGTTTTTTAGGTAATGCTCGGAGTTTTCGAATTTTAGCTCCGGAGTGACAATAGCTAGAGAGTTGGTTTCTTCGGGAAAGTTATAGAGTTTGATCAGGAGAATTTTTTGGTATTATTAGAAAATGGCTGCCAGCTGTCATAGTGGCGCCATCTTGGATTTTCATTTATGCTTTTTTGGTTTTCGAATTTTAGCTTTTTAGCTCCGGAATGACACTACTTAGAGAGACGGTTTCTTCGGGAAAGTTATAGAGATTGGTGAGGAGAATTTTTTTGATGAATAGAAAGTGGGTTTGCCGAGGCGCGGAAGTTGGTCAAAATCGAGGCGAAAGTTTTCGCCAAAAAATTTTTTTCGTCGGAATCGATAGATATAGACTTGGGCATCATTTTTATCAATAGAAAGTGGGGTCGCCGAGGCGCGGAAGCTGGTCAAAACTGAGGCGAAAGTTTTCGCCAAAAATTTTTTTTCGTCGAAATCGATAGATATTAACTTGGGCATCATTTTGTATTTGTATTTTAGAGACTCCACTAACAGCTTTTTACAGCCAATAACAAGTGTTGTCTAGTGTTGATGAATAGAAAGTGGGGTCGCCGAGGTGCAGAAGTTGGTCAAAATCGGAGGTGTTCAAATGAAATGGTCAAGAAACCAAAACAAAACAAAAAACTTGAAAAACTACTGATATCCCAACAAAAACCTCTTAAAAGGTAAAGTGTGACGCAGTCCGAAAGTCCGCTTCCAAAATTAATGATATCGCTTGAGGTGAAGATGTCGCTGATAATACGCAGAAGTTTGTTTGAATGGAATCTTGTGTTCAAAGTTTAAATTTCCTGAAAAAATTATAGCGCTTTTTTAAAACAAAATTACGTTGTGTTAAAAAATTGCGTCATAAATGCCGGGTCCACCAGCGGAATAATGTTTCAATACTTTCAGTTTTTACACGCAAAAATTTAAATTTATCTTAAACAGTCTACGCAATAACAAGCAAAAGTCAAATTTTTGTAACGCAAATCTGAAAGTACAGAAAAATTATTCCGCTGGTGGGTCCGGCATTTGTGACGCAATTTTTTTTAACACAACGTAATTTTGTTTCAAAGAAAGCGCTCTAATTTTTTCAGGAAATTTAAACTTTGAACACAAGATTCCATTCAAACAAACTTCTGCGTATTATCAGCGACAGCGTTACCTCAAGCGATATCATTAATTTTGGAAGCGGACTTTCGGACTGCGTCACACTTTACCTTTTAAGAGGTTTTTGTTGTTTTCATTTTTTTGGAATAAATTTATTCATTCCATTTTCAACAAAAATTCTTTTGAGTTTTCAAAAGTGGGTTTTATCTTTTTTTGACACATTATTATGGTTTGTTTTATGCGTTGCCATCAAAATCAAGTCGATTTGAGGTTTTGACGAATTTGAAAAAATTATCATTTATTCCAATATTTATTCCATTTATTCCCATTTATTCCATTTATTCCGATTTATTCCATTTATTCAATTTATTCCCATTTATTCCATTTATTCCCATTTATTCCATTTATTCCATAAACCGCAGAAGTGCGTCACCCCTCGCAATTGCTTCTTCTATACGTATTGTCGTGTACTTGTGCCTTCTTGCGTTCTGTGACCATGAATGCAGAAAACGAAAGCAATCTGTCACCAACTCATACTTCTAGAATTTAAAGAAGAACATAAGCAAAGATCCGTACTCAAATAAATAAAACGAGACTCAACTATCCTGTTTTAAATTGTACCATTTATTTATAAATTCTACCGACCGGTTTCGAGAGCTATGCTCTCATTATCAAGGTTTGGTCAAGACAGTCTTGACCAAACCTTGATAATGAGAGCATATCTCTCGAAACCGGTCGGTAGAATTTATAAATAAATGGTACAATTTAAAACAGGATAGTTGAGTCTCGTTTTATTTATTTGAGTATTGTCAATTGTGCCGAGTTCTGTGAAATTCAATTTTAAGAATAATTTATAAAAGATCCGTATATATGGGAATAGGGCTCTTCCTCCTCATCCCCACGCCTGCTTCGGGCTTGACAACCCTCGCTGATAGAAGGTTGTATGTAATGTTTGGGGTGGTTCTGTCTCCTCACCCCCGCGCCTGCGGCGGGCGTGATAACCCTCGCTGATGAAAGGTTGTATGTAATGTTTTGGGGAACTCTGACCCCTCATCCTCGCGCCTGCGGTGGGCTTGATTATGTCCTGCAGACTGAGTTTTTTTAGATTTTCTGGTCGAGGCGGCCAACTGGCCTTGAAACACAGATCCTATGATCCTTTGTTCCTTCCCCGTTACTCTTCTATCATTCCACCTAGTCATGTATTCTGTCTTAGTTAGATTCCCACATTTAAATGTTCCCATTTTAGAACGCATAGTTGTAACCGGTACGCCGAATAAGCCTCGTCGTCTGAGCACACGTACTACGATACATCTTCTAGCCTCCGGCTCAAGCCGTACACGCCAAATGAATCTCGCTGTTTGGGCCCGGACATTACGATACATCTTCAAGCCTCCAACTTAACTATGCTTATTCTAAACGAGCCCGTAAATGCAGTGTACCACACACAACTGAAATACCTTTTTCTAGGGCATTTGTGTGAGCAACCATTAATCTGTTTGTTGGACCACATGCTTAACGTGAATTCCGAACCACGCCTATATATTGTAGCTGCATATATAGGATTTCATCTGGTGTTCATTATATCTCCGCCTAAAGATAGACTCGATATCTGTACACAGAATTCATCGTGTATTGGTGACGTCATACATGTCGTTCTTCTGTGTACGGTTCGTTGTGGACACCAAACACCACAACTACCCATTTTTAGAAGCTTGGGTGTACTTAGGAACGTTACTTTCATGCTACAAATTGAAGAAAAATCCTATACAGAATTTTTTCCTCAGCGGGCTTGAACCCGGGTATTCTTGGTGGAAAGCCAGTACGTTACCACTGAGCTAACCCGTTCCCTTGCAGACTGAGTTACGTGCAAATCCCGCTAGGGGCTCTGCTCCTTAGACCCCGCAAGGGGGGATATTCCCTCTTTGATCCCCCTTTGCGGGGGCTGCCGCACCTCGACCCCGCTTTTTATTTTACCACTATGTTCACGGCCTGCGGCGCATCTTTCTGTGAAAATTCTGGATAATCAAGAATGGGGTTATTTTGTCCGGGTGAAATAAGTTATTATGTCCGGTGTTATTTTATCTGGGGTAATTTTGTCAAAGAGGTTATTTTGTCCGAGTTTATTTTTTCCGTGGGAAAAAAACTCGAACGCCGGAATAGATGTGGCAAAAAGACTCGAACGTACCTAAATATAGAAATGAGCAAGCAATCCAACGTTTTATGATCTTTTATAACTATCAATAAATCCATAGAAATTACCTAAAGTAATTTCATAGGCCCTACCGAAGTACGCCTGAGACCATTGATTTTAATGGCTGAAATGTTCTCTCCTGCACCATATCACAAAGAGGACTAACGTAGTTTCTCCAAGAACTCCTGATACTATTTTCTCTAAAATGTAATTCCCACCAACTTTGCCTTTAGAAGCAAACTCCTAACTGCCAGAGTTGTAGAGATATGCGTCATCCCTCACAATTCTAAAAGTTGCTTTATCCCGGAATTCCATAATTTTTAACTAAAACACTGAAAAATGTGTCCTTTAAAATTTTATTCTCTGCAATTTGGAAGCCTTTGGAAGCAACCTTCTAACTAGCATGTTTTCAGAAATATAAGTCATCCCTCCCAATTCTAGAACCGTGACTAAATTCCTGGATTAGATTATTTTTCCCTAAAACCCTGAAACAGGTGTTTTCTAAAATGTTATTCTCTACAACTTTTTATATGGAACCAAATTTCTATGTGCCATAGTTCAAGAGATATGAGTCATCCCTCCTAATTCTAGAAGTGGTCATATCCCAGAAATGGATCCTTTTTTCCCTACAACCCTGAAACAATTGTTCCATAGAATTTTATTCTTTGCAACTTTGCCTTTAGAAGCAACTTTCTAACTGCCATAGTTCCAGAGAAATGAGTCATCCCTCCCAATTCTAGAAGTGGTCATATCCCAGAAATGGATCATTTTTCCCTAAAACCCTGAAACACGTGCTCTCTAGAATTTTATTCTTTGCAACTTTGCCTTTAGAAGCAACTTAGCCAAATCTATTTTCGATTGCTCTTCGGGAGTTAAGTAAAAATCTCCTAAGTGTTTCGTCCTCAGATTAACCAGAGCTGGGCATGCGCACACAAAATGCCTAGCCGTCTCCGGTTTCCACCCACAGCCTCTACAGCTCGGGCTACCAACTATCCCCATATTGTTGAGGTGATAGTTCAACTTATTGTGACCCGTGAGAATACCCACCAGCTCGCGCAACTTGACTCTAGCAAGACTCAAAAGAAATTTGGTGTTTTTAGTATTACAGCCCACCGCAAACTCTTTTGATTACCTACATGTCGTCAATGCATCCCACCTCTTCTGATGGCATTCTTCCGTCCTCTTTTTCACCATAAGCCTTATCAAACCCGCATGTATTGCTACAGCCGGTTCAGACCCGATGAATTTCGACTCACTCCCTCTCCTGGCTAACTCGTCCGCTCTTTCATTTCCAGAATGTCTCGGAACCCAAGCCAATATAACTCTGTTGTCTCTTAACAAGGCTTCCACCATCTCTGAGCACTCAAGGACTACCTTCGACGAGCGCTTGACGGATTCGCTATCTGTATAGATCAGGATCGTCTTCCCTCTTACGCCTTCGCGTACCATCTCACGCGAACTTCACATATGGCGAAGATCTCAGATTGAAAGACAGTAGCGAATACGCCCAGAGGTATGGATATGCTGTAATCCAACTCCTCCGAATATACTCCAGCCCCTGTTCCTTCGTTCGTCTTCGATCCATCTGTGTAGACAGTCACGTCTGCCTCTATCGGAGGCTTTTCTCCTTCCCAATCAGACCTTTTCAGCACGTTTGTTTCAAAATTTCTTTCAAAAAAAAACTTTGCTTGCATGCTGTCTTCGGGCATGCTTATTTCCCTGAAGTCATTCTTCAGGTCCTCTAAAATGTTTGCGTGGCCGAAATTTCGACCTTCCGCAATCCAGCTTCCTCTCCTGTACAGCCTGTACACTGCCATCTCAGCTCCTTGTTTCACAAACAG
>CM055404.1:142271126-142282780 GCA_029228625.1 Pseudolycoriella hygida
AATCTGTTTCACTCCAGCTTCGCATTCGCATGATGGTTTCTTTTTTTTTAAATTAAACCAATAATGTGTAGCCGGTCTCGGATCTAATTTCTCTACAGATTCCATATCCGTAGGTTGTGAAATCAGAGGGGGTTAAGCTTCGATAGGATACGCACAAAAATGTTTGAAACAAAATTACGTTGAGTTCAAAAAATTGCGTCAGACCCACCAGCGGAATAATGTTTCAACACTTTAAGAGTTGATGGAGCCCTTCTCAACTGCTATAGAAACCCTCCCAATTCTAGAAGTGGCCATATTCCAGAGATTAGGCCATATTTCCCCAAAACCCTGAGTCATGTGTTCGCTTAAATTTAGTCCTCTACAACTTCGTCTTCGAAACCAGCTTTCTAACTTTCATACAAGGCTGCCGCGCTATAGCGAAATAGCGCAAAATTGCGCTATCGCTAATCGCTATATCGATAGCGATAGCGTTTCCATTTGTCAAATAGCGACAGCGATAGCGACTTTTTCGTTAGTTTCACGCTATCGCTATCGTTATTTTTCATATGTTTGAATATTACAAATTTCTTCGTTTTGCTATTGAAAAATCATTAGGAAACATTCCCGGAAGACACTACCTGCGTGTTTATAAGCAAAGGTATATTGCTTATATCGAAATGAGACCTTTCGAAGGTCCTCATCTGTCTCATTAATTGATTTCCACAGTGAGCATTCTCTATTTTAAGTGAACACTTAATCACCAAAGAACTTGAAATGAGACCATTCAACAGTCCTCATCGGTCTCAGTAATAGTTTTTGGACCCGTACGAAGTACAAGAGGTCCTATACGTTTACTACAAACAATTTTATTGTAACATGGGGTAGATCGAGGTGGGAGTGGGGGGGATGCATCTATTATCGTCTAGAGATGACGAATCAGCAATAAAAAAAATGTCCGTCCGTCTGTCCGTCCGTCTCCACTTTTTTTTCCAAATGGCTCAACCGATCAGCCTAATCTTTTTTTCCCTGAAAGGTACATGCCTCCCATGATTCAAGTTCGAAGATGAGCAAAATCGATCAAGTGGTTCCGGCGATATGGTCGAGGAAGTGACCAAAAACATGGTTTTTCGAGGGTCGGTGAAACTTTTTCGCAAATATCTCAGCAAGTAAAGCACGGAAATTGTTCAATTTGGTGTCAAATGAAAGCATTTGATGCCAAAAAACTGGGGATTTTTTTTTTTGTTGGAATCGGGTCAGGGGTCTGGGCACTGGGAGCCATGGAATGGGCGAAAATAAATTTCTCTGCCCAAAATGATAAGAGATAGTTTTTTTTCAGTATTTGCTTAAATACGCAATACAGAGACTTACTTTCAAAGGCAAAGTTGTAGAGAATCAAATTTTAGCGAACACGTGTCTCAGGGTTTTGGGGAAATATGGTCCAATCCTGGTATATGGCCACTTCCATAATTGGGCAGGATGACCCAGATCTTCAGAACTGTGAGAGCTAGAAAGCTGGTACCAAAGGCAAAGTTGTAGAGAATTAAATTTAAGCGAACACGTGTTTCAGGGTTTTGGGGAAATATGGCCCAATCCTGGTATACGGCCACTTCCATAATTGGGCAGGATGACACAGATCTCCAGAACTATGAGAGATAGAAAGTTGGTTCTAAAGGCGAAGTTATAGAGAATTAAATTTAAGCGAACACGTGTTTCAGGGTTTTGGGAAAATTTGACACAATCCTGGTATATGGCCACTTCCATAATTGGGCAGGATGACCCAGATCTCCAGAACTATGAGAATTAGAAAGTTGGTTCCAAAGGCGAAGTTGTAGAGAATTTAAAATAAGCGAACACGTTTTTCAGAGTTTTGGTGAAATATGGCCCAATCCATGTATATGGCCACTTCCATAATTGGGCAGGATGACCTGGATCTCCAGAACTGTGAAAGTTAGAAAGTTGGTTCCAAAGGCAAAAATGTAGAGAATTAAATTTAAGCGAACAAGTGTTTCAGGGTTTTGAGGAAATATGGCCAATCCTGGTATATGGTCACTTCCATAATTAGGCAGGATGAACCAAATCTCTAGAACTATGAGAGTTAGAAAGTTGGTTCCAAAGGCGAAGTTGTAGAGAATTTAATTTAAGCGAACAAGTGTTTCAGGGTTTTGGGGAACTATGGCCCAATCCTGGTATATGGTCACTTCCATAATTAGGCAGGATGAACCAAATCTCTAGAACTATGAGAGTTAGAAAGTTGGTTCCAAAGTCGAAGTTATAGAGAATTAAATTTAAGCGAACACGTGTTTCAGGGTTTTGGGGAAATATGGCCCAATCCTGGTATATGGTCTGGTCACTTCCAGAATTTCGTCTTTTTTATGGCAATTTGTGGCAGGATGACCCAGATCTGCAGAACTATGAGATTTAGAAAGTTGGTTCCAAAGGCGAAGTTAGAGAGAATCAAATTTAAGCGAACACGTGTTTCAGGGTTTTGGGGAAATATGGCCCAATCCTGGTATATGGCCACATCCATAATTAGGCAGGATGACCCAAATCTCCAGAACTATGAGAGTTAGAAAGTTTGTTCCAAAGGCGAAGTTGTAGAGAATTATGTTTTAGCGTAAACGTGTTACATGGTTTTGGGAAAATGTGGCCTAATCCCGGGATAACGCCACTTCCAGATTCCAGAGGAATGATTCTTACCTCTAGAACTATGGCAGCTAGAAAGTTGCTTACAAACTTGCAAAAGTACTGATATCCGCAAAAAAAAAACTCTTACAGAGGAGGTGTGACGCAAGTCTTTATGTCTGCTTACAAAAGCTATGAAATCAGAAAAATGTGACGCATTAATCATCTAAGGTAAAACTTTTTTCTTCCAGTTACAAAAGTTCTGAAATCAGAGGGGGGTGACGCATTAAGCTTCGATTCGCAACAAACATTTTTAAACAAAATTATGTTGAGTTCAAAAAATTGCGTCACAAATGCCAGACCCACCAGCGGAATAATTTTTTAACACTCAGTTTTTAGACGCAAAAATTATAATTTACCCTAAACGATGTAATAAGAAATAAAAGTCAAATTTTCGCAGCGTAAAAACTGAAAGTACAGAAAAATTGTTTCGTCGTTGGGTCTGGCATTTGTGACGCAATTTTTTGAACTCAACATAATTTTGTTTAAAAATGTTTGTTGCGAATCGAAGCTTAATGCGTCACCCCCCTCTGATTTCAGAACTTTTGTAACTGGAAGAAAATAGTTTTACCTTAGATGATTAATGCGTCACACTTTTCTGATTTCACAGCTTTTGTAAGCAGGCATAAAGACTTGCGTCACACCTCCTCTGTAAGAGGTTTTTTTGCGGATATCAGTACTTTTGTATTCGATATTTTCGAAGAATTGAAAAGAAAAATATTTAAGAAAAATTGATGGAATTTATTTGTATAACGTCAGCAGACTTCGCAACCTAATTTCACATGAAAATCTCCAAGCACAACTTCTTCACCCCTCGCTCCATGTCTCTAAGCACAAATTCAATAATTGTCACATAGTAGTCAATAGTTAATATAATAAAAATCAACACACACCACCCATCCTTGACAAATAGCTTACCTTTCGCTAAGTTTATGCAATGATTGATGATCATTTTTCATATCCTTTAACACAGTCTGAACGATACATTTGATGTCATTCACAATAAACTCATTTTTTAAATTCTCTTTTAAAACCGACAAATCATTCAACCGGTTCGCATAACTGGCGCAAAGTACACCCATCGCAATGATTGATACGTACAAAATTCCAAGCGAAACATAAATAAAGAGTAAATTTCCACTAAAATGATGTTCCTTTTCCTTTGATGACGAACACAGCGACTTTGATATCAATTCCGATTTATGATTTATTGACATGCTTTCATCACAACCGGTATTTTCTTTGCACGCACGTCGGTTGTGGTAATTTCGATAAATGTAACCGAACACCATTGTGATTAGTTCATTTACATAATGCACCGAACGTTATACCAATCTTTTGAGCAATAATTCACGTGCTTCTTGCGATCAAGTTCCAAATTAATTTTCCTTTTTAATTATGAACAAATTACTCTCTCACGGTTCAGCAGTGTAGGGCTTTTCAAAAAGTTCGAAAAGAGCTTTTTACCACTAGACATTGAATTAATGGGGAAAAAAGAAAGAAAAACGTTTAAATGCCTCCTCGAACACAGACTCGTCTTTGATTTTTTAAAAGTTGTTTTTATTTCATTTTTTTTTTATATATTTCTCATTCAAAACACTTGACACACATTCATTTAGCTTAGGAAATGAGGAAACTGAAAATGGGAGGTTTTTATTTTCATTTTCATGATTTTATGGTGCCGATAAGAGCACGCGGATGAAAATGTTTATGAATAGGATGGCTGATTTAGATTTAGTTAAGAGACTACTATTGAAGATGTTTTTTTTAATAATTTTTTTAAGTGCTAATTCAAGTACAGAGCGTGTAATTGGAAAATGAGATTTCAAAGACGAAGAAATGTTTTAATTTACATAAAATTTGAATATTTTAAGAAGTTAATTCCAAATTTTCTTCTGCCAAATAGTTAGAGAATTCAAACCTTTTCCAATTTATTTTTCCTTCCATTTACCAATTTAGAAAAAAAAATCTTAAATTCCTGCAAGCATTTTTCTTTCGAAATTATTTACCGTTGCAGATGGAAATTTGAATATTTTGATTGAGAAAGATAATGCCGAACGATGTTAACAGCACGACGATATATCCTCGACTGATTACATTTTTCTTTCTGCATACTTTCCGAACCATAACGTTTTTGTTCGGAAAATTTTCTCTACATTTTCTATTTTGCAACATAAAAGGAACAAAATAAGCTCTCTCGACATTCGCTGAGAAGGAAACACTTTGCAGTATTTAATGTTTTAATGTTTGATACCAATGTTTACATTTGTGAAAACTTTTCCAGTGGTCGATTAGAAGCAATGCAATGGAAAGGGGTTACTTTAGCCAATTTTATTGACTTTAACGGCTAGCTGCAAATTCAACACTTTTTCAGAAGGATTGACTATTCTTTATAAAGATGCAAGGGGTAGATATCCGTAAGTATTTTTGATTATGAACAGTGAAGACATAGAAAAATTTATTTAGTCGTGTACTGGCCATAGAAATACATGAAATTTATTTCACAAGCATGTACAATGGTGGCGTCGATTAGCACCGAGAACCATCGAAATCGTTATCAAAACTCATTCGACCGTTTTTAAACCCGTACGAAGAAACCAAGTTTTATGCGTTTACCACGACGTTTTCGACTCGGGAGTTGGCTACTTTTTTTCGGGGCTTAAATAAGAAAAAAAAAATTTGTTTATCCGTCTGTCTGTCAACACGATACATTCAACCAATTTTCAAAAAAAAAAATTCCCTCAAGGTAATCGAAAAATCTTTTATGGAATTAAACCTGCGCACTGCTGGGTCAAGGGCCGCCGAGCTAGGTCCGTTTAAGTGGTTTTTCGTCTTTTGTATATAACTCGAGTAAATCTTTTCCGATTTTCATAAGCTTCTTTTGTTCGAAAAGTCTAGGCATACCCAACAATTTATGAAGAACATTTTTTGATTTTGAGCCTTTTGGACTCAGCCAGGGCCCTAAAACAGGGTTCCTATTAGGGCCCAATGTGTTTTTTTTACATAAATCGTTAGATTCGTATCCAATTTTCAAAATCTTACGGTCGAAAAAGTGGTCAAAAACGTGGTTTTTTAAAGGTTGGTGAAACTTTTCGACTTATATCTCGCTCGGAAATTTGGCTCGATGCTTTGTGTGTTTGTCTCATCTAATCTTATGCATACGGGTTTGATTTATATTTTACTATCATGGGTGCGCAGTTTTTGCAAGTGTTGGTAGAATGTAGCTAGCCACTGCCGTGGAACTGCTACTCCACTAGAATTATTCAAGTGGAATAGTTTTTCTTACTGTTTTTCTTACAACGCGTCTGATTATTCACATGGATATTTCCATGTAATCCTTGCGATTTCTGGTCGCATGAAGTAATGCAGTTGATATAGGGTAAATGCACTGGTCAAAAGCCCCATGCTAGTTACGAGCCTTTCTTTTGTTCTTTTTTGAGAACAAAGGAAAAGACAATATGGGCTCGTTACTAAAGCAATTTCTAAGCGGGCTATCATTTATTTATTTGATATGATTGATATAAAGAAAACCGCAGTGAACAGATACTATGGAGAAGCAATGTTCTATATCTTTCGAGGTTGAAACAAATCTGATTTTATTAACAAAGATTCGTTGCTTATATACCCGGTTTCCCGGTGACTAGATTGAACAAACAAATAATAATATTTAGGTGAACTATGATCTGTGTCACCACAATACGAACTGTGGTGAAAGGGACATTCATCCAGGGGTACACAGGCCTCGCTTTCAGAAAAATTTTTCTCAGAAAAATCTTTCTCAAAAAAAATTTTCTTAGGAAAAAAATTTTTTCCGAAAAAAAATTTTTCTCCAAAAAAATGTTCTCGAAAAAAAGCGAAAAAAAATTTCTTCCAAAAATTTTCCGGTCGAAAAATGTTTCTGAAAAAAAAATTTTCCGCGTTTATCCTCCGGTTTTCTTCGAAAAAAATTTTCTCCGAAAAAATTATCTCCAAAAAAATGTTCTCCGGAAATAATTTTTTCAAATAATTTTTCTCAGAAAAAAGTTTTCCGAAAAGATTTTTCGTCGGAAATAATTTTTGTCCAAAAATGTTCTCTGAAAAAAAATTTCTCTGAAAAAATTTCTCCGACAAAATTTTTCTTCGAAAAAAATTTTCCGTTTTTCTCCGTAAAGAAGATTTTCCTTTCCTCCGAAAAAAATTGTCCTCCCGAAAAAATGATCTCCAAAAAAATTTTCTCAAAAAATCTTTCTCAGAAAAAAAATTTTCTCCGGAAAAAACAACTTTTCCTTTTTACAAAAAATTTTCTCGCGAAAAAAATTTCTCTGAAAAAATTTTCCTCCAAAAATATTTTTCTTCGAAAAAAATTTTCTCCGTTTCTTCGGAAAAAATTTTTCTCAAAATAAACGTTTCTTTGAAAAAAATTTTTCTTTCTCCAAAAAAATTTCTCTCCTCAAAAAAAAATTTTCAAAAAAAATTTTCTCAGAAATATTCTTCGAAAACAAATTTCTCTGAAAAAATTTTCCCCAGGAAAATATTTTCTCTTCGAAAAAAAATTTTTCTCCAAAAAATGTTGTCCGAAAAAATTTTTCAGAAAATTTTCTCAGAAAAATCTTTCGGCGGAAAAAAAAATTCTCCGGAAAACAATTTTTTCTCCCAAAAAAATGTTCTCCGAAGAAAATTTCTCTGAAAAAGGTTTCTCCTCCGAAAAAAATTTTCTTCGAAAAAATTTTTCTTCGAAAAAAATTTTTCTCTAAAAAAATGTTTTCCGAAAAAAAATCTTTCTCAGAAAAAAATTTTCTTCTTCTTTCTTCTTTCTAGGTATTCTAATTCAGAAGATAGCATTTTTCAAAATCCACAAAATCCAAGATGGCGTCGCTTTGACGGCTGGCAGACATTTGCTTGAGATCCCAAAAAATTCTCCTCATCAAACTATAACCGTTTTGAAAAAACCAACTCTCTAAGTATTCTCATTCCAGAGCTGAAATTCGAAAACCCAAAAAAGCATAATTTATTCCTAACGAAAATCCAAGATGGCGTCACTTTAGCAGATTTCTGAAAATCCAAAAAAAAAATTTCCCTGATCAAACTTTGTAGAAGACACCAAAATCAAAAAAAACCTAATTTACTGATTGAGAAAATTCAAGAATGCGCCGATTTGACTACTGCCAGGCATTTTCTTAGGATTCCAAAAACTTCTCCTGACCAAACTGAATCAGACGGACTAGTAAGCTGGTTGGTAAGATGGTAAGTATTTTTAAGTATTGAGCTTGTTGTGATGAAGAAATAGGAGGAAATATTTTCTTTAAAGTTTTAAATCAGTTTCAATTATCTATCAGCGCGCGAATTTTTTTATTATTAGCGATTAGCGTTAGTTTCGCTAACATTTTTTCCATTTAGCGTTAGCGTTAGCTTGGCTAAAAAAATTGGTTAGCGAATACAACCCTGCATTTATCTAAAAGAAGGAAGTTGAGAAGTGTTAGAGACCCTCTAACCAAAACTGCTCAGAAATTATGTACTCTTGTTGAATGTTTGTACATAGAGAATGCTCACATTCCTACAATTGGCTTTGTTGTTGTAGTAATAGTGTGGACCAAGTGCAAGTTCGATACGTTTTCTGTGTACATCGAAAGAAAGTATTCAGAAGTGTCAAGTTTTGGCTAGAAAGAGGAATGAATTTTGTAGCAATTCACTCGACTTGAAATTGTTTCCGCGAAGTAGCCATTTTTCCATTTAAAATATGAATTTTCTGTTTACCCGTGAGTTACGAAAGAAGTTTTCAGTTGCACGTTGGGCGAAAGTAATTTTTCGCTCTATTGCAATTTTGCATTCATGGTTTAGTAAGGAGTCATTTTTTTTTCAAGGGGATTTTCACACCCACCACTATTAGGTCCTCTAATTAGAGAAGTCTTGTAAACAATTTTCTTAACCCACCGTTAACCCAATAACACAGTGTTGATAGATAAGATAGATTCAGGCCCGTAGCAGGGGGCAAGTGGGGTGATTCACCCCTGGCAAAGTCCTTGCCCCCCTGAGATTTTCAGTCGAGCTACAGAGTTTTAGAATGAACGCTCAAAATATTTTCTGCATTACGAAAAAGGTAAAATGGAATCATATATGTATGAATTATGAATTTCAATCATGAAAAATTTTCTCTTACTCTTTTCTTTTCTAAGTTTAAATAAGCCTGATTGCAAAATAAATAGGATTAAAGAAGCAGTCTATTTTTTGTGTTCTTTCCAAAGGCCGTTGATGTGAGAAAGAAAATTTCCCTACTAAATGCAAGCGGAGCAATTTGATTCTATTAAGAAAAAACAATGAATTTTAAATGCGTGTAGAAGTGTAGATCAACGGACCCGTACGCATCAGAAGAGAAATTATGTCGACATTAAATTTTATTGGAAACTGCCGAAAGGGCAATATTGGAAAACCCGTCCGAAGCAACTGTGAAAAAAAAATTCGAAAAAAAGTTATAAAAAAAACATAAAAAAAATCATACTTCATACTCCGTAAAATACCAAAAGAAATTTTTTTGGACTGGGGTCGACCTTAGACATGTGCGCCGATCACTTCACACCGGCGCGCCGCCGAAAAAAGGCCACGCTGAAAGCACGCCGCCACCGATTGAAAATTACCATCGGCGCGCCGAAACGCCGCCAATAGCTCTTACTATACGGAAAATATCGTAAGAACTACGAGTTTACGGGATTCATTATACTTTTTTTGATTGTAATGAAATATCTTCCATTGCATTTTGGGTTTATGCGTCCAAATTAACATGGAAACTTTGTCTGCAATTTTCTGAGAATCTCATTATTCAGTTAATGGAATATTTCGAAATGTTGACAAAGTTTCCAAGTTAATTTTTTCAGTAAACGAAGGAACTACCTTAACCGCTTTTGGATCGTATCAAACCTTCCAATAGAAAAAAAGATTTTCTCCAATAAAAATAATAAATGTCCAATAAAAAAATAAATTTATTTTGTAAAAGGAAAATGTACTTTTTTATTGGTCATTCACTATTTTTATTTGACAAAAAATTTTTTTTATTGGACCGTTGAAAGTTTTTTTTCAACTAATTGAAATCCTTAATAGAGCGCCAAACGGAGTACTTTTTTTTGAGTGGAAACCAGGGTTAAACATTTCACATCTCATGTTTTCTTCAATTTGTGATAATTTTTTGATAAAGACTGCCAGTCTATACTTGGTATGTCGTTGATCCTAATCCAATTTATGTCCCTGAATTTTGCACAAGAAAATTTTTCAAGAGGACTTTCCTGTCATATCAATTCTTGACTGTAATTTGAAATATACTTATTTTTCTACAAGCTTATATCTCAAGATCATTCTACTGGATATATCAAAATTCGGCTATGGGCATGGGCATGTTGATATCTATTGTACAGTTACTAGGTAACTAGGTTACTAGGTAGGTAAATTAAGGCTTTCAGTTTTTATGTAATTCACCAGGATATTGTTATTCACCGGAGAATTGTAATTCCAGGTGGAAACCACTGTTCCACTGTTCCGGGGAATCGTGATTCTAATGAAATCCTGATTCACGGGGAATCGTAGTTTCCGGATATATCCAGAAGAATCTTGTTTCACGGAAATATGAATTCCCGAAAAATCAGAATTTTCAGAGAAATCGTAATTTCCGGACAATTTCCAAACATTTTCACAATATAATTTGCACAACAAATTTAATAGGAAGCCTAAAATTTGAAAAATTGCGATCCTGTCGCCAAAATTCATCAGGATATCGTGCTAATTTCGCAGAGATATAAGTAAGTCAAAAAGTTTCACCTACTTTCTAAAAACCACGTTTTTGGTCACTTTTTCAAAAGTTTTCAGCAGATTTTGCCAAAATTCAATTTTTCGATTGGTGAAACGATTTACCTGATTTATGTAGAAAAAACACGTTTGACCCGAGCAGAAACTCAGTTCAAGGCTGAGTCCAAAAGCTCAAATTCTTCCATAAATATCATGTTCAGACCTTTCAAACAAAAAAAGTTTATGAAAATCGGAAAAGATTTACTCGAGTTAAACTACGCAACTCGAAAAAAAGAAAAGTGGCAGTTAAGGTTCGGTTCGGGTCACATTTGAAAAAAAGGTCGACCCGCACACCTTTAATCTCTATCTCTAACTAATTCTATCCGCTTTATATTCTGAAATGAATTAATGAAGAAAATTCTTCTTTGAACGTTTCCGACTGATTTCGAAAAAAGACATTAACTCTACACTCCTCATGCATATATTGCCTAGCATGCTTTTAGGTCGCTTTGAGTAAACCGATTTTAATGAAGTTTTTTTTTCACGACTTCTTGCTTCTGTACACACAACTGGAAACGTTTTCCGGCTATTGAACACGTAAAAAAATGTAACGATATGCGGCGGTTTGATTTTACGTTTATCGCTCACTTTATTAGATTCACGGGTATGTTGGGATATATTTTTATGCAGCAGTTCACATCATTTTGTCTATAAAAAGCCAAGTATTTAAACTTTAAGCTTCTAAATTGTCCAACCCGAATGTGTATTTCGCATGTAATTCCAAAGCCAAATGTTGTTATCGAAATCCTGCAATACATTTCCAAATTTTGCTACAGTCGATTAACGCTCACCCCTTTTCAGTTTTCGTAAATAACTCTGCGTTTCTTTAAATAAATGAATGTGGTGTTCAGCACGTAATTGAATGTGATAGTGAGATAAATAACTCTTTTAGCTTTCTGTACATTCCAACGGGGAACCAGTGAAGAATCAAATTTATTTTGTTGGTAGTTATGCAGTGTTTTTGGTGTGAGCTGAAACCGAATCAAATTACAGCCCACGACAGCAATTTCCGAAGCAAAATAGTTCTTTAAAGCTGTATACCAGTCTCTAATATTGGTTTCCTCGCCACATGTTTCTATTTGGTGAACCTTGAAACTTTTGAAAATTGTTCATAAATGAGATTCAAATCTATTGCCTATTGGCTCCTATGTGACATCCATAAATCCCGTCAGCACTAGAGGGGG
>CM055404.1:142283280-142307084 GCA_029228625.1 Pseudolycoriella hygida
AAGCCACCGCGGAGCAAAAATGTGACGTAGCAATTATTGCAGAACCGTACCGAATTAATAAAAACAACGGTAACTGGGCTGTTGACAGAGCCGGGATGGCCGCAATATTGACGACGGGAAAGTATCCCATACAAGAAGTTGTATCAGGCACCCACGAAGGATTCGTGATTGCGAAAATTGACGGAGTGTATATTGTCAGCTGTTATGCACCACCAAGATGGACGATTGAACAGTTTGAACGAATGTTAGACTTACTCACAGGAGCGCTAACGGGATTAAGCCCAGTCAACATTGGAGGCGACTTTAACTCATGGGCAGTTGAGTGGGGCAGTAGATTTACAAACGAAAGAGGCTTCATTCTACAAGAAGCGCTAGCTAGACTGAATGTGGTTCTGGTAAACGTGGGAAACACAACTACTCTCCGCAAGAATGGACGAGAGTCGATTATTGACGTGACATTCTGTAGTCCAACACTAGTACCCAGTCTGAATTGGCGAGTGGATGAAAGCTACACATACAGCGACCACCAGGCATTGAGGTACACTTTGAAAAAGAGTACGGTGGCGGCAAGGCAGATGAATCAAGTAAGGGAGCGGAGATGGAAGACGAGAAATTTCGATCAAGAAGCTTTCAAGGAATACCTCCAATCAGAAGACGAAGGCGTTGAGAAATCGGCAGAAGAATTGACGAAAGTATTGGTGCATGCATGCGACGTAGCGATGCCAAGAAGGATAGAACCGAAGAATAAACGAAAATCGGCATTTTGGTGGAACGACGAAATTAGGCTCTTGCGCGCAGACTGCTTCAGGACAAGAAGGAGGATGCAGCGGGCAAAAAGTGAGAGTGCCAGAGCCGCGAGGCGAGACGAACATCGTACGGCAAAACTAACATTAAAGCGGGTAATCCGAGCTAGCAAGAGAAACTGCTTTAAGAAGCTGTGCCAGGAAGCTGACGCAAATCCATGGGGAAACGTGTACACGATAGCGATGACAAAAATTAGAGGTTCATCAGTGCCAAAAGAAAGTTGTCCTGAGAAGCTAGGAGCCATAGTGAGAGGGCTATTCCCGCAACATGAACAGGTCGCATGGCCGCAAAATCCTTACGACGATGAAATTGAAGACAGACAGGACCGGGTGATCACTATAGAAGAGATTCAGACGGCTGTCAAAAAGCTGAAAAATAACAAGGCGCCAGGACCAGATGGGATCCCCAATGTAGCTTTGAAGACGGCGGCATGCATAAAGCCGGACCTGCTCAGATTGACATTGCAGAAGTGCCTCGACGACGGAAATTTTCCTGATATATGGAAGAAACAGAAGCTGGTCCTACTACCAAAACCAAGGAAACCACAAGGTGAACCATCATATAGACCTATATGTTTGCTGGATGGTATGGGAAAACTGCTGGAGGCCATGATCCGGAACAGACTACACAAAAACACAGAGGGTGAGCACGGACTGTCAGACGACCAATTCGGATTTCGAAAAGGAAGATCGACGATCGAAGCAATAGAAAGAGTTATGGAGATTGCCGACAAGGCGCGAAAGAAAAAAAGAACAGGGAACCGCTTCTGCGTTATAACGAAGATAGACGTTGAAAATGCCTTTAATAACGCAAGCTGGACGGAGCTAGCTAAGGCAATGCATGCTATGAGAGTCCCCGATTTCCTCTGCAGGGTAATGAAAAGCTATTTCGAACGACGAGTGCTAATGTACGATACCAGGGAAGGGAAAAAGATGGTAGACATCACAGCTGGTGTTCCACAAGGATCCATATTAGGACCAACGCTGTGGAATACGATGTACGACGCAGCGCTGCGGCTGCAGCTGCCAAGATGGGTTACGACGACTGCTTTTGCCGACGACCTAATTTTCATAGTTATCGGAACGTCAAAGTTGGAGGTGGAAGTCGTCACGAAAGAGGCGTTGGAAACTGTAGAAAGTTGGATGACAATGGCTAAACTGAAGCTGGCCCATCAGAAAACCGAGATCATGCTCGTGAGCAATTGTCGGAAAACTGAGCGGATTGTAATGAACATCGAGGGGAACGAGATCACATCCACTCGCCAGCTAAAACACCTTGGAGTCATGTTAGACGATCGTGGAAACTTTAAAGCCCACGTAGATTATACGTGCGAAAAGGCAATGAAAGCCAATGCAGCACTGGCCATGATAATGCCGAATGGGTTTGGACCGCGCAGCAGTAAAAGGAGGCTCCTAGCAAGTGTTACCCTATCGATACTGCGCTACGGGGCACCAGCGTGGATAAGGGCGTTAGACACAAAGAGGAACCGTAGGAGGTTGATAAAAACCCAGAGGTTGTCAAGCATAAGGGTAGCAAGCGCATACAGAACGATTTCCTCGGAAGCGGTATGTGTGATAGCCGGAACGATGCCTATATGCATAATGCTGATGGAAGACAGTGAATGCCACAGACTGAAGGAAAGGGGGGGCCAAAACACCAAAACAGTGAGGGCACAAGTAAGAGCCGAATCACTGAGTCAATGGCAGCGAGAGTGGGACTCCGCGGAAAATGGAAGGTGGACTCATAGGCTTATCTCGGACGTAACCACATGGGTAAATAGGGAACACGGAGAGGTTAGCTTCCACCTGACGCAGTTCCTGTCGGGTCATGGGTGCTACAGGAAGTACCTGCATAGGTTTGGACACGCGGAATCACCTTTCTGCGTGACATGCGTTGAAGAGGAAGAAACTGCAGAGCACGTTGTGTTTGTCTGTCCCCGTTTTGCACAGGAGCGATGTGAGCTGATAGCCGCGAGCAGGCCAGACGTAAACGCCGACAACATAATATCGGAAATGTGTCGCGACGAAGAAGTGTGGAAAGTAGCGGACAACGCAATTGCGAAGATAATGGTGAAGCTACAAAGTGCATGGAGAGACGACCAACGAAGACTGGCAGTTGATCTGAGAAAGTAGGTGCGAAAGCACAGCCCCTCCCCGAAGTAATGCTGTGAGGCGGTTCCGGGGAGACGAGAGCGTGGCGATCAAGGAAGGAGGTTTTAGTTGGTAAAAATCCAACACTACCTGGGTCCAGGAGGACCAGGTGCCTTTTGAAGGTTTCCTCACCCTTGAGAAGAAAAAATAAAAAAAAAAAAAAAAACTAGACAGACTATGCCGAGCTCGCACTTTAATAAAATGTGTCAAAGTTCCAAGTTCTTAGAATTAGCTATATGGCTAGCATAGGGACCGTGACGCAAATCTTACACGCCGAAAAACAGTTTTTTTCGTAGACTAAGGAGCATTAAGTATGCAAAAAATCAAGACAGAGGTATGGAGAGGATTCTAATGGACGATGTATCGAAATCATTAAAAAGTTTCAGCGACAGTGCAACAAGCTGCAGTGAGTTGCAACTAGGCGCAGTGGGGTACAGCTAGGTGCAGTAAGGTGCAGGATAAAACCGAAGATCAACGTTGTTGAGAAGCGATATGATAATCGGAAAACGAAGGGGTAACTTTTCTCACAAATAGCGAGGGTATAATTAAAGCGATAATGTCGCCTGCTACCACTTTCAAGCTAGTAAAGGAGTTCAAGGAAACTCTAAATCAACTGGGCCAGAAAAATAGGGTAATAGTTGCATGGGTGCCTGGGCACTCCGGAATAGAAGGAAGTGAGAAAGCTGATGAGCTAGCAAAGTTGAGTTCTAAATCAGTCAGCCACGGACCGAAACCGTCCATTCCTTTACCGCAGTCACTGTGTTGTTAAAGTGATTAAGGACTGGATACGATCGGAGGCTTGTAAACATTGGCGCGCTTGGAGGGACGCATTCGAAGCGATTCTTCCCAGTGCCTGATGTTAAATGGGCTAGTGAACAGTTGAACATGGGCCGGTATCGTATAAGAAGGGTAGTGGAAGCGATTACAGGACGCTGTGGGCTTAACAGACACTCGGCAAAAATGGGCATCTTTAGTGATCCCAAATGCACCTGCGGTCTAGGTGAGGAGACGGGCTATCACATCATTTGTGAATGTCCAAGTTTCTCCTCCCTCAGGAGCAGGATCCTGCGTGACTATGTGATCAGACCGCTGGATGTGACTAAGCTGGAACCACTTGTCTTGGACAAGTTCCTAGCTGTCACTTGCAGGTTCGAAAGATTTACATGATTAACGGGTAAAGAAACAAAGGATCAGCAGATCTGTGCTTCTTGACCCAGAGATGGGCCTAACTAACCTAATTAAATCTAAAAAAGGTACAGCTAGATGCTGTGAAGTGCCGTAAGGTGTAGTGAGGTGAAGCACACAGACAGACGGACAGGAAGGTTGAAAACATAATGTAGCTATCGCTACTTAAAAATGCCAATGATAACATGCCGATCCCACCAATTTAGTGAAACTGTCGCTTATTCCCGACCTTCGGCCAAGGTGCATCAGAATGTAACAAGGTGCACAGAGATGATAAAATTGGAGAGAAACATTTCAAACAGATTTGTAGGTTTATGCTTTTTTATCAACAGTGTTACAAATATTGGTGTAGAAATATACGAGAGGATAATTTAATAAGGAGTGAGGAGATGCTTCTGCCGGAAACTCATTCCCTATCGCAAGTGGTCCACACAGCAACTTGGAAGTGTCATGTATGCATACCTCCGAGGGCTAGAAATTCTCATTACTAATTATAAACGTCTAAAGTTTGTCTGTTTATGTGTCTATTTGTCTATTTATTTATTTGTCTGTCGGTCACAATCCCGTTACTTTTGCGTTTAAACTGAGGAGCAAAAAACAATTTTGATATGTTGTCGGGGATGGTCCAAAACGTCGAGAAAACATGTTCAGGGGTGGGATATAGTTCTGAAATAAAGGAGTTGTGTTAGAGATTTGGTCAGAGAAGAAAAGTCTTAGAGTTTTGAATGGTCTACAACTTTGTAGAAGAAAACTTTTTGATCCGACTTCATGCGAAGGAGCTGGGCAGCGAAAACTGTTCAAATTTCGGGGTTTACTCACTTTGTTGTTAGGGAACTTTTGCTGTTATAATTTTTGAGTGCCAATCGATAGTGGAGACTTGGGGCAACAAAATTGCTGAACAATGTTGGGTGAAAAAGTTTCCCACTCTAGAGATATAGACCATTTTTCAGCGATTTTGTCCAGAACGGGACTTATTAACCTATATGTCGGCCGGTATTTGCTGGAATGAGGCCAGTGAGGTGTCAAATGAAAGGATTCGGTCCTGTGAAGCCAGCAGAATCACGTTAAAAAAATCGGTTGAGCGGTTCGGTGTCCAGCGTCGATAAAAGGAGGGAAAAATGAACGAAAATTAGCTGCCGGAAAATTACTGAAAAATTAATTTTTGATATATTTGTATTTTTTGTATTTTTTTTTTTTTTTTTTTCAAAATTGTGTTAGAGATTTGGTCGGGGAAGTGTCAGAGTAGAATACGTAGCAAGTGCAACGCTGAATACGGGGAATACAGCGAACGTGGAATACGGTGAACATGGAATACGGGGACCGTGGAATACGGCGGAAGTGGTATACATGGGGCAGTGAAATGCGGGGAACGTGGAATACGGGGAATGTGGAACGTGTAATACGGTGAACATGGAATACGGAGGAAGTGGAATACGGGGAACGTAGAAACTAACAAAAGCAATAATAAACTACTTACCACTGAATTTTATTTCTTATTCATCTATATTAAAAGCGATCGAGAATTCTTACGTCATCGTAGCCTCTAGCGGCGGGGGTTTGAACTAGTTCCATTATAATTCCAATAATAATAAATAATATTTGACGTTTCTGCATCATTCATTAATTGCAGGAAGATACATCTGTAGCTGTAGGCAGTCACATGCGCCCACTAATTTAAAAGTGGAGAATTCACTTACAGATCAGGGAAATATGCAGAATTATACCTGACAGCCTCTCTAAACTATACGAATCGCCTAGAGAAATGAAAGGAAACAATTTTGGGAAAACTTGGGTCATGAAAACCAATATTTTTTTTAATTGGACGTAGGGAAGACCCTCATGTCATATCAACTTGGAAAATTGTCCTTAATAAGTGGATACTCCAATGAAAATTGTTATTTTTATATTTTCATTGTATGCTTGATAAAAATATACAAGTAATTGAGAAAGGGTTTTGTCTACGAGTGAAGACAAACACAATATACATTTGACATCGTCAGAAAACATTTGGTAATAACGAAGTTTCTTTTTCAAATATTTTCACTTGCTATTTCATCAAAACCGTTGGAGCTGACATAAATCTTGGAAAAGCTCTTCTGATCATAAGGTTTTATTTTCTTTGTATCCTGCAAATCACGTAAAAATCGTCACCTCAAAGAGTTGATACAATACCAATGTCTCGAAATAATATCCTTTTTTCCTTTTATTCAATCATAACTCATTCCTTTCGTCTACCTTGTGCCAATTCAAAAGATTGCTAATTCATCAAATTTTATTGTAACTTTCCACAAAAATAATGAAGAATCCTCTATTGTTATACCCCAATATTTTGTTTTATCGATACATTTACGATTTACACATTTCTTCCATTCACCGCATAAAACATTTCAAAGTGAGATAAATGCCGAAATTTCGCTATTAATTTTTTTACGTTCCTTCGACACAATTATAATTAGTTTCTCTTTCAACGAATTTATCCAATTAAACTTAACGACAAAAACTTTATCTATCCTATGAAACGGTATCAACCTTACAACCTTCGACGGCAACAAATTATCCGCTACTAAGCGATAGCGTTTGAAAGAAATTGTAGTTTATCATTTCATTCCTTCGGAGAAAATTATAAACTTCTTCTATAAAAACTCTCACCGTTAAGTGGGAATGTGGCGCAGGTCATTTTTGTTGATATATCTCAAGTGATGATAATCTCAAACCAATAGCTGTTGTAGACCCTAAAGGTATGTACAAAGATTTTTCACTATTCGAGTCTAGACATCTCCCCACCAGAGGCGCCGATTTTCTTTTTGGGGGCAACATTTCTTACTTACTTCTTCTGCTGCTTATGATTGATATGTGTCAGTGCAAGCTGTCGTTTTTAATGTATTATCATGCTATAGCGCATTGATACTACGATAAGAGACACTATGACTTATGACACAATAACATCATTATAAATAAAACATTTTTGAACGGGTTAGCCCAGTGGTAACGTACTGGCCTTCCACCAAGAATATCCGGGTTCAATCCTGGGGGGACAAATTCTGTATAGAGATGAGCGGGTTGCCCGAAACTTCGAAAAACCCGACCCGAACCCGAACCCGAATTTTTTTTTCAGGTTCATGGGTTTCGGGTTTCCAAAATTTTAATCGGGTTGGGTTCGGTCCGGGTCAGGCTTGGAAACAGTTCGGGTTTCGGGTTTCGAAAAATTGTATCGGGTCGGGCTCGGTCCGGGTCGGGTTGTTGTATCATTTTATTCGGGTCCCGATCCTTTATTGACTTTTTATATTTTACAAAACTAAGTTTGATCATCTTACATTACACGAATTTTGTTTTAATCTAAGGTCCGTGAAGAATGCAGACGTCGGGCCTTGAAATAATTTTTGTTTCGAAGTAATTTGGGTTGTGAGTTTCGAAAAGCTTGAGTGTCTGGTTCGGTCCGGGTAGGGTTTTGAAACAGTTCGAGTTTCGGGTTTCGAAAAATTTTATCGGGTCGGGTTCGGTCCGGGTCGGATTTCGAAAAATGGTCGGTCCGCTCATCTCTAATTCTGTATAGCATGAAAGTAACGTTCCTAGGCACACCCAGGCTTTATAATATGGGTAGTTGTGAATTTAGTGCCGCAACGAATCGTACATAGAAGAATGACAAATATTACGTCAGCCATATTCGATGAATTCTGTATACAAATATCTGAGTCTATACAATGTTAGCTACCGTTAGGCGTGGTACAGAATTCACGTTAAGGATGTGGTCCAAAAATGCCTGCCAGTAAAACACATTGATGGGGCGAACCGGCATTCTAAGCCCTACTAGTACATCATAGATGGCACTAGATTTGTGTGCAATTTACCGCTAACACAGTAAAAACTTCGGTAACGAAAGGATCTCTAAGAAGAATCCATATGAGCGGAAGCTCACAAAAATTGCAGGTCTAGTAAATAAAAGTGATCTAGCCTCTGATCCGGTAAGGGTTGTAACAGCGGATTATTATTTATAAATAAAACACATCTAAGGGACAGCATCAGAAGGTACAGCAGCCATAGTAAAATATTGCTTCTATAGGTGCAATTGTACCAAAACGAGAATTTTCTCAATTTTTATTTTACTTTTCAGAATATATGTGGAAAACAGAATAGATGTTGCAAAAAAACTAGAATGTATCTGTGTAAATATTGGCTTAACTCTTAAGTATCACAATTACTTGGATTGCCGAATCTTGGATTTTTTGTTATCTTATGAATTAGAATATCTACACAGTTGGTTTATTCGGCAGAGTTTCAAAGGTAGCCGAAGATGATACGAAGTGTTCCGAAGGCAGCCGAAGGTGACACGAAGTGTTTCGAAGGTAGCCGAAGATGACATGAAGTGTTCAGAAGGTACCCGAAGGTGACACGAAGGGTTCCGAAGGTAGCCGGAGATGACACGAAATGTTCCGAAGGTGACACGAAATGTTCGGAAAGTAGCCGAAGGTGACACAAAGTGTTCAGAATGTTGCCGGAGGTGACCCGAAGTGTTCCCAAGGTAGCCGAAGGTCACATGAAGTGCTCCGAAGGTGGAAGAAATTTTTTTGGCGCAATGAGAAAAAAAATTTTTTAAGAAAATTTTTTCAAATAATAATTTTTTTGTGAGAAAAGTTTTTTAAAGAAAGTTAGTTTAGTTAGTTTAGTTAAAGGAGCTTCTCAAACGACTGATATCGCAAACAAAAACTTCTTAAAAGCTAAAGAGTGACGCAGTCCATAAGTCCGCTTCGAAAATTAATCATATCGCTTGAGGTGACGCTATAATACGCTGATAATACGAAAAAGTTCAAAGTTTTGATTTCCTGAAGAAATTAGAGAGCATTTTTTAAAACAAAATTACGTTGTGTTAAAAAAATTGCGTCACGAATGCCCACCACAGTAGTTTCCATTGTGTTTAGAATTTTCGATTTTCAAAACAATTTAAGTTTTCCAAGAAATTTATTTTTCTAAAAATTTTGAATTTCCTGAAAAAAATTTAATTTTAAAAAAATTCCGTTTTAAAAAAACATTTACTTTTTCAAAAATTTAGAATTTTTAGAAAAAAATCAGTTCTTCAAAAACTTAGTCGTACGGGTATTCGTAACATTACACTTACAATATCTCTTTAATATCGGCTGGCCGTATGTTCGCAATTTGTTCAAGTATACCAAATGTGGAATATGTAGAGTATTATACTAGATAATATATTGAAATTAATAATCAGGGGGTCAGAAACAATTGCTTGTCACAACCCGAATCACTCAACAGATTTTCCCTGAGGTTCATATCTTTCATTCAAAACCTTGAAGAGCGATTTCCGTGCTATTTTCACAGAGATATAAGTAAAAAAATCCACCTTTACGAAAGATGTGGACATTAGAAAATCACGAAAATTAAATTAATGAAAATATGTTAAGTGGTTCGGGCTTTACTGTCCTTAGTATGGGTCAAACTCACGATAAGCGACCATGGTGGTTTTTCGTGAATCTTCTTTTAACGATCAGGTTGTAGAGAAAAAAGAGTCGAACATTTTTGTCCTTGGAAGTATGGGTTAGAGGCCTCTCCTAAGTGTTCTAGGTCTTTTCTAAATTCTGGGCTTATTTTAAGGGTTTAAAGAGGTTTTTAGCACCGTTCCTTCGTACGAGTTTGTCAATATTGCCCTTTCGGCAATTTCGAGCCCAAATTAATGTCGACGTAAATGTACATAGTTAAGAGTTAAGACAATATTAGACTAATGGTTAGTTAAAGTAACTAAAACTGGTACAATAATTATTAGAAATTGTAATATTCGTATGGAATGAAATTAAATCTGAGACAATCTGAGACTCAATGCAGTTAAGACAATATTTACTTTTTGTAGCATCTTTTCTGTTTGTCACATATGTTCTCATGCGGAAGGGTCCCTTGCATATGTTTTGCCTTTGTTTGTCTGAGATGATTCACATTTTTCACATCTCTTAGATAAAAGACTTTTTATGACTATGAAACAAAAACTGCCAAGAAGATGTGAAAATGTGAAGTTACATCCGTACATTTGTTTCACAGATGTGATCTAAAGTTGAGCGGATCACCCGGTTTTTCGAGAAAACCTATAACCCGAGTAACTCGGGTTATGTTTGGGTGAGTTATTTTAAAAAAGTTTTGTCGTACTAGTGCGAAAGGTGACCCCATGCGACATCGAAATGATGCACGAAAAAGCGAGTTTTTTGTCGTTGACTTGCGTCACGTATCCTTGGAGAAAACAACATTTCCGGCAAAAAAAAATTTAAGCGAAAAAAAATTTGCAGCGAAAAAAATTTCTGTGGAAAAAAAATTCGACGAAAAAAAATTTGCAGCGAAAAAAATTTCGGCGAAAAAAATATCGGAGAAGAAAAAAATTCGGCGAAAAAAAATTCCCAGCGGAAAAAATTTGCGGCCAAAAAGATTTTCAGCGAAAAAAATTTCGGCGAAAAAACATTTCAGCGAAGAAATTTTCAGCGAACAAAAATTTCGGCGAAAAAAAGTCATCGAAAAAAATTTTCAGCAAAAAAAAAAATTTCGACGAAAAAACGTTTTCAGCGAAAAAAAATTTTCAGCGAAAAAAATTTCTTTTGATACGAAACATCTATCTTCAACAAACAAAAATTAAAAAAAAACAATTTTCCCCCTAAATCCGTCCCATACCACCGTCGGCTTTTTTGTTGGTCACCCTGACACACTACACACTCAATCCAATAACTTTTCCTTTGACACCAAACCAAAAAAGATTCAAGCAAAAAGATTATTTTCCCCTATGTTCGTCCCATACCACCGTCGGCCATTTTTTTTGGTCACACTACACACCCAACCCATCAACTCTTCCTTTGACACCAAACATCTACCTCCATCTCCATCCTCCATCATGTGCCCAGATTAGACCACTGCGCCGACCGACCGATAGACAGTCGGCGGCTGAGACGTAGCCGACGGCCTTCGGCGGCTGGCTCGTATCATAATGATGGCGGCTACTCGGCTGAAGTTACACCAAAAAAAGAGCAATAATATCCCGAAATCTGTGTGCCTATGTGGAAACCATCGAAGTAAGTCATTTGTCTTGCAGTGGATCCTCTTTCAATCTTTATCTCGTTTTCAATTCAATTCGCCAATCGCCATTGACTAAAGAGTAGATGAATGAATTGTCCACAATTGACAAAGCAGAGTCTTTTTTTGAACTTAAATCCTGTACGAATTTCCTTGATAAGCTCGAAAGAATAGAAAGCTGGTCGCTTAAAAAGAGCTACCAAGAGACAGAAAGACAAAGGATCAAAAGATCTGTATTTCGTAGTTGAAAGACCTCTCCAACCTGATAAAAAAATCCTCCATGATCGCATGAATAGTGACGTTCGTTGTGTACGCAAAATAATCAGAGATCTCACACAGGTAAGAAATCCACGAACGCCTTCAGAATTCCGCTATGCAATTGAGTGTTGCAACCTCCAGTAAAGAACCCAGGGTGAACGGTCTCCACTCACTCGTCTGCTTCGCTCATAATAATAATAATAATAATCTGCCTTAACAACCCATGAAAAGTTAGGGGCTAGATCATTATTTACTAGTTTCGCTACTTTTTGTGGTTCTACTATTTGAGATCCTTTCATTACCGGAAAATTTTTACTGTACCAATGGTAAGCTGTGCGACAAACCCAGTGCCATCCATGAGATGTACTAGGAACGAAACTAGTAGGACTAGAATACCGGCACCTCCCAACAATGCCTTTCACCGGTAAGCCGTGCGATGGCGCTACACTAAACTTCACATGACTTGAACCGATTGAATTAGCTTTGTTTTGTTTAGAAATCTAACAATCGGAACAAATCTGTCTGCGGCTGAGTTTCGAACCAACGCACTGGCAACTCGATCTCATAGTAGCAAGCAGACGTGTTAACCACTACGCTATCGAGTTGCTTCGCTCATATAGATGAGTAATTCGTTTCGAGAAAAACTAGGGAAAGGCTCTTTTATATGTGAACGTTTTCATCACAGAATATAACGTTATATTACATCAATGAACAATGAGAAATAGGAATCCCTTCCAATGTAAATTAATCTCAATGCAAATGTTTAAAATCATGCATAGCACATAGCCACAACATTGAAAGCTACTGGAGAATTCGGAAACAAGATTCTTCTCATTCAAATTTACGTAATTATTTGAAGCCATCGGCCGCCGCCGATTTTTTCCTCGGCTAAGGTGGCTGAGAAAGGTATCGGCGGCGGCTTCGGCTAACCCCTTTTTTCGGCGCGGCCGGCCGGCGCAGTGGTCTAGCCCAGATGTGACTTACGTAATATTTTTTAAGGTACGGAGTAGAAATATGTGCCAAAAACAATTCACATAAATTGTTAACTATTCCCGAAAATCCCACATATCGAATGTGTATGTGAAATCAGAGTTTTGAAAGAGCGAAAAGTCTCTCAATTTTGCATATATTTTTGACACATTAGTGTATTCGATCAATGTTTTTGTTGAAGATGCACATAGTAGTACATGCGGTGCAGTTGTTTAGATTTATCAATTTCTGTCGGGCCTTAATAAGTCCATGAAACACAGTTTTAGCGCTCTTTTGTTTCATCCCCTTCATCATTTCTCTGGAAAAATACGATTGCAAAATTTGACTCAAATCGTCCGCACTATTCTACGAATGTGAAAACGGTACGATGAAATCGGACCAATGTGACAGTAAGAAAAACGCGGAGTGTCAAACATTAACCTTTTTTGAAAAACAAAATCAAACAAACGCCGAAAGACACGTTTTTTTCGTAAAGTTCTTTTAAAAAACAAATTTGTACGATGGCAACCGACATCGAAATATTTGTTGGAACTTCTCAAGACTTCTTATTGAGTTTCAAAGTGAAAAAAAGCGATGACGTGAGTTCTTCTCTTAAGAAATCTGTTGAAATTGACGATCGGAATTTTCATTTAATGTTTGTAGCAAAAATTTGTGCTGGAACGAGTGATCGCTCATCGATGTCATAATGGATCAATTATTTGTATGGACACGAACGGCAGATATCTTGCGACTGGTGGTGGCGATGACAGGATTGTAATTATTGACTTAAAACTGAACAGAGACATTCAAGTAATTTGTTTTCTTCTGATTTCATCGAACTTTTATGCCATAAACTTGTATTCCTAATAGGAGATAATCCGTCACGAAGGATCCATCAATTCCCTTGCATTCACACACAAATGTAGCGATTTATTATCTGGTTCAGACGATGGTCGACTCATAGCTACGACAGTCGGTTCATGGAAACTATCAAACGTTTGGAAAAAACCACACACCGGCAAGGCAGTGTTGAAAGTGTGTCTTCATGAATCTGATAAATTCGCTCTCACACTGGGAAAAGATGGCACTTTACGCGGATGGGACATGATAAAAGGCACACAAATCAAAACTTTCAATACCAAATACTTGTCGGATGCTCGAATCGTATTGGACAACATTGAGTTGTGTCCCAATGGAAACACATTCGCTATTTCAGGACAGAAAACCGTTTCACTGTTTAGTTTCACTCGGACGGAACCATACGATGATCTCACATTGAATAGTAAAGTAACGTCGTTATGCTGGCTCGACGATGAGAATTTGCTGGTTGGCATGGAAGATGGCAGCATTGAATGGGCGAACATAAACGCATCGACACATGTGAGTTAGATCTCGTCTGACGTCTCGTCTCGTCTTTGACGAATTTGTTTAATTTTTCAGGTAAACCTTCCCAACATTCATACCAGACGGATCAAAGGAATGCATTTTCTAAAGGGTTTTCTTGGAACCATTTGTAGTACTGGCTGTGTATCTCTGTGGGAAGCAACGATTGCAACCAAGCAATTGACTTTAGTTTGCTCTGTGTCCGATGATTCTGTTCGACCCACTTGCATTAGATTGATCGACAGCACCGTGAATCGTTACAAAGAAAATATTGTTTCGATCCCCAAAGTGGAAAAGGAAGTAACTAACAGCGTGAGTACTGCGATATCCACACCGGCAACGCGAAAAGTGATTGTTGAAGAAGAATCCATTGGAAACTTGGCATTGCAAATTGACGAAGACGAAGACATTGACATTGAGCCTTCTGTTGCACCGGAAACAAAAAAGCCAACAAAGAAAACATTGGCAGCAACAAGCCAAATTTCAAAACAATCTTTAGAGACGGTCTCACTGCGTGAAAACACGACCAAAAGCACAAGAAAGCGAAAAGCTGAAAATGCTACCCAGAAGCTTGCCGTTTTTCGTGGAGAAAACATTGATGATGATTTTGAAGTATCGAAGAAGAAAGGAATAACCAAAAAAGGGCAGCAAACACAACAGTCCCCTGCTTCTTCAGAGAAACCCCCTGCCAAGATTAAAAGCAGGTTGTCGTTAAGCACGCCAAATAATAAAAACAAATCGGGCGTTAAGAAGAGTGAACCACTGGGCCATTCACGAGTAACTAGGAAAATGATACGAAAACAGCTAAGAAAATCTGTGTAGATGAAAATATTTTGAATGGAAAAATAAAACTTTTTTTTTTCATTTTCGTTTATTGATGTGAGAATTAGAATAAGATGACGTCCGTATTGAAAATGACTTCAATTACTGAACCCGTTTTGACAAATTGTGATCAGACCTGAGACCGGTACAGTGACCTGGGTGCTTTCGCACCTACTTTCTCAGATCAACTGACAGTCTACTTTCATCGTCTCTCCATGCGCTTTGCAGTTTCCCCATTATTTTTGCAACTACATTATCCGCTAGTTTCCACACCTCCTCATCGCGGCACCTCTCGTTTATTGAGTTTTCGACATTTACCTCTAACCTTACAGTCATCAGCTCTTCTCGCTCTTGTTCGAAGCAGAGGCAGATAAATATTACGTCTCTTCTTCTCTCTCGCATGTCGTGCAGAAAGGTGACTCTGTGAATCCAAACCTGTCCAGGTACTTCCTGAAGCATCCGTGGAAGCTAACCTCTCCATGTTTCTTCTGTACCCATGTCTTTATGTTTGGTATGAGTCTATGGGTCCACCTGCTGCCACTGTCTCACTGATTCAGCTCTTAATTGTGTCCTAACTGTTTTGGTAGTTTGACCCTCCCTTCCCTTAGGTCAGCGTTATGCATATGGACATCGTCTCGGCTATGGCACATGTCGCTTCTAGGGATATCGTTTGGTAAGCGCTTGCGAATCTTATGCTTGCCGGCCTTTGGGCTCTATTAAGCCGCCTCCGATTCCTCTTCGTATCTAGCGCCTGTATCCACGCTGGTGCCTCGTAGCGTAATATCGATAGGGTGACGCTTACTAGGATCCTCATTATGCTGCTGCGCGGTCCAAAGCCATTCGGCATTATTCTGGCCAGTGCTGCGGTGGCTTTCATTGCTTTTTCGCACGTTTAGCCCACAATTAAAATTTCTGCGGTCGTCCAGCATAATTCCAAGGTACTTTAATTGGCGAGTGGATTGTCGATGTTCATTACGATCCCCTCAGTTTTTTGCAGCTACTCACTAGCATGATATCGGTTTTCTAGTGGGCAAGCTTCAGTTTTGCCGTTGTCATCCAGTTTTCGACAGTTTCTAGCGCCTACATCGTAACTACCTCCACCTTCATCTTCGACGTTCGGTACACCGTGAGGATCAAGTCTTCAGCCGCAGCGCTGTGTTATGCATTACATTCCACAGCGTTGGTCCATTCCAAATGGTCCCTGTGGTACTCCAGCTGTGATGTCTGTCTGTCTTTTTCCCTTCAGTAATATAGTACGTTAGCACTCGTCGCTCGAAATAGCTTTTCAGCATCCTGCAGAGGTAATCGGGAACTCTCACGACATGCAACGCCTTTGCTATCTCCACCCAGCTTGCGCTATTAAAGGCATTTTTAACGTCTATCGTCGTTACAGTACAGAAGCGGTTACCCCGTATTTTTTGCTTCCGCGCCTTGTCGGCAATCTCTATAACTTTTTTAATCGACCCAATCGCCGATCTCCGTTTGCGGAATCCGTTTTGTTCGTCTGACAGTCCGTGCTCGCCCTCTGTGTGTTATCGTAGTCTATTCAGGATCGCGGCTTCCAGCGTTTTACCCAGTCCATCCAGCAAACATACAGGTCTATATGATGATGGCTTGTCTGGCGGTTTCCTTGGTTTTGGTATTAGGACCAATTTCTGTTTCTTCCATATTTGAGGAAAATATCCGTCGTCGAGGCACTTCTGTATTGCTAATCTCAGCATGTTAGATTTCGCGCATGCTGCTACCTTCAGAGCTACATTGTGGATTCCATCTGGTCCTGGCGCCTTGTTATTCTTTGACTTTTTTGCAGCCATTTGGATCTATTCTGCAGTGATCGACCGTTCATGTCTGTCTTCCGCTTCATGGTCATAAGGAGCTGCCTCTTGCCCATCCACCCTTTTGCCGTCTTCCCAAAATAAGCCGACCGGTTTCAGATGAGCCGGTATATCAGCAGGTCCGTTTGATGATGTTGTTTAGCTCTGAGTGACGAGCGTGACGACCTGCGCTCTTACGGCATTTCAGCCCATGGTGCCCTTTTCTATCAACTTGAGACTAGCACCAGCAAATATGGGGTTCGCTTATGTTCATACCCCATCGGAGACCAATTGTGATTCTGAAGGCATTGTTGTCTAGTACCAATGGATTTTGACGGTAGCTTGGAGCCATGCGCCAGATTCTGGTTTCTGAGCTGCCAAATGTCTCGCCCTATCCTCATCACGGTCGAAATTCAAATTGTTTATCGGGCGCTGCATCGTTACCTGTGAGGGGAACGGGTTACCTCAGTGGTAACGTACTGGCTTTCAACCAAGAATACCCGGGTTCAAGCCCGGTGAGGATAAAATTCTGTATAGGATTTTTCTTCAATTTGTAGCATGAAAGTAACGTTCCTAAGCATACCCAAGCTTCAAAGTAAATTCCCAGACGGCATGAAGACTGCGAAAGTGATCCCCTTCTATAAGAAAGTTGTCAGGAGTGAGGTTGGCAATTATCGGCCGATTTCTATTCTGCCAGCGATAAGCAAAATACTAGAAACCGTAATCCAACAATCATTTTTGTCATTCTTTAACCACTGTGGTTTCTTCAGCAACGAACAATACGGATTCAGGGAAGGGAGTGGGACGCATACAGCACTATTCGAACTGGTTGATATGATTAATTCGGAGATAGAATAGTCTCTTCACTATTCCTAGACTTGGGTCGGTCGCTTAGACGGGGTCGCTCATCACCTTATGAGAAGCAACTTATGTGGTAGGAAGCAGTTTATAGAGTGCAATGTGTACACAAGTTCTTTATTGGATGTGACAGTCGGAGTACCACAGGGTGGCAATTTGTCACCGCTTCTCTTCATACTTTTTATAAATGACTTTTATAAGTTGCCAATCAATTCATCTCCCTATGGGTTCGCAGACGATACCAACATGTTTATATCGTCGTCAGATATCTCTAGCAACATCTCGGACCTTTCCGCAGATTTAATGATAGTTTCAAAGTATTTTCGTGTTAACAAGTTAACTCTGAATATGGACAAAACCAAGATGGTACATTTCCATAAGCCCCATGTCGATATCTCCAACCTGCCCGATCTGTTGTGCAATGGCCAGTACCTAGATACGGCCCTGGTTCCGCAGTGTACGAAAAAAAAATTCTTAATTTTTTGTTCGTATGTGGACTTGCATCACTTGCGCATTGCTGCCGTGCGCTCATGATAAAATTTTTCGATAGTTTGGCTGAGACAGAAAATCTGATTCTGATACCCTCTCAGAGGCCTGAAACCACCCTGAATGTCATCCAGTACATCTTCCACTATGTTCCAACCCGGTAAACAAGTACACTCGCTTACCAGAGCCGTAGCCAGACTGATTTTGCAGGGGTGGCGCGCGCCCCCAAAGTTCATATATGACAATGGAACACTTTTATAAGGTGTTGTGAAGATTTCTGTCCGAAGTTTAACATTCGCACAAAGCAGTTGAACGTAGAAGCGTCTTGATATAAATTTTACTAAAATTGTTGATTTCTGAGCTTTCTATAATATTTTAAGTCGCGAGCGGAGCGAGCGAAATTTTTTGACTTTCATGGTTAGGCCATTTCAAAATTTTGGCATCAGATTAAGCCCAAAATATCTGTAATATCCGACTAGCGTAACATGAGACTTACATACTTTCACAGTTTGGCTTGAATGTATGTAAATTTAGCTAAATTGTTGTGCGTTTCAACAGACTAATTCTAGTGACTTTTTCGTACAAACATACGTTTTCAAAAAAGTGAGTCTACAATTCTCTTCCAAAATATGTTACCTGAAAGCACCAATTATATTCTTTCAAGGCTTACGGATTAACGAGATTGATTTTTCTTTTTATTTGTTGAAGCGTTTCATTTAAGAAATATTTAGCCGCGCAGCGAAAATTTTTTTTATTTAATTATTCTAATATTTAATTCTATTTAATTATTGTCTAGCTCTTGTATTTCAATTTGAATATATGTGAAAAGTTAGCTGACTAAGAAAATCTCTTAAGAAGGTTGCAATATTTCTAAAGGGGGCGCAAACTTTTCTAGAGGGGGCGAAGCCCCCTCTGCGCGTCCCTCCCCCCCTGGCTACGGCCCTGTCGCTTACACCCTACCAACCACGCTCACGAGCGATATCTCCGTGTAGTTACTGCAAAACTTACGATTAAAAAAAGTGCAGATATACTTACCCACATGATTTCTCATCTTTATACCATAATTCACAATGCAGAAATGAAAGCATACTTCGTACTGTAATGGATGAATTGCAAAACACATTTCCTGCTAACAAAGCAAATAGATATTGTTGGATTTTCGCAATTTCAACTGCCTATATTTTTGGAAAAGGTATTTGATGGTGTAACTGTAGCTTTAAGTGTACTGGTTATTGAAAAGAAAGTGTCGTTTAACATAGAATTCACAATTTACGGGTTAATCGATCACAAAACAAACCTTTGCAATTCATTTAGTTTCAGTTTACACGTCCGACACTTCAAACAGTCGCCACCTCTTCAATTGTTGAATATTCAAAGAAAAAAAAATGAAATTTTCCCTAAAACATCTCAGTACATTCCTTGTGCTAGCTTCCCTAGCAATCATTTTTCAAATTTCTGCTGTGCAATGTGAAGACACAGGATTGAAGAACACCCTCACAACATTATCGATGATAATTTCATGGCTACCAAAATCATCACTACCAGCGGCACCATTGAGATTGATTTCACTTTTACTGCAACTGCTTGTAAAACAATTGCAAACAACGCTGACAGTTTTGGATAGAAATCGACTTCCTTCGTAAGTTTGTGAATTACTTGGATGAACAAGTCATTAAAATACACAAAATCTTTTTCTAGTGAAATTGGTGCTAGTTCTTCGACTATGACGATACAAAAGAATCAAACCACGTTTGCATCTAAGAACTGGTACCATCCGGAGTATCAATTAGGAAGATGTATGATTCGCTATGCGAAAAATGCATACCCAGAAATGATGGACCCGATCGCAAGTATTATTGGTGTAATGATCCGAAATGGAAACGATTGGTTTGGCAGTGATCGAGAAGGCGTGGTGAGCGACAAAAAGGAAATCAGATCGAATGAAATTGGATATGCGGCTGGAGCACGCCTACGTCAGCCTGTGATGTTCGTACCAGTGCCAATGTTACCTTATTCACGAAGTCGTCCTCTAGCAATGTTACCTGGTAATTCACCCTATAACGTTAATAACTACAAATGGAAGCATAGTCCCAGACCTTTGTTGGTGAAGAAAAACATCAATTCCAACAAGTCACCAGATTTTTCTTCTAAAGAAAATAATTTAATTGAAAGCGACATCAAAGCTAAAAATATTGTAAGAAGGTCCAGGTCCGTGAATAATGATCATGATGGGCAAAAAACAAACGATTCAGCCAACGAGTCAGTTATCAATGAAAATTTTAAAACAATTTTATTGGAAGGTTTGGGTATCGACCCAAAATATATTGAGAAAGGGACACCGCTTTCTTGCGGATTAAATTATGTAATCGATGTATTCAAACGTGCGGAAAAAGTTATATATTAAGTTTCTAGAATAAAGATTTTTCTTTGAATAATAAGTTTTTGATTACTTTTCATATAACACCTCCATTTTTTGAGAACACAAATTCGTTTTGTTAAATTACTAATGTAAAAACAACTAAAAACTTACGCGAAATATATTTCGACCAGCCAGGCCATCATCAGTCGAGCGATGCCGAGAGACAATTCTCTGATTTTTCCTTCAAGCGTTGTGTACTTTCAGTTTTCTGGTTTTTTAGGGGCAAACACATACATAAAGTTCATCCGATAACTGCCCTGCAACGCATAAAAAACCTAACGACGTTATCAGTTGAGAGATTTTCATATATTTTCTCTCACATGGCAGATAAGTTGTTAGGTCATATTTTCAAAAAATAAAAAGTGCGAAATAATTGGTTCCGGGTCAGTCTGTATTAGGGAATGCAATACCAGTATTGATATCGATATTAATATCGGAAAAACCCAATAGCGAATACCGGTTTTGGTCAAAAAAGGCCGGTATCCCAACAAAAACCTCTTAAAAGGTAAAGTGTGACGCAGTTCCTAATTTCCACTTCCAAAATTAATGATATCGGTGGAGGTGACGCTTACGCTGAAAATACGCAAGAAATGACGATGCAAAAATAACTTTTTAAAAAATTCAAATGTTTGAAATTGCGTCACAAATGCCAGAGCCAACGACGAAATAATTTTTCTGCGCTTTCAGTTTTTACATAGCAAAAATTTGACCTTATTGATGCCTGACTTTTGAGGATAACTTTTTTACTGAGTTCAAAATTAATTTTTCAAACTCTTCTAAAATGTACCCAACTAATTTTATTAACTTAGTTTTTGAGAAAATTTTGCATGTGAAAACCGAAAGTGTGGAAAAATTATTACGTTGATGGCTCTGGCATTTGTGACGCAATTTCAAACATTTGAATTTTTTAAAATTTTTTTTTGCATCGTCATTTCTTGCGTATTTTCAGCGTAAGCGTCACCTAATTAATATTGGAAATGGACATTAGGGACTGCGTCACACTTTACCTTTTAAGAGGTTTTTGTTGGGATATCAGTAGTTTTGCAAGTTTTTTGTTTTGTTTTGGTTTCTTGACCATTTCATTTGAACACCTCCGATTTTGACCAACTTCTGCACCTCGGCGACCCCACTTTCTATTCATCAAAATGACGCCGAAGTCAATATCTATCGATTCCGACGAAAAAAAATTTGTTGGCGAAAACTTTCGTCTCGATTTTGACCAACTTCACCGCCTCGGCGACCCCACTTTTTATTCATCAAGATGACGCGCAAGTCAATATCAATCGATTTCGACTAAAAAAAAATGTTGGCGAAACTTTCGCCTCGATTTCGACCAACTTCCGCGCCTCGGCGATCGCACTTTCTATTTATCAAAATGACGCCGAAGTCAATATCTATCGATTCCGACGAAAAAAATTTTTTGGCGAACATTTTCGCCTCGATTTTGACCAACTGCCACGCCTCGGCGACCCCACTTTCTATTCATCGAAATGACGCCCAAGTCATCTATCGAACTTTCCCGAAGGAACCAACTCTCTAGCTATTCTAATTCGGAAGATAGCAAAAATTCCAAGATGGCGTCACTTTGACAGTTGGCAGCCATTTTCTTAGGATCTCAAAAAAATTCTCCTCACCAATCTCTATAACTTTCCCGAAGAAACCAACTGTCTAGCTATTCTAATTCAGAAGATAGCGAAACATTCAAGATGGCGTCACTTTGACAGCTGGCAGCCATTTTCTTAGGATCCCAAAAATTCTCCTGATGAAACTCTATAACTTTCCTGAAGAAGCCATCTCTCTAAGTAGTGTCATTACGGAGCTAAAATTCGAAAACCGAAAAAGCATAAACGAAAATCCAAGATTGCGCCGCTATGACAGCTGGCAGCCATTTTCTTAGGATCCCAACAAATTCTCCTTATGAAACTCTATAACTTTCTAGAAGAAACCAACTCTCTAAGTGTTATCATTCCGGTGCTAAAATTCGAAAACCCAAAGAAGCCTTACTTATACCTAACAAAAATCCAAGATGGCGTCACTTTGGCAGATTTCTGAAAATTCCAAAAATTTCTCGCGGTCAACCTCTATAACTTTCCCTAAGAAACCAACTCTTGAGCTGTTGTCACTCCGGAGCTAAAATTCGAAAACTCCGAGCATTACCTAAAAAACCCTCAAAATTAATCACTTTTCCACATGCCACGGCTTTTCCAGAATTTTCCCGGAAAAGCGGTATATGAAATTTTTCATTTGGGCCCGAGACTGACGTTCCCTGAAAATTTCAGGGAGATCGGCTGTCTAGTTCCCGAGATCGAAAATTATTAATAGATAGAACATAGATAGATAGATAGATAGAATATAGATAGATAGAAACCGAAAGATCAGAAAAAAAGTTTCCATAATGATGAGAACAATAGAGAAATTATTTCTCCATACAAAAATGTCATTTTCTCAAAAACTCAAAGGTTCGCCTATATAGCTCCTTGTCCCAAAGGTTTTTGTATGGAGTTTTTTGGGTTTATAGACGTTTTTTTTTGTGGTGTGGGGACTGCGTCACGCCCTCCGCTACCGCTGCGGGCATGATTCGAATCGAGTTCTTCAGCGTGGAAACTGAAGAAACGATGAATGATTAATTTTTAGTTTTCAATAATAACAACACTTTTATAAAAAATATTTATTTCACTTTAAATATTATTACAAACTTAAATATTTGTTTCCTTCTAAGATCGCGGCTCGGGTGAGACAATCTAAGAGGAGGTCCAAATATTGAACATCGAACAATACAATACACTCTTATTTATATGACTCTTAACTGTTCTCAATAAGGAGAAATCTGAAGAAATTCATTAAATTATTCTTGATCATGCTCAATCATGTTCAGTCAACGCAGCATCCAATAATATCACTTGAATATATCATGTGATGTTACTTTAAGCCATTCATTAATCATTTCATTATTCAATCATCTAGCTACCCTAAAAGTAGCACAGTTATTTCTTAACCAATCAAATTAACTATGACATCATATCGGACCAATCATATTATTTAAAACTAGTAAATACCCCCCCCTAGGGGCTACGCAGGCTTTATCATTTTCGCTTTAACATTAAAGGGTAGGTTACGTAGTCGAAACCCCCGCCCCTAGGGGCTACGCAGGCTTTATCATTTTCGCGTGTTGTCTATTCAGAGAGCCATATTTTTTTTCGTTTTAAATAATGATGCGTAATGTTTCAACTGGGAACGGGTTGGCTCAGTGGTAGCGTACTGGCCTTCCACCAAGAAAACCCGGGTTCAATCCCCGTGAAGGCAAATTCTGTATAGGATTTTTCTTCAATGTCTAGCATGAAAGCAACGTTCCTAAGTGTACCCAAGCTTCCCAACACGGGTAGGTGAGGAATTTAGTGCCCTCAACGAACCGTACACAGAAGAATGACATGAATGACGCAACCCATTCACGATGAATTCTGTGTACAAAATATCTGAGTCTAAAAAGTATAACTTTAGGCGGAGATATAAATAATTAGCACTGAAAGAAATCCTATGGTGTTGCTAGCCTATAGGCGTGGTTCGGAATTCACGTTAAGCATGTGGTCCACACTCACCAAC
>CM055404.1:142307584-142327149 GCA_029228625.1 Pseudolycoriella hygida
AATGATGCGTAATGTTTCAACTTCCCCCGTACTCCACTTTCTCCGTGGAACGTATGCAACGTTCCCCGTATTCCACTTCCCCCGTATTCCACTTCCCCCGTATTCCAATTCCCCCGTATTCCACTTACCCCGTATCCAACGTTCACCGCATTCCAAATTCGCCGTATTCTACTTCCCCCGTATTCTACTTCCCCCGAATTCTACTTCCCCCGTATTCCACTTCCCCCATATTCAACGTTCACCGTATTCCACTTACCCCGCATTCAACGTTCCCCGTAGTCAACTTCCCCCGTACTCCAAGTTCCCCGTATTCCACTTTCCTTGCATTCCACGTTCACCGTATGCAACGTTCACCGTATGCAACGTTCACCGTATGCAACGTTCACCGTATGCAACGTTCACCGTATGCAACGTTCACCGTATGCAACGTTCACCGTATGCAACGTTCACCGTATGCAACGTTCACCGTATGCAACATTCACCGTATGCAACGTTCACCTTATTCCAAGTTCCCCGTATTCCACTTCCCCCGAATTCCACTTCCCCCGTATTCAACGTTCCCCGTATTTCAAGTTCCCCGTATTCAGCGTTGCACTTGCTATGTATTCTACTCTGACACTTTCCCGACCAAATCTCTAAGACAACATCTTGACTGACTTTTAGCCGATTTTCAATTATGACCCGTTTTTTACTCATAACTACCTTATTTCAGAACAATATCCCACCCCGGAACATGTTTTCTCGACGTTTTGCACCATACCCGACAACATTTCAAAAAAAATTTTCAATAATTTTCGGGCAGCGGAGAAAATTTTTGTCCATTTTTGCCTCCTTTGATCGACCCTGGGCACCGAACCGCTCAACCGATTTTCTTTAAATCGGTTTCTCTACCTTCACACTTCCGAAACCTTTCATCTGACACCTCACTGGCCTCATTCCAGCAACTACCGGCCGAGATATTGGTTAATAAGTGCTCCAGCTCTGGATAAAATCGCCAAAGAACGACGTATAGCTCGGTAGTATGAAACTTTTTCACCCAACATTGTTCAGCAAATTTGTTGTCCCAAGCCTCCACTATCGATTGGCACTCAAAAATTATTTCTACTTTGTCCCAGCTTTGTTCTACTTTGTTCTACTCATCAACATCAACAACTTCCCCGAAGATACCAAAGGCGTAACTATTCTCATTCAGAAAATACCAAAAATCCAAGATGGCGTCACTTCCACAGGTGGCAGCCATTTTCTTAGGATTCATAAAGATTCTACTCATCAACATCAACAACTTTCCCGAAGAAACCGAAGGCGTAACTATTCTCATTCAGAAAATACCAAAATCCAAGATGGCGTCACTTTCACAGGTGGCAGCCATTTTCTTAGGATTCATAAAGATGCTACTCACAAAACTCTAAGACTTTGACAAAGAAACCTATCGCCCAACTCGCATACATTCCAAGATATTTTTAAAAACATTAAAATTGGCCCAATGTCCAACTGCCCGACATTTTCACCAATGCTGGTGACTTCTACCCACTAAACTCTAAGACTTTGTCAATGAAACCTATCGCCCAACTCCCATACATTCCAAGATATTTTTAAAAACATAAAAATTGACCCAATGTCCCACTGCCCGACATTTTCACCAACCAAAAAAATGTATAAACAAAATCAATGCATCATTTCGTTCCATACAAATAATTCCTTACAAAGAAAATATTTGAATACGCCACATGATTTCATTTCATACAAATAATAGTACATTATGCACCGCTGTCCAGGATGCTCTATTTGGACGATTTGGAGGTTATTTCCCGAGCCGAAGGCGTGGGAAATAATCCAAATCGTCAAAATAAACCATCCTGGTCAGCGGTGCATATATAGTTTTATCTATCGAGAGCAATACATCGAGTTAAACAGTTTTGCCCTAGGGAATTAAGTACGAGATTATTGCTCTAGATAGATAAAAAAAAATATTTGAATACGCCACTTAATAAACAAACGTAAATACATTGAGAATATTAGTGAATGAAGCCACATGCATAAAATAGTTTTTTCGTTTATTGCTTCTTACATGTATACGCACACACTCACACGTAAATATTCTCCCTGAAATTACTTGAACAAATCTCATACAAAATTTCTAATCATTTTTCGTTGTATAAATTTTATACTTCACAGGAAGTATGCAGTTCCAAATGTATAAATACCACTTTTTAATTCGCTTGAAAGTATCGCCGGTTGGTGATGTCCAGCTCTAAGCGTCGTTGCAAAACGATGCTAGGTGCGGATGGCGATACTGTTCTTATTATGGGTGACACTGTACCCATAATAAGAGCGCTTTATTTTTGTTGGACTGCTTCATTGCGGTCAAAAGGAACTAATTTCGTTCTCTGTCTCTAGGTTTACCTTGTGGTTTTCATTGTTTTTTTGGGTTAAAAAAAGCAATGCAAAAGGGAGGGTTTAGTTCCTCGGAACTCTTCAAGCAGGTCGGACGTAGGTAGATTCGCATGTGAATCTACTTTTGCATTGCCTTTTTTTGAATCATATAAGGCAATGCAAAACGACTTTATGCTTTAGTTCCTCGGAACTCTTCAAGCAGGTCGGACGTAGATAGATTCACATGCGAATCTACTTTTGCATTGCCTTTTTTTGAATCATATAAGGCAATGCAAAAGAATCTATTATTGCATGCCTTTTCTTTGGCTTTCGGCTTATAAAAGGCAATGCAAAACGACGTTTTGCTTCAGTTCCTCGGAACTCTTCAAGCAGGTCGGACCTATGTTGGTTCACGCTGGAAATTTGTGACCGACAAACAGACAAACTTTTGAATTTTATAATTATAAAATACCAATCTGGTCGCCCTTAAAACGGCAGCCATATTTCAATAAAGGATCTTCACTAATGGCCGATTACGTAATATCAAGTGCGTGTATATTATAGCATAATCAAAGGATGTCAAATGTGAGCATACTCAAAGGAGTATTATAGCGTTGTGCGTTGTAAAATAAAATCTGATCGAACTTTTATCATGAATGTTAAATTGAAACAAATTCTGTGAATTGATATTTTATACCTTCACAAAACATTCTACTACCAAACTAAAGCGATTTCATCACAGAGTACTTCGTCGTGATTACGACGCCGATAATGAAGTTGCCGATAATGAAGTTTACAGTTTTAAATAGTATTTATATTCCGATCCTATCCAAGGTCTTATATTTGGAGGTTGCGACATTCAGTGTGGCAGTAAACGGAAATTTCCCACTGAACTTCAGTACAACTTCAGTACATACCAAAACAATTTCAGTTCAGTTGAAATTTTGTACTTGAATACAGTGAATGCTAATACAGATTGCGTTACTGCCACAGTGAAAAATAATGGCGGATGGCGCAACTTGCAACTATAGACCTTGATCCTATCGTTATCTACATGTAGTTTTCACTGCAAACATTTTTTCATACGATTTGTTACAGACGTCGTAAAATCATCGTAAATTCGTCGTCAAAAGTCTTGAAATAGCCGCTTAGGAATCAATTGATAAAAATAGCGTTCTGTCTTCGCTTTGAACCAATTTAAACTCAATGTGGGACAATCACTGGAATTCAGGTTTGTCCCAAATCGATGCTCAACACACTCTGCGGGGAACAGTTAAGTTTTAATAATTTCGGGAAAAATTGCGCTTTAGTGCTTTTGACAAGAGGGGGGAAGGAGGGGGGGGGAATTGTGGGGGACCATCCCCACATCACAAATATACAATGAATAGTTGGGGGTCGGATCAGTTGGGGAGGGGCGAGGAGTTCAAAGTTTTTATATGGAGAATTGTATTTAACGTATTTACACCAAAAAGGAGGGTAGGGTGATGGGAGTTGTTGGACGGAAATTGTAGGGGACGAATGCCAGACAACAGGTAAGTACATTGTAGGTGGCGCTGGTGTGTTATGTATTGTGAAAGTATTGATTTTGTGATATTTAAAGCGCGTAATACTGGAAACTTCAGCGCTTTACTTGTGTAAACATTCGCTAAGTATATACTCACCCAAGATACGCCACGAGGAGGCTGTTTACGTGTATCCCATTGGTCCTGAAAAGGACCACAATTCCCCACCTCTCCTTCCCCCCCCCCCCTCATGTCAAAAGCACTAAAGTGCAATTTTACCCTTCACTCCATACTTAACATTTAATGTTTTGATTTCCCATCAAGAAAGGTAACTTTTTTAAGGGTGGTATCGAAGGAGTATGCCCGACTACGTCTTTCTGCCTCAAGAACCCTCACGCCCTCCTTCATGTAGATTGTTGAACGATCCCTAACACAAGCATTAAAGACTTTTTTGAATAAACAGAAATCGACCGTTGAAAAATCATGCAATAACATATGGATCAATGGTTCTGTATGAGATGGTGAACTGAAGTGTTCACTACCAGGAGTTCCACAAGAAAGATTCTTTCTCTCGAAAAACTTTCCGTCATATACAAAGGGACGGTTCAAAATGGATGTCACGCAAAAATGACCATTTATCTGAAGATAAATCATTCCCTGTCACGCTGCTGTCACGTGAGCTCCAAAGACCATTTGACCCCTTTCTGTCACGTCACGAAAAAAAAAATTTCAATTTTTTTACAAAAATTAAAATTTTTATTAGAAGAAAGGTACAGTAGAAAAAGTATGAAAACGGTCTCTCATCGTGGAGTTCGATTCTCATTTGTGTATCGGTGCTCCTCTCACACTCAAATTTAAAAAAAAAGCGCCAAGAAATGTGATATGAAATGACAGCTATTTCCACCGAGGCACTTCTGAACACATTTTCACAACCCCCCACAGTCAACGTTGTACAGTATTGTAATTTACAAACGTCAAATTTTATGGAAAATAATTCACCAATTCACAACACTTTACCCCACTCTACAAATTCGTTTACCGGGCCCTTAAAAAAAGCATTTTTATGCAAAGTTCTGCCAAATTCGTACTGATTTGTGAGTTGCCGTTTATGTTGAAATGACAGTCGAACAACCAACGAATGTCATTTCAACACCGAGCAGTACAAATTTGACAGAACTTTGCATATTGCTTTTTAAGAGGGGTCGCGAAAACATTTAACATTCAAGTTTTTCATAACAGACCCTTTAAGATACATTGTCAGTTTGTTGTTGATTTACATTCCTTGATAACATTTCGAAATGAAAAAACTTTTTGTTCATTTGACATTAATATTGGCGCTGCAACAAGCAGTCGCTCAAAGTTTATTAGATTTAATGGAAGAAACGAACTGTGATATTGAGAGAGAACGAACTTTTATTATGATAAAACCTGATGGAGTGCAACGTGGACTAATTGGTGAAATAATTCAAAGATTCGAAAGGAAAGGTTTCAAGTTGGTCGCCATAAAACTGTTACAGGTGAAATCCTCCCCCGTTACAAACCGTTACAAATTTGAATTTTTAAGAAACTGTTTTTAGGCCGAAGAAAGTCTTCTATTGGAACATTACAAGGAATTGGAGGACAAGCCATTTTACAATAATTTAGTGAAATACATAGGTTCCGGTCCCGTTTGTCCCATGGTAACAACAGCTCCACTTTCCTCATTCTTTCCAATTAAAAACGAAAATGTGATTTCATTGTAGGTCTGGGAAGGAGCGAATGTCGTCAAAACTGGCCGAATTATGTTGGGAGAAACAGATCCCGCCAAGTCAGCACCAGGTACAATCAGAGGTGATTACAGTATTGAAATAGGACGAAATGTGATTCATGGGTCGGACTCGATTGAATCTGCTAAAAGAGAAATTAGTCTTTGGTTTACACCGCAGGAGTTGGTCAGATGGCAATCAAGCAACGATAAGTGGATTCACGAAGATAGTCAAGCTTGACCAGGAAACTTGTGTATTTTAAGAGTCAATTCGAGAAGATATGAAATACGGCTCTAGGACGAAATACCTCTGGACCAAATAGCTCAGACGAATTGACACCGTGCAACCCACAGTATTAGAGCCGTGCGCCGACGTTTCGGCTGCTGGGTCTTCAAGACAGTCTTTAGCCTTTAGACTACATCCTAGACTTGTCCAATGTTCAGCAAAAATGTAGAGGAGAGTTGAACCTAATCGGCTCTCAAAGACAATTTTTCTCGTTAATGTCACTGGCACAAATAATTTAAGTTGCGCCGACTTAAAATCGATTGTCAGCCGAATGCGCCTGAACTTTCGATTTTAAGTCGGCGCAACTCACATAATTTGTTCCAGTGACTTTTACGAGCAAAATTGTCTTCGAGAGCCGATTAGGTTCAACTCTCCTCTTCATTTTTGCTGAACATTGGACAAATGTAGGATGTGTCCTCAGGCTAGGGACTGTCTTGAAGCCCCGGCCGACGAAACGCCAGCGCACGGTATGAATAATTGCACATGAAACAACCCTCGACCTCAGTTTTTTTTTTCACCACCTAGCGGGTGAAAGAACGAAATTATTTATGTTGGGGGCTCTGCTAAGCCCTGCTAAAAACCCTGCCCTTAAACCCTGCAAGGGGTGATATACACCCTTGGCCGTGGCTACCGTTTGTAATTATGGGCTATTTGGGCAGTTGTTATTTGTTCCGGAGTTATTTTCTCCGTTTTTTTCCGATGGCTTACACTGGCCAAAATTTAAATAAGAAATTTGTAAACAACGCGGAAACCTTCGCAAAAGTACAAATGAATGGTGTTCTGCACCATCTTTGCCATTCTATTGATACCACAATGAAAACACTCAGTTACTGCAGAAAACCGTTCAAATGGTCTAAGCTCTTATTGTAAATTTCGGTCAGTGTATTTCGTCTGAGGTTATTTATTAGAGATATTTTGTCTGAACGCCATGAAATACAAAGGTTTCTAGATTTTAAAACATGAATTCGATTCTGCACATCGGTGGTAATGAACTGCAAACCAACTCATTGTACTCAATTAGGTACTTACCAGTAACCAGGACTAGAAACCCATGGCCCGACAGAAACTGTGTCGTTATGTTTGGTGTGAGTATATGCGATCACTTTCCCTTGTTCGTGGACTCCCACTCTTGCTGCCACTGTCTCAGTGATTCGGCTCTTAATTGCGTCCTAACTGTTTTGGTAGTTTGACCCTCCATTCTCTTCTTTCTATGACATTCACTGTCTTCTGTCAGCGTTATGCATATGGGCATCGTCCCGGCTATAACACATACCGCTTCTAAGGATATTGTTCGATATGCGCTTGCTACTCTTATACTTGCCAGCCTTTGGTCTCTAATAAGCCTTCGCCGGTTCCTCTTCGTATCTAGCGCCCCTACCCACGCTGCTGCTCCGTAGTGTAATATCGATAGGATGACGCTTGCTAGGAGCCTCCTTTCGCTGCTACGCCGTCCAAAGCCGTTTGGCATTATCCTGGCCAGTGCTGCGGTGGCTTTCATATCCTTTTCGCAAGTGCAGTCCACATGACTATTGAAATTTCTGCGGTCGTTCATCATGACTCCAAGGTACTTTAATTGGCGAGTGGATGTGATTTCTTCCCCGTCAATGTTCATTACCATCCACTCAGTTTTTTGCAGTTACTCACTAGCATGATCTCGGTTTTCTGGTGGGCCAGCTTCAGGTTTGCCGTTGTCATTCAATTTTCGACAGTTTCTAGCGCCTACATCGTAACTACCTCCACCTTCATTTTCGACGTTCCGGACATCCTCAAGTCGTCGGCAAAAGCAATCGTCTTAGCGCATCTTGGCAGTTTCAGCCGCAGCATTGTGTCATGCATTACATTCCACAGCGCTGGTAATATGGATCCCTGTGGTACTCCAGCTGTGATGTCTGCTGTCTTTTTTCCTTCAGTAGTTTCTTACGTCAGCACTCGTCGCTCGAAATAGCTTTTCAGCATCCTGCAGAGGTAATCGGGGACTGTCATGGCATGCAACGCCTTTGCTATCTCCACCCAGCTTGCGCTATTAAAGGCATTTCTGACGTCTATCGTCGTTACAGCACAGAAGCGGTTACTCCGTAGGCTTCCGAGCCTAGTCGGCAATCTCTATAACTTTTTTAATGGCCTCAATTGCCGATCTCCCTTTTCGAAATCCGAATTGTTCGTCTGACAGTCCGTGCTCGCCCTCTGTGTATTTTCTTAGTCTATTCAGAATCGCAGCTTCCAGCATTTTTCCCAATCCGTTCAACAAATATACAGGTCTATATGATGATGGCTTGTCTGGCGGTTTCCCGGGTTTTGGTATTGGGACCAATTTCTGTTTCTTCCATATTTCAGGAAAATATCCGTCGTCGAGGCACTTCTGCATTGTCAATCTGAGCATGTTAGGATTCACGCATGCTGCTGTCTTCAGATCTGGTGTGTTACTTTGTCGTTCAAACGGCTTGATAATGCCGCGAATTTATCAGCTTCATTTGATCGTATCGTGCGAGTGCATTGGTGACGACGACGCGGCTCTCCCACTATGGCACCTAGCCTCTCCGGGCACTTTTCTTTTGGCCCTGATGTACCTTTCGTTATCGTCATTACTGTTCTGAACACTTTGCCCCACTGGTTCGCGTCTGCCTCTAGGCACAGTTTCTTCCAACAACCCCTCCCACAACAGATTGCTCGCTTCAGTTTGCATTACGATGTTCCTCGCACCTCACCGCTCTGACGCTCTCGTTTCTCGTCCTCTGCGTCCTCCTTCTTGTCTTAAAACAAGTCGCTCGCAAAAGTCTTATTTCGTCGTTCCACATGCATTTCTTTCGTCAATTCTTCTGCCGAATTCTCTTGGTGATCGTCTTTTGATTGGAAAATATTCCTTGAAAACTTCTTGATCGAAATTTCTTCTTCGCTCTCTTCTATGAGTCATCTGTCTTGTCACCTCCATACTCTTTTTCACGGTGTACCTCAATGCCTGGTGGTCGCTGTGTGTGTAACTTTCTTCCACTCTCCTGTTCAGACGTGGTACTAGTACTGGACTGCAGGATGTCACGTCAATAATCGACTCTCTTCCATTCTTGCGGAATGTAGTTTCGTTTCCCACGTTTGCCAGAACCACATTTAGTCTAGCTGGTGATTCTTGTAGACTGAAGCCTCCATCATTTGTAAATCTACTACCTCACTCAACTGCCCATGCGTTAAAGTCGCCTGCAATGTTAACTGGGTTTAGTCCCGTTAGTTCTCCTGTGAGTAAGTCTAACATTCGCACAAACTGTCGAATCGTTCATCTTGGTGGCGCATATCAGCTGACAATATACACTCCGTCAATTTTCGCTGTCACGAATCCTTGGTGGGCGTCTGATACAATTTCTTGTGTGGGATAGTTGCCAGTCGTAAATATTGCGGCCATCCCGGCTCTGTCAGCAGTCCAGTTACCGTTTTTTCTATTATGCGGTACGGTTCGAGTATATTGGTATCCGAGTATACAGGTACTAGATTATACTGGTACCAGGGAGGACACTGGTACAACCGCTGTCAGTTCTCTCGTATCGTGAACCAAAAAATATTATTCCTCGAATATGTGTGCGTTGCCCATCTCCACAGAGCCTTCCAGCCAATAGATAAAGATTGACATCAGACGTCACCCATACGTTGACATTTTTGTTATTGAAAGAAACTTAGGAGCTGTTGCTTGCAAGAACTTTCACTGACCAGTCTTCCAATGAGCTCCAAATGTTCACAGGAACACATCCCATTGGCTACGGCTTTGCAGATAAAACACGCAAAACCAAAGAAGAAACATGAAGTTACTAGACGTTGCCTCTCACGCGGCTTAAATTCTTCCATTTTATTTTAAAATTTCATTGTCCACATAAGTAAAAGAGCTCAATATTTTGATTTATTTACATAAATTGGTATCACTTGGAAGATTGCGTTCGATGATAATGCTTCATAGTCCTTTTACTCGGTGTCACGGAGTCGCCAAGTCCGGGCCTTTTCTTTTTCTTAACATTTGGTGGCTGGGAATATTTCGTTTGATTTTCCTCAGTTGCGTCTTGTGTTGTTTCTGGAATTCGTGGTACCTGGCGAACGAGTACAATATTTTTATTTTTTTGTTGTTGTCTTTTAATTAACCCAAACAGTCACCTCAATTTCGTCGTGTGCAAATGTACAATTGCTTCCGAAACGACAACGTCCTTTCCTGTAGTTCCAACATATTTTCTTCCCGTTCTTCACTTGAATGTGTTCCTCTGTGGCGACCTAAATTGTTTGCACGGATATACTTTTTGTGATACTAAAATATCGATTAAATGTTAAAGACTAGAAGCTTCCCGCAATGGAATCTCGTCTACCGAACATTACTCACACTTTTGCTTGTATGGTGCAGTAGCGTCAGTAGTCACTTTCAAAAACTTAGTTGGCCTCTACAGGAAGCTGGAAATCAAGAAACGGTGGAGACTGACCCTCTACAACCTATGACAACCTTTAGGAACTAGTCATATGAGTAACGGCTGACTCATTCTTCAGAAAGATAATTTTGGACTTCTTCACATGAGTTATGGAGTAGATTTATCAGCTTGGGACGATCGTTTTACCAATCTTGAATCACAGATCTGACGATCCTTTGTTCCTTTCCCGTTCATCATTTAAATCATCTTCCCTACTCAAGTTAGTTAAACCTCCCGGTCGCCTCCAAGAACTTGCTCAAAATAGCTGGTTCTAGGTTAGCAACTTCGGACGGTCCAGCAGCCTGCGCCTCAGTTGGAAGAAACTGGGACATTCACATAATACGTGAAATCCCGTTTCCTCCTCTAAGCCGCACGCACACATAGAGGTCGCCGAGAGCCTAAGCTTTTTCATGTGCCCATTCAGCCCGCAATGTCCAGTGATCGCACCCACCACTCTCCTGATGCGACTCCTGTCCATCCCTAGCAGAGATTTGGCCCATTTCACATTAGGTTTCGGGAAAAAGCGTACCATAGTATCCTTCCCAGCGCTCCACATGCTTCCTCATCACCCAGCTCCCCAGCGCTTCTACACGCGCAGGTCGAGTAATCGGCAAAAACGGCTCAGGGCCGTGACCGAGAGCTTCGGCACCCGCCTTGGCTAGCTCATCAGCTTTTTCATTCCCCTCCACGTCAGAGTGCCCAGGTACCCAAACTAAAGTGATCTGATTCCTCAGACCCATTTCGTTCAGGTAATCTCTGCACTCTTTCACTAGCTTGGAGGTCACTCTAGGCCTTGATCATTTCCTTACTGTCCGAACAGATAAGCACCCTCTTGTCGTGTGTTCCAACAGGCAGAGTCTCACGAGCTGCTGACAGCACCGCGAAGATCTCCCCTTGAAGCACACTAGCAAGATCCCCCAGATAGAAGCAATTTCCCTCTCCAGAGCCCATGCCGTATACACCAGCACCTACTCCTTCACGAGATTTCGATCCATCTGTAAATCTAACCACGCAGTTCCCGGGAAGACTCGCTGGCCATCCCCTAAGCCATTCTTGCCTACTGGGAACTTTCGCTTCAAAATTCCTGTCGAAACAGGTTACCACAACCATGTCGTCTCTCGGCATTTCAAACACCGGGATCGATATTATCGTTGCAATCTTACCATGCCCAATGTGAAAATTTGGAATCCACATGCCATTCTGCATCAGCCTATCAGCCGTGGCAAAAGCTTTCGCTTTAACCACAATATCGATAGGAGGCAGAGCCAGCAGCGTCTCCATCGCTAGGGTTGAGGTGGTTTTCATAGCGCCCGTGGTACAAATAGACACTAGCTTTTGAATCTCACTTGACAGTTTCCTAGCGCATTCCACATCTAGCCTTGCCCACCACGCCACGCAACCGTGGCTAATCATCGGCCTTATCACAGCCTCATAAATCCACAGAATTGCTTTTGACGGTAGGCCCCAGTTTCTCCCGAAGGAGTTCCTGCAAAGCCAAAAAGCCGCTACCGCCTTCTGCGCCTTATCCTTGACATGAGCAATCCAATTTAGTTTGCTATCAAGCGTCACTCCTAAGTGTTTCACCTGCGGAGCTAAATCCAGCACCTTATCGAAGAGCCTGATTTCACCGACCAAATTTGATCCTGAGCGCCTTCTGCTGAATAGCATAAGATCTGTTTTGGCCGGATTGATTTTCAGACCGTTCTCACGGCACCATCTCACGACCACTCTCAAAGCTGTTCTGACTCTGTCACCCAGCGTGCTCTCGAATTTTCCCCTAACTAAAATCGTCAGGTCTGATGAGAGAGTCTATCACTATACACCACAACAAAGGCGATAGAATCCCGCCCTGAGGGCAGCCTTTCGCTACCCAGAGATTTTCTTTGTGACCACAAACCTCCGCCTCAACAGTCCTATCTCTGAGCATGCTACTTACCCACCTAACTATCACACCTCCCACTCCTCTCTCCTCGAGCGATCGGCGAATAACATCAAAATTCGTATTGTCGAAGGCACCTTCAATGTCCATAAAACATCCCAGTGCCACCTCTCCAATCGAGAATGATGCTTCCACCTTTGCTACCAGCCTGTGCAAGGCGGAATCCGTGGATTTGCCTGACTGGTAAGCATGCTGATTCGAGTGTAGCGGGAAGACCGCCAGAACTTCATCCCTGATGTAGAAATCTATCAGTCTCTCAAGCGTTTTCATGACGAAGACGTGAGGCTGATCGGTCTGAAGTCCTTGGCAGTGAAATGCGATGGTTTTCCTGGCTTAGGGATAAACGTAACCTTCACCTTTTCCCACTTGGTTGGAACGTAACCTACGGCTAGGGAGCTACGTAGTATCTCACACAGCGGCTTCAGCAGAATCTCTCCACTTTCTTTCAGCAGAGCTGGAAAGATACCATCACTGCCAGCTGATTTATACGGCTTAAATTTGCCTATAGCCCACCTTAACCTTTCCATGGTGATGATTCTCCTGGCTAGCGACCAATCCTCTTCCGTCGGGGGAACGATGTTTGGCAAGCTAGTTTCGGATTTATCTTCTCCACAGCCAGGAAAGTGAACTTCCAGCAAGTGCTTGGCCGTCTCACAGCCACTCCCTGTAAAGCTCCCATCTGGTTTTCTTAAAGAGCTCGGAAGTAGCCTAGAGTCTTTGGGAAGGATCTTGTGGATTCTGGCATAATCTGGAACATGTTCCATTTCCGCACAAAATCCCTTCCATGCTTCTCTGGCCCTCCTCCAAACTGCTTTCCTGAAAGCCTTTTGGGCAGCCTTGTAAGTGACCCAGTCGGCCTCAGCTGCCGTTCTCATGGCTTTGTTCCATGATCTCCTCGCAAAAAGTCTGAGCTTTTCGATTTCTTTACACCAGAGTTTACCGCCCTTCTTTCGAATAGCTTTCTGCTCCGGGCATGAGTTTTCATAGGCATTCGTCAGCAACTCTGTGATAACATTTACTGCATCATTGAGCTCTGCCGATGATCTCGGCATCACTCTTTCCAGCTTTGTCTCCACATGTTGTTTCAGAAAGTTCCTATACTGTTCCCAATTCGTTCTTCTGGGGTTCCTGAATTTCACCACTTTCGTCTCCCAGCCCCTCAGCTTGAACTTGATAGTTCTATGGTCCGAAAAGCTGGGCGTCAGAGAAACTCTCCATGAATCAATTTGATCGGCTAGGTTCTCTGAAGCTAGGGTGATATCCAGTACTTCTTTACGATTCTTAGTGACAAACGTCGGTATGTTACCTCTGTTCAAAATTCTAAGATTCGAGTTCGCTATGAATTGCAGCAGGAGATTTCCCCTAGGATTGATGTCCGTACTGTATGATGTGAGTTCGCATCACAGCCTAGTATGATTGGTACGTTCTTTTCCTCAGAGAATTCTATCGCTTTCGTCAGTAGCTCAGTGTACGGTGTGACCGCCGTATCGGGCATATAACAAGACCCCACTAGCAAGTCTCCCCCATGAACATTTCCACGAGTAATTCTCACTACAGTGGTGTCTTCGTCCGAAAATTGTCGCATCAGCATCGTTTGCAGGAAGGGAGCCGTCTAAATAGCCGCTCTCGTTCTGCCACCGTTGCCTCCGCTAAAAACTCTGTTCTTGTGGACACCGAAGCCCATTATTTTAGAGTTATTTACCCAAGGTTCTTGGATTAGCACTTATGGAGTAAAAAGGGTAAAAGTAAATTTTCACGTACCATTTTCACATGCTTTTCGAGACTAGCAATTTTGGCGTTCTCTGCATCTTTATACGGATTATTAAATACATGTCCCGCTATTGCCCCCTTACTGATTCCCGATAATAAAGATGACGCACTTGGCAGTGAAATTGATTCAGTTTTGCGTTGACTCCTAAAAATGCGAACATAATTTACACTCACAAAGGAATGAATTCGTAAAGTCAATTTCCTTACGTTTCGTTCACTGTTGACGCTTCATTTTCTGAGGAATGTGTGGAGTCATCATCATCGGAACTTGAGGCGTATGCCGGCACCAACGACATAATTATCTACTGACTTAACAGACTATTTTGTAAAAATAATGTAATTCACTGTGGTGTGATTGTTTTGTTGTCGTTGTTAAAAATTAATGAAGGCGAATGTGACAAAATGACAGATTGGAATTGTCAAATCCGAAGTGCGCGGTACACGTTCCTTTCGTTCATAAAATCCTAAAGCCTAGTACGCAACTCATTATCCCAATATTGAATTTTCAACAAAGTTAATCAGCCAAAAAGTATGTGACGTCAGTCTAACGATAATATTGCAACTCAAAATGCTTCATATAGTACAGTATTACGTCGAACGGGTTAGCACAGTGGCTTTCCACCAAGAATACCCGGGTTCAAATCCCGGTGTGGACAAATTCTGTATAGGATTTTTCTTCAACGCTTATCATGAAAGTAGCTTTCCTAAGCTCAACGAAGTATATGACGTCACCCATATTCGATGCATTGTATGCGAAACAAGCAGGCACTTATCCAGCTGCGTCAAAAAAAAAATAATGACAAATTCCATACCGTTAGGGTTGTGATGCGAATATGCTTAGGTGTTTTAGATAGATCATGAACTCCATTGTGAGAATCACTTTAATATTTTTTTTTAATTTTTACATAACTTTGCTTCTGGAAGTAAAATTTAGTCAGCTTATAAGAATTAAGACAATAAACAAAAGAAAAAAAAAATAAATAATTAATGAGACATTTTTTTTTAAAAGAAAAGAAAAGAAAAGAAGGCAACATAGTTTCTAGACAGGCGAGACACTTAAAATCAAAATTGGACAGATTGCACAAGTGTTAGTAAAGAGTGATGAGTTTGGGAATTGGCTACAACAACTATACCAACAAACTAACGGACAAACATTAACGCTCACGACATAAGGTTCCTCCAACATTTCATGCGTTAATCTAGGGCGGGTATTGTATCTGAAGCAGAAATTCCTTAAGCGCTTTACTAAGTTAAGGACAAATTTTTAGCTACATCTAATTATACATTGATAACTTATTACGGAAAATAAGGGTTTTGAGCTTTTAGTACTTTTAGTACACACCTGGGGCTAGGACAAATTTTTTGTTTAGGTTTACATGTTTTAGGTCATGAAAATCAAAATCGGACGCGACGATAAGAGCGTGTCAGATATTTTGACAGTTCTATGTTTTGTGGTGTTTTTCCATTGCATATTTCTAAGGCAGTGATAATCAATTTTAAATTCCGAAACATTTACTGTTTGCATAACACATCCCTTTATAGATTCTCTGAATCAGAATATATAATTATTGTGTCTTAGTGTCAAAATTTGATCTGAAAAAACATCGCAAAGTACTCGGCTGCATAATTCAATGCGATGTTTTTTCAGATCAAATTTTGACACGAAGACTCAAAAATTATAAATTCTGATTCATAGAATCTATAAAATGATGTGTTATGCAAACAGTAGAGGTTTTGGAATTTAAAATTAATAATCATTGCCTTAGAAATATGCGATAAAAAAACATCGCAAATTTGACAGCTCACATTTTTGCAACCCATTCCTTCAATTTACATGTTCTCTCTTTCTCTTGCTGTTTTCCGTTCTCTTTCTCTCTCTCTCTCTCTCTCTACCACTGCCTTCGTCTCTAATTTTATGCGTTCCTATTTTTGCCTTCCTCTGCCTGCCTTTTTCTCACTCTCCTTCAAAAACTCAATTGAATTCAAAATTGTCATGTCTCTGACATTTGTCTAATGTGTCGTATTTGACTTTTGTGACACTGATGACACCCGTTGTCACACTTTGTTATTCTTACGTTGGCAAAAATTGTTTGAATCGAGCTGCTTGTGTTTTCATTCCGACGACTCGTTTAATCGTGAATAAAATAAAATACTTTTCATTCGACAATTGCTGCACGTTAAACAATAAACTAAAAAATGGCTTTGATTTGTTCAAGTAAGTTTTCACGCAAGGACAGCGAACTTATTGCGAAACGGCCAAGTGAACATTTTTTAAGGTTATGCCTTCATTGATTTTTGTTTGTTATTTCAGTTACAAATGAAGTGCCTGAACAGCCGGTAATTTCCCCGCTATCCGGCGCTATATTTGAGAAAAGAATTATTGAAAAGTATATCTTGGAAAATGGATGCGATCCAATCACTGGGAAGGAGCTCAAAGTTGAAGAGCTGATCGAAATAAAAAGTAAGTTTTACATTCAGACACAATTGAAGAGATCGTTACGTTGTCTCTTCGCCAACAGCACCTCCTATCGTTAAACCAAAGCCACCAAGTGCAACAAGCATTCCAGCTACTTTGAAAACCATGCAGGACGAATGGGATGCACTAATGCTACACACATTTACGCAGAGGCAGCAATTGCAAACTGCTAGGCAAGAACTCAGTCACGCTTTGTATCAACATGATGCAGCGTGCCGAGTAATAGCTCGTCTCAACAAAGAAGTGACAGCGGCTCGTGAGGCCTTGGCCACATTGAAGCCACAAGCTGGCATTTTATCAAACGTCATGCAGCAACAATCCCATAGAATGGAGGTCAACGGTGCTGAAAGTCAACCAGTTGAGCAGATCGGTATGACAGAGGAAGTTATTCAGAAGTTGCATGACAAGGCAACCGTTCTAACGCAAGAGCGTAAGAGACGTGGCCGCAACGTGCCAGAAGAGCTCCTTACACCAGACCAAGTTAGCAACTTTAAAATATTGGCATCACATCCAGTAAGTATTTCTGTTGATATGGAATCTGTGTGTAGCGAATGACATGATTTTGTTACGTAGAGCTTACATTCGGCCAGTATTCCTGGCATTTTGACGTTGGATATCAACAGTTCCGATCACAGTAAATTGGTGACGGGAGGTAATGACAAGAATGCCACTGTATTCAACAAAGATACGGAACAGATCGTTGCCGTCTTGAAGGGACATACTAAAAAGATCACGAAAGTTATTTATCACGCTGAGGAAGACACTGTCATTACTGCATCGCCAGATACATCAATTCGTATTTGGCACGTACCGACGTAAGTTTTTACTAACCGAAGAAGGTAAAGGACAATTTTTAACTCACTTTGTGGCTATCCACAGATCCCAGACTCAACTTTTATTAAGTTGTCATTCTGGTCCAGTCACTGGGTTATCGCTTCATCCAACTGGCGATTACATTCTCTCCACATCGTCCGACAAACACTGGGCTTTCTCCGACATTCGCACGGGTCGTTTATTAACAAAGGTAATGTCAATCCTGGAATATTGATGAGATCAATGTCTAAATTCGATTCACCAAACAGGTAATGGACACTGCAGAGGTGGGACTAACTACTGCCCAATTCCATCCTGATGGATTGATTTTCGGTACTGGAGCGGATGATTCTCGCGTTAAGATTTGGGATTTGAAAGAGCAGAGCAACGTGGCCAATTTCCCGGGACACACGGGTTCCATTTCGGCGATTTCATTTTCGGAAAATGGTTACTATTTGGCAACGGCTGCTTCAGATGCTTGCGTGAAGCTGTGGGATTTGAGAAAATTGAAAAATTTCAAAACCATTCAACTGGACGACGGTTACGATGTGAAGGATTTGTGTTTCGACCAGAGCGGTACGTACTTGGCTATTGCCGGTAGCGATGTGAGGTGAGTTTGTTAATTCTGCCAGCCAGCAAGCTGCTGCTAAAATTTGCGACTATTTTCAAGGATTTACCAGTGCAAACAATGGCAAGAATTGCAAGTGTTCACTGACCATACGGCTCTAGCAACTGGTGTACGTTTTGGTAAACATGCGCAGTATCTGGCGTCTACAAGCATGGACCGTACTTTAAAATTGTATGGAGTTGAATAAGGTCTGGTGGGCTAGATTTTAATATTAAAAACAGAATGACTGGGACAAGTCAAATGAGTTCAAAGAGTTCGAACATTGTAAGAATCTTGTGTACTTCCGGTAACGTAGTAACAAGTAAAATTGACATTTCAATAAAACAATTCTTTCGAAACAAAATTCCTCTGTGGTGTTGGTATCAAGAAATTCAGTGATGGTATTGATGAATGTTTCGCAAACCTGTAGTTTCTGCCCTCTCTGATATCTTACCTGCCGAGTCAGAACCCTTTTCCTCTGACAATTATTTGTCGAAGATGAAGGCTAGGCGCGTTCGAAAAAAAAAGTTTTCTCAAGTAAATTCCGTAATTTCACAAAAAATATTGTTTGGCCGCAGAAATGGCAAAAATATTTTTTTTTTTTTAATTTTTTTAAGGAAATATGGCGACGGTAAAAATCAAACACTTCATTTCTCTCAATTTTTGGACCCGTACGAAGTGCAAGGGCCTATGCGTTTACCACAACGTTTGTAAGCAGTCGATTTGAAGGAGTAGGTGAGGAGCATCGATCGTGGACCCTAGATATCGAATCTGCAAAAAACAAAAATTTGTCCGTCCGTCCGTACCGATTTTCAGAGTTTTTTTTTCCTCTGAAAGTTAGTACCAAAATGGGGTTTGGCACTGCAGATGGGCATTTTTTGATGAGGTGCCACTGAGCATGAGCCACCGAAGTAATTTTTTTAGCAGTAGTAGTAGTCTTTTCTACATAACTCGAGTAAATCTTTTCCGATTTCGAAAGGTCTCGAAATGCTCGAAAGTTTATGGAAGAAAATTTACTGATCACAACAAAAACCCTTTTTAATAGGGAAACGTGGCGCAAGCCCTCGTCTCTTCTTCCAAAACAACTGATATCAATTTGGGTGACGCTTACAGTTTCGGAACGCAAAAAATTCTTTTGAAATATTTTCATTTTCGATTAAAGAAATGCGTCAGAAATGACGGACCCTCCAACTTAATAATTTTTCTGCGCTTTCAGATTTCGCACGCCAAAAAATTGGCTACCCGTACCCCACCCATCACGCAAAACTTAATTTTTTTTCATGTCAAATCTGAAAGAACAGAAGAACTATAACATTTGGGGGTCCGGCATTTGTGACGCATTTTTTTTAACAAAAGTGAAAATATTTCAAAAGAATTTTTTCCGTTCTGAAGCTTTAAGCGTCACCCCAATTGATATCAGTTGTTTTGGAAGAAGGGACGAGGACTTGCGTCCCGTTTCCCTTTCAAAATGGGTTTTTGTTGTGATATCAGTAGTTCTCGAAGAAAAGCGAAAACAAATTTTGAAAAAACAATTGCCGGCGGAAAAAATTGCCGGCGCAAAAATTTCCGGCGAAAAAAATTTCTGTCGAAAAAAAGTTTCCGTCAGAAAAAATTCCCGGCAAAAA
>CM055404.1:142327649-142357915 GCA_029228625.1 Pseudolycoriella hygida
AATTTTCGGCGAAAAAAAATTTCGGCGGAAAAAAATTTCCGGCGAAAAATGATTGCCGGCGAAAAATAATTTCCGGCGAAAAATATTTTCCTGCGAAAAAAAATTTCCTTTGACACGAAACATCTGTCTTCAACAAAAATTTTTTTCTTTAAAAATCAATTTTCCCCCTAAATCCGTTCCATACTACCGTCGGCCATTTTGTTGGTCACCCTGACAGACTACACACCCAATCCAATAACTTTTCCTTTGACACCAAACATCTATCTCCAGTCCCGAAATTTTGCTCATATTTGACCCATACTTTGAATACATTCACACACACATACAAAACATTCTTTTATATGGACTTTATATGGCGCCTTCTAAGAGCCCTGGCGCCCAAACGAGGCCGGTACCCCCCTTTTTTAAAACCTCATATGGCGTAGAATGCCCACCCGAAGGTCCCTGCAAAATTTCAAGAAAAGTTACCGAACTGTTTTCGAGCACGACCTAAAAAAGTCGGTTTTCACACAAATGGCTCTGAGACTAACTAACTAACCCACTAACTAACGTAGGATGTTTCCATTAACTTGGGCTTACATGAAGCAGCACATTTTGTATGGAAAATGACGATTTTCTAAAGGTCACATCTTCGGATCCACTGGACCGATTTTAATGAGTAAAATGTCGATTTCAATCAAAATTGTACGTAGAATCCGAAAAATTAGGTATCAGAGGGGTACGACGCAAGGGAAAACAGTCCAAACTTAGCTGTATATATGGTTCCGCCGTCTTCGAAAAAAAAATTTTCTTAATTTTTTGATCGTATGGGGACTTGCGTCACGGGTACATCGCTACCCCGCGCCCATGATTTTGAGCCTCTGGACTCAGCCAGGGCCCTAAAACTGAATCTCTACTAGGGCCCAACGTGTTTTTTCTACATAAATCGGGTAAATCTAATCCGATTTTCGAAATCTTTTTCTTTGCTAAAAGATAATTGAAAAATTGATTGCAGAATTGAATTTGGGCAAAATCAGTTGAAAACTTTCGAAGTTATGGTCGAAAAATTATCAAAAAAGTGGTTTTTTAAGGTTGGTAAAACTGTTTGACACTCTGTAAGGTTTCGAATGAAAGATATGCGTTGAGTAGTTCGGGCTGTAGGGACCTCAGAAAATTTTTTGAGAATTTTAGAGAATTTTTGAGAATTAATTCCCAAATATTAGGCCCTGGTCACGCGACCCTACACAGTATTTTGTCGTTTTACGTGAACATTCCTTTGAGAGCACGTTGCGAAATGTGAACTATCAAATTTGCGATGTTTTTTTTAGATGAGAATCCTGCGTAAATAACAAATTATTCGAAATTATAGATCATGTACTACAAGAGAATGACTCTTATGCAAATAATAGATGGATCAGAATTCAAAAACTTTAAGCATGAAGTTCGAATGTTGCTGTGAAAAAACATCGCATTCCAAGTTCGTTTGCGATGTTATTTCAGAGCAAATTTGTATCTTCATACCTAAACTTATTTGTGTAAGAGTCATTCTCTTACAGTACATGAGCTACACTTTTGAATAATTCGTTATTTACGAGGATTGTGATCTAAAAAAACGTCGCAAATTTGACAGTTCAAATTTTTGTGACGTGACGTGCTCTTATTGTACAGTGTTGCAGAGAAAAAAGAGGCGAACTTCTTTGTCCATGGAAGGGGCCTCTCCTGAGTGCTCTTAATGAAGTGATCAGGTGAATATTTTCCAATTTTTTTTTTTTTTGAAATTTCTCTTTTAAATTTTAGACTTTTTTTAGGAATTAGAGGTTTTTAGCGCCGCGGCAGTAGGGAAAACTGCTACCTTTGTGTTCCTAAATCTAGTACTGTTGAAAAAATAAAGTTTTTGATTTTTACCACCGACAATTTTCTTTCAAAAAATAAAAAAAAAAATTGTTGGCGTTTTTAAGGCCAAACAATATTTTTTGTGGTGTTACGGAATCGACTTGAGAAAACTTCTTTGGGTGGTAATAAACCGACAAACCGATTTCACTCTTTCAATGTGATTCATATTAATATGAGACAAAACAGACTCGTGCCCCAGGTGACATGGTAGCGATACATTGGGTTACCGATGAAATTGGCCATATGGCCAATTGGTGGCTACCATGTCACTTGGGGAACAAATGTGTTTTGTCTTCATGTTAATATGAATCACATTGAAAGAGACGAAATTCGTTACCCAAGTGACGGTACCGATGGAATTAGTCCGGTATATATATAATGTAGCCATATTATCCATTGCTGGATGAGGCCTCCCAATTAGGGGTATTTAGCCATGAAACACCACGCGGGCCAGTGCGGGTTGGTGAGTGTGGACCACATGCTTAACGTGAATTCCGAACCACGCCTATAGGCTAGCAACACCATAGGATTTCTTTCAGTGCTAATTATTTATATCTCCGCCTAAAGTTATACTTTTTAGACTCAGATATTTTGTACACAGAATTCATCGTGAATGGGTTGCGTCATTCATGTCATTCTTCTGTGTACGGTTCGTTGAGGGCACTAAATTCCTCACCTACCCGTGTTGGGAAGCTTGGGTACACTTAGGAACGTTGCTTTCATGCTAGACATTGAAGAAAAATCCTATACAGAATTTGCCTTCACGGGGATTGAACCCGGGTTTTCTTGGTGGAAGGCCAGTACGCTACCACTGAGCCAACCCGTTCCCTAGTCCGGTAGTCCGGTATGTTAAGAATTAATGTTATTTTTATTTCATTCACTCTTAGTACACTATCCATAATAAATTGAGATAAAACACAGCGTTCCCTTTAGACAACACATTCTACCCTGCGTTACTCACTTACTTACTTAGTTGGTCCTACAACCTGTTATTGGTTTTGGCCTCCTCCAGCATCCTCCTCCAACTGGACCTATTCCGCGCCAACGTCCTCCAATCGCTTACTCCTAGTGCTTTCAGATTTTTTTCAGAGTTTTTGTAGACTGTAGTAACTTCGGTTACCAAGCGTTACCCTTCTACGTATTTCCTCACCGATGCTATTAGCATTATTGACCTGCGACCCAAGGTAAATAAAGCTGTCGACTGTTTCGAAGTGTTTTCCGTTCACCTCTAGCGTATGGTTCGTTGGTCTGACACCAGACAATGAGGTCGTCATGTACTTGGTCTTTTTCTCACTGACTTTTAGACCGAACTCAGCACTCTTCTCCTCAATCTTCGTGAAATTCTCTTTAACAATTCTCCGTCCAATTAAGTCTAGGTCGTCAGCGTAGCCGTACAACTGACTTAACTTTCTGAAGATTGTACCGCTGCTTTCCACGTTGCTCTCTCGCATCACCTTCTCAAGAACAATGTTGAAGAATAGAGCTGCTAGTCCGTCGCCCTGCCTCAGTCCTTCCAGAGCTTCAAAAACGTCAGAGAGGTTGTTCTACTCTGCGTTACCATTACGCAATTCCTTGAGTTACCATTTTTCATATTTAAAGAGAGACATTGGACCATTCCATTGGTATTTCTACTTTGCAAATTATGTAAGGGCTCATTCCAACGGTATGTAATGTAAGGAACGTTTTTTGCATCTTTTTTACTCTTACTACATGGTCTTTTAAGATTGAGACAAAGCATACCGTTCCTTACATTACAACACATTTCATTCAAATAGCGCGCACGCTAAAAAAAGACGAATTATAGATACCCCCTCCCCCCTTGCACATGGAAAAAAATTCAGGATGTATAGAGAACACGCTTTTCTCAAGCCCCCCTCTCCCCGAAAAAGCGTGCGCACTATTCGAATGGCTTCTAAGAGTAAAAAATGGTCATTGGAATCTTCTTCTTCTTTAGTCTCTTGATATCCAAAGCTGAATGTAGACCTTCCCAAAGATCGCCACCGATCACAGATCATTGCCTTTTGCTGCCAATTCAAACCCGCCGACCTTTTCATGTCATTAGTCCATCTTTCTGGTGGACGTCCCACTGGCCGTGTCGTTGGCGGTCGCCACTGAAGTATCGTTTTTGTCCATCGCCAGTCGGTCATTCTTGCAATATGTCCTGCCCAATTCCATTTCAATTTGGCAATTCTTTCGATGATATCGGTGACTTTCGTTTGATGTCTGATCCACTCATTGGTCATTTTGTCTCGGAGTGAGATCCCTAGCATCGCGCGTTCCATGGCTCTCAACTTGTGCGCTGAGGCGTTTTTTGTCGTGAGAGTTTCAGCTCCGTATGTCTTCAAACTGTTGTTCATAGCGCAACTTTCCAAACGCAGCTCAAGCTATAGTAATTCTTCTCTTAATCTCCGCCGTTTGATTTTCGAGACCGACCTTCATTTCATGACAAATCTGTCATTCACGTTTATTCCCCTTTCGCTCCAATCAAGTGCTTCGAATACGGTTTCTAGAGCTGCAGTAAACAGTTTCGGGGACATGTTAATGCCTTGTCGAACTCCTCTTTCAATGTTGAATTTGCCGGTGTTTTCATGTAGAAAAACACACGATGTCGCGTTTACGTAGATATGTTTGATCTCGAGTCAACCCTACATTTGTCCAACGAATCCAGAATCGACCACATTTCGACCGAATCGAATGCTATGAACAATGAGCCTACACAAATACTTTTACCGACCGAAAGTGACCGGACTGAGTATACACTTCGCTATCAAAATTACCATTTTACCGACGATTTTTTTTTTTCATTTTTACCGACTGGTCGATATTTACTGGTTAAAAATTGACTGGTCGGTAAAAGTGGAATTCGGTAAAAATGAATTTTCGATCGGTCGTTCATTAAAGAAAAAATACTGACCGAAACTACCGGGTAAATAATCGAAAAGCAGTCTCTAGCTTGAGCACAATTACCGACAACTTACCGATCGAAAATTCAAAAAACGACCGTAAAAACTAAACTACGGACGACTACTGCCGACTATCGACTACCAGCCAAAGAATTGGAATTGGAGGATGGGGAAATACTTTTTGGGGGCATCGGCTAACCGAAATTGTAATTTTCTTCTGCGGTGATTCTTCGCCCGGCTGCGAACAACATCAACAAAAACATCTTCAGCTCACTTTAAAAATCTCTCGTTTATTTCCTTTAATTTCGTCTACGTCTAACTCTTGAAATTCTCCAAGCATTCGGTTCCTCGTATTTGTTGTACAAAGGTTCAAGCCGTTGATTCTTCTTAAATTTACTCAATTTCGTTGGATCGGAGAACCGGAAAAATGACGGAGCAAACTCTACCAGCCACTTTGGATCAATAGTCGTCACCTCCCGCATGTATTCCTTCGTCGTTTGCACCAATTCGTGGTAGACAACCCATTCCGGCTGTCGATTGAACAACGCACTAGATGGATGAATATAAACCACTTGAGAGTCGACCAACGTGCGATAACCTTCTTGAGGATCTTTTTTCGATGCATTCCGGAAGAAACCGGAACAAATGGCTTTCTGTATGCGGACGGTGTTTTTCCCTGCCGAAACCACGTCCAATTTATGTCTATCCATAATTCCTAGCAACTGTTTCCTCACATCTTGGGCCCGTTTCAACGTACGGATTTGGACGAAATTCTCATAGCACCAAGCGTTCGAAAATTTGTTATTCTTCCAACTATTGTACACAGCCAACAGGGTTAAGTGATCGCCTTCAGCTTGGTTGAATTTCGCTTTCTTTTGGTCAGCTAGTGACTGTTTGTCTTTCGGTCTGTAGAAGACATTCTGAACGCTGAGCATCGAAACAATAGTCAAGACTTCGTCGGAACATTGCAGCGCCACTGACATGATCAACATTTTCGACAAATTCGGTTCAAGTGGAAATTCAGCCATTCGCCGTCCCAAGCGCGTCAGCAAACCTTCATCGTCTAGTGCGGATAACGAATGCAATTGTTCCAATGCCATGACTAGCGATTCAACCGGCGGTGCGTCCATAAAATCGAAGTGAAGTAAGTCGTTGATTCCCATAGTTTTGAGTTGAAGGACAGTGGTAGCCAAATTTGTTCGTTGAATTTCAGGAACGGGTGTCGGCAACATTTCGTCACGATACGCTCTTTCCGTATACAAGCGATAGCACTTTCCAGGTCCTGTACGACCAGCTCGTCCAGCTCTTTGCTTAGCAGCCGCTTGTGATATTGGTGTCACAACCAAGGAATCCATTCCGGTTTTCGAATTGTAAACTTTTTGCTTAACAAATCCCGGATCCACCACGTACTGAAAGATACAAAAAAGTTGTAAGAAAATTGCTACCAAAACCAAGTTCCTAAACTTACATAAATTCCGTCGATTGTAAGCGATGTCTCAGCGATGTTGGTAGCTATGACAACCTTGCGACTACCCGCCGGTGCAGGATCGAAGATCCTAGTTTGCATCTCTGATGGTAGCGCTGAGTAAACAGGAAGAATGATCAACTCAGGTACATCCGGACCTAACGACTTCATTCGCTCGTATAGGATTTCACAGGCAGTGTCGATCTCTTCTTGACCAGTTAAGAAAAGTAAAATGTCACCAGGCGGTTCGCGTAAATGAATTTGCATGACAGTGATGAGCGATGCGTCCAAATAATCAGTTTCTGGTTCCTTTGTGTAAAGAACCTCAACGGGAAACGTTCGACCAGGAATGGTAAAAATGGGAGCTTCGAAGAAATATTGTGAAAATTTAACGGCGTCCAGAGTTGCCGATGTTACGATCAATTTGATTTCCGGACGCTTCTGTACGGCTTGCTTCAACAGACCGAACAAAACATCGGTGTGAATGGTTCTCTCGTGCGCTTCGTCCAACATAATAACCGAATACGATTTCAGGTCCAAATCCATTAAACATTCTCTCAGCAACATGCCGTCTGTCATGTATTTGATGGCTGTTTCGGGACTGGTGCAATCTTCAAAACGAATTGTGTAACCGACTTCTTGACCTAAACGACAACCGAATTCTTCGGCTACTCGTTTTGCCACGGACATTGCGGCGACACGTCTGGGCTGGGTGCAACCGATTTTACCTCGTGCAGTAAAACCACATTCTGCAAGGTACTGGGTGATTTGAGTTGTTTTGCCTATAACGAGAAAAATAAACCATTGAAATGAGTGTAGGAAAGGGTGCTGCTACAAAATCCGGAGGCTACAAAATCCAGAGACGTCAAAATCCGGAGGCTACAAAATCCGGAGGCTACAAAATCCGGGGGCTATAAAATCCGGGGGCTACAAAATCCGGAGGCTACAAAATCCAGACGCAACAACATCATCAGAATTTTGATGCCTCTGGATTGTGACGCCACCGGATTTTGACGCCTCCGGATTTTGACGTCTCCGGATTTTGACGCCTCCGGATTTTGTAGCCTCCGGATTTTTTGTCGGATTTGGACGCCTCTGGATTTTGTGCCTCCGGACTTTGTAGGGGAGGAAAGTAGGGATAGAGTGTACTGTGCATCATTGGTTTACCGTCTGTAATTCCTCGGTGAATCACCTATGATTCCCCGATGAATCATCGGTGATTCCCCGATGAATCCGTGGTGATTCCCCAGTGAATCGTCGGTAAATTATCTGCGATTCCCCGGTGAGTCACCAGTGATTTCACAGTGAATAATCGGAGATTTCCTGGTTAATCATCGGTTAATTTCCGGTGAACCATATGTGATTACACTGTGAATCATCTGGAATTCATTAACGACTCATCAGTGATTACCAAGTGAATTATCTGTGATCCCCTGCCGAATCATCTTGTGATTTCCTGGTGAATTATAGATGATTCCTAGATTAATCGTCGGCGATTTCATTGTAAATTATCAGTGATTTCCCGGTGAATCATCTGTGATTACCAGGTGAATTATCTGTGATTACACTGTGAATCATCGGAAATTCCATTGTAAAGCAGAGGTAATTTCGAGGTGAAGCATCGGTGAGTCATTGGTGAATTATCTGTGATTCCACGGTGAATCATCAGTGATTTCACAGTGAATCATCGGTGATTAAAAGGTGAATCATATGTGATTCCTCAGTGAATCATCGGTAATACCTCACATCATGGGTGAATCATATGTGGTTCCCCGGTGAATCATAAGTGAGTCCCCGGTGAATCATAAGTGATTCCTCGGTGAATCATAAGTGATTCCCCGATGAATCATAAGTGATTCCCCGGTGAATCATAAGTGATTCCCCGGTGAATCATAAGTGATTCCCCGGTGAATCATAAGTGATTACCCGGTGAATCATAAGTGATTCACAGGGGAATCATAAGTGATTCACCGGTGAATCATAAGTGATTCCCCCTGTGAATCATAAGTGATTCCCCGGTGAATCATAAGTGATTCCACAGTGAATCATAAGTGATTCCACGGTGAATCATAAGTGATTCCCCGGTGAATCATAAGTGATTCCCCCGGTGAATCATAAGTGAATCCTCGGTAAATCATAGGTGAGTCATAAGTGATTCCACAGTTAACATGCACAGACGGACGGACAGGAAGGGTGAAATTTAAATTGTAGATACCAGTGGAACCAAGTTTAAAAATTGGAAGGAATCGTCTGGAGCTATTTGTGTAAAATATAAATCTATTTCCACTGTGAAGAAATGTAGTTGTAAAATCTCAATGGTTGAATTGAGTTCTGAAAAAAATTTTAGAACCAAAAATCTCCGAAAGAAGAAATAAATTTTTTTTTGTTCTAAAAAATTTCGCCCATTGACAAAGTCTAGTTCCGCAACCATAATTTCACTTTTTGCAGCTACTAGCAGTTTTAGAACACGTTTTAGAACATGAATTTTTTTCATGGACGTGGCCCGTTTTTCACCATTTCTAAAAATTTGACATAAAATTTTGACTTTGTTCGAGTTGCGAAATCAACTATTTTTAGAACAAATGTTTAGCGATGAACATTCACAGTTTCCTGGTGAAATCATGTTCTAAAAAATCGACGTTGCTTTCACTTACAAACTAAAATTCGACTTCGAAAAAGTAAATTTAAAATAGAAAATATCTTACCTGACCCAGTTTCGCCAATTACAATTAAAATTTGATTGTCTGTGACAGCCTTGATTAGATCGTCACGGAGTTTAAAGATTGGCAACGATTGTCTCTGCTCAATCAATGTGAGGTCAGTCTTTTTACCAAACGACGATTTCTTACCGCCAATAACATGTTTCTTCCATTCTGGTACCTCCTGTGGAGCCATACCAACACCACGAACATTGGCTGCGAGTGCACGACTATCGTCTAAATGAAAACAATGAATTAATAACAAGTCGCTGTCAAATTCGTAGTCCGCCATACCATCAGGCAAAGGATCAATCCAATTTTTATTCAAACTCGTCGGAATGGTGTCCATTTCTTGTTCCCGCTGTAACATTTTCTGTTCCCTCCTTTCTTTCGCCAAAGCAGATTGCATCATCGCCGCTTGAGCCAATGATCCGTCTGGATTCTTGACGATCCTTACCGGAGACAAATCATTCAGCGCTCGCCCGTGTCCTTGCAAGAACGGCGGTTCTTCTTCAACAATTTCGATTTCAATATCAGCCTCGTCATCTTCGTCCTTAGGTAACAATCCCGTTTCGTCATCGAAATCAGGTAACTCGCTTCGGTCGATAACACCCGATGAAATCATTTGTTTGATCTCCCACCGTTCAGGGCTGGAAATACGTGTGACTCGCTTCCTCGTCTGGTCTTCCTCACCTTCTAGAGTACCTTGCAGATGTAGCATTGATGTTCCACCAACAGGTCGATCAGGATTTCGATCACGAGTCTCATTTTCTGATCTCAAATGTCCATGGGAGGCTGGATTCAGATCTTTTCCTGTGTCTTGGTCGACTTCTTTTATTGACAGTGATACTTTTTGACCGGCAATCGACATGACCTTCACTTTAACCGTCTGGCCACGTGAAACTACTTCGGTAACATCAACAACACGTCCCTCCGATCGTAGTTGTGATATATGAACAAGACCCTCCCACTTCTTCTTTAGACCGAGAATCTGAACGAAGCAACCGAATGGAACGATGTTTGCTACCCTTCCCGAGTAAATTTTGCCTGGCTCTGGATCGTCGGGAAGTGGCGTTTCACTACGTTTCCGTTGTGGTGATCTATTACGTCTGGATCGATCATCCCTACCACGCGAACGACTGCGACGATGACGTGATCGACTTCTCCTTCGTGGACTTGGACTTCTACGCCTTCGATCTCTAGAACGGCTCCGTCGAGGTGATCTACTTCGATATCGCTTACGATCTTTCGATCTACTCCGTTCTCGTCTATCTCTGGAACTTGGACGAGTTTTTCTCCTGTCACTATGATCGCGACGGCGTTCCCTGGAACGACTTCGATCCCTCGATCGACTTCTTCTCTTTTCCCGAGATCTTCCATCCTTTTGTGAACTTTTCACTGTCGTCGATTTCTCATCATCTTTTGATTTACCATCAGTTTTTGGTGCAAATGATTCCAGCTGGGCCATCATGTCATCCGCAACAGAAGATTCCGCAGTCTTAATATTCTTTTTGTCTTCTTCCTCCTCATATTTCGTTTGAATTTCATTTGCTATTGCCAATCCAGGAAACTTAAACGCCAAGTCTTGTGTTTTCTCAGTAAACTTGAGTGGCTTTTGTGAACTATGCGATGGAGGCTTCATCAATTGAATGATTCGCAACAAGTTTGTGATAAAAGAATCGGGAAATTCTGCACCATTTTCATTGAGGACTTTTTTGAAGGATGTAAATGTTTGGTTCTGTTCGGCCAGCGCAATGATGAATTCAGCAAGATCTTTATCATTTAAACCCAAATGATTGTCCAATTCAGTGCAAATTTTAGACACTAGAGACAAATGCTCCAGTTGCTTTAGTTCTTCCATTTTTTAGTAACAAATTTGACTAAAACATTCACTAAAACTTCTTATTTACGATTAAGAACGAATGACTTTAGAGCAGCGACGCAGCTCCTTGACAAAACGTCACTCAAACGTCACTTCATTAATTATTTTCTTATATTTTTTATAATAAACAAGCGAATTGTAACATATGACCAGCGAGCAAAGCAGAGACATGGTTGTGATCGCAAGAGAAATAATGTCAAATAGAGAAAGCTGGCGTTTGCCAAACTCACGACAGTAAGTATCGGTATATACTCGGATGTAAACAAACAAAATGTGTACTGCTGTCACTATATTCTGAAAGTGACCGTGATCTAAAAGTGATGTTGTTTTGAGATTTTTTGTGAACAATTGAATTCGGTAGTTTGATGTTTGAAAAACACTTTAAAACACCATTTCACAGATAGAAAACATAACCATAACGTAAACAGAAAACAACAATTCTAATCACGCGCTGTCACATGTTGCCATATTGCTTTTTTCCCCATCTTTCAACAAGTGAAGCCTCGTAAAAAAACGAGGCGGAGTCAGAAGTACAGAAAAGTAGTAACAGGCCGCGTTGCTCCGAGAAGTTCTCAACGACTTTAGATGGCAGCAAAATTTATCAACTTGACATTCGAAGCAGACTATCTTTAGTTCATGATATGGACGTTACGAAGATAGTAGATATCGCTCTTTTCGTTGAGAACGGCCTAGATAAGAAATTTTTTAAATTTGTAGTGTTTAATAAAGACAAGACGCTTGTCAGACTACAACCAAACGTCAGCCTAATTTTTGAGGTCTCGATAATCCGATTTTCAAAACTCTTTTTCCTATAAAAATAATCGAAAAACTGAGTTCAAGTGAGTCGGGGTGTAGGGTCAATAGAGTGGGTCTAAATGGCGCTACACGAGTACTAAATAGCTGAAGTGTCCTCCCCAGGTCGGTAAAAAATGAATTTTTCAGGACGTTACTTTGGAGGGGTTTTTAAAATTGAGCGAAGTATAGATAATATTGATAGTTAACTTTGATTATTAAAAATCCACCTTGATAGTTGACTATCAAATTTGATAGTTGTCTTTTATACGTTCTATACGCTCATTCCGTATAGACTTCATAATGGTACACATTTTTCAATGGATCAACTAAATTTCATTCTCGAACAATTAATTTCGCTCGTACGATTACGGCTTTTTTACGAAAGACTTCACACTCGTAAAATTTTTGTGAAGAAATTATTGAACTCTTGCATTTATGACCATCGCCTCGCTCACACTCGTAAAATTTTTGTGAACCGATTATTTAACTCGTGCGGTTACGTCCCTAGCTTTGCTCGGCCCTTAAGCAATCGCACAATAGTACAACTATCGCACGATAGTTCAACTATCGCACGATAATTCAACTATCGCACGATAGTTCAACTATCGCACGGTAGTTTAACTATCGCATGATAGTTCAACTATCGCACGATAGTTCAACTATCGCACTATAGTTGAACTATCGCACGATAGTTCAACAATCACACGATAGTTCAACTATCGCACGATAGTTCAAATATCACACGATAGTTCAACTATCATACGATAGTTCAACTATCGCACGATAGTTCAACTATCGGACGATAGTTCAACTATCGCATGATAGTTCAACTATCGCACGATAGTTCAACTATCGCACGATAGTTCAACTATCGCACGATAGTTCAACTATCGCACGATAGTTCAACTATCGCAAGATGGTTCTACTATCGCAAGATGGTTCAACTATCGCAAGATAGTTCAACTATCGCACGATACTCCAATTTATTATGAAATTATATATGAAATTAAATTCATTCTGTGTCCGTCAAAGTAAAAAAAACAACGCAACATTAGAATTTAAAATTGTTTATTTTGAGGCCATTCATAAATAATATCCTAGAAGGTAAGATTAGAAGTAAAAAGGTCTCCCAAGTTCACATTGAACATTTGTCAAAAATGTAGGAGGGTAACCACATTTCTATTGACTCTTTAAGATGACCAGTTTCATGGAAAAACCAGTTTAGTTCAGGTCAGTGGTCATTTGAAGGCAATGTCAAAATTTTCACACAACAGTGCCTACAACAAACTCAGTTTCATTAATAGGCAATCGCTATCACAACAGAACCATATTAATTTAGAGGAGGGGCTAACTGAAATTTGACGAAATTCAACGATTGTGTTAGAAATGGAAAGAAAGCGTATGCGAATGCGATCCAAGCTCTTAACACTTAAAGAACGTGAAACGTGACATTCCGCCATCTAATTTTACCAATTTTATCGACCTTTGTATGACTGACTCCTTTGTATTTTTTGACGAAAATGAGACGTTTTGATCCAATGAACTTTGTGAAAAATGATTTTCGCCTTAGATTGTCACTTTACAATGAAATAACATGTCCATGTCCAATTATGAAAAATACCGATTTCATCATTATTACGTTAGTTGAAAGTTTCTACGAAGTGATGTGTCCCGTGCCACTTTTTAGTTTAGATTTTTCAATATATTGAACATACTGTAAGCGCCGTTTAGAATCTATTTTAAGGAAAAAATTGTTGTAACACAAAAACCGACTCAATTTAAAGTTAATTTAACTTGCCTTGGTAAACGTTTTCAAGTTTAGTGGGTATACCTTACCAATGATCAATTCACGGGGTTGTTGTAGTATTTCCACTAGTATCATTATGCACTGTCTACTTAATTTCGACTGCTCGATCCAATCGGATTCGAACAAACAGTACGACAGCCGATCATTTGATAGTTTCAATTCATTTCCCAGATACATCAACGTAAATATATCGAAGAAACTGTAAGCTATGAACACGCAATAAATTCCATTCTGCAAGAAGTTTCGTTCTGAACTCTGCAAAACGTTTGTTGAAAAAAAAAACGGTTAGACGAAAAGACATAGATAAATAACATGTCGCGAAATGTTAAGTGGCAATATTTACTTTACATTTTAACCCTTCCTATTCGTCCATCTGTCTGTGCACCCTTCACCCGGCAATCACCGATAATTCAGAGGGGAATTATCGATGATTCACAGTGAAATCACCGTTCATTCACAAGGGAATCACCGATGATTCACCGGGGAATCACTTATAATTCACAAATGATTCACCAATGAATTCCTGGTGAATCATCGGTGATTTTACTGTGAATCATCGGTTATTCCACGGTGAATCATCGGCGATTCAACGATGAATTATCGGCGATTCCACAGTGAATAGTCTGTGATTACACTGTGAATCATCGGTGATTCCACGGTGAATCATCTGTGATTACACGGTGAATCATCGGTCATTTTGCAGTGAATAATCTGTGATTACACTGAGAATCATCTGTGATTACACGGTGAATCATCGGTGATTACAAGGGTAATCATCAGTGATTCGACGGTGAATCACTTATGATTGAAGTTCACAATTAGCTTCTTTGACTACAATGACAACCGAAGGCACTTATGAGTTAATGAAACAAATAAATAACAATAAGGTCGCCACTTAAAGACTTTTTATGCGCAGACAGACAAAAAACGTCAAATTTATAAGTATACATCAATAATAACTCATTTAGGCTTACTTTTGACAGTTATTATTTTCATCTTCTTTATTTCACAACCATCTATTGTTTCCCTGCTTTATTTCCCACCTGTCAAATATTTCCCTACTTTATTTCCCACCTGTCAAATATTTCCCTATTTCCGAATTATTTCCTTACTTTATTTCCCAACTGTTCATTATTTCCCTGCACTTTTTTCCACGTGTCAAATATTTCCCTCCCTATAACGACGCTGTAAGGGGTGATCAGTGGCGTGACAGTCTTTTGTTTTGAACTTTACAAGTATACTCAAAGTTGCGACCGAAGTTAACTTCATTGCGAACTAGGGTGCGGAACAGATGGTTTTTAACTGATCTGAACCTGAATATAGGAAAATCTGAATTTTCAGATCAGATCAGATTACTGTAAATAATTATCTGATCTGATCTGAACACTTGATAGCTTTACTTTTCAGATTCAGATCAGATTTTTTGTCGGATTGACTTCAGATCAAACTCAATTATTTGGTTTGATGCCATCAAACACTTAAGTTTTGTTTTTGAATTTTAATTTATTCACCAGCAGAGGGGACTCCTAAGATAGTACGATTATTACAATTAAGCTTGAAAATACTTATATCAAAATTAGTTAAATACGTGATAAGTGATAAGTTTGTGAAGTATGTGGGAAGAAGTGGGAAATGTGTGGGATGCAATGGGATGAAGTGGAAAGTTTGTGGGATGAAGTGGGAAGTTGTAGCGTATCAATTTTTATAACTCAACAAATTTGTCAACCGAAGTAATCATTTGAATTGTATTGAATCAAGTTAGCTTGACTTTATTAAAAATTGTATAAATTAGGAAGTTCGTGCGAATAGAAATCATTCTACTTCTAACTTTAGTCTGAAAAACATCTTGTTTTATTGAGCTTTAGTCTTAGTTAGAATCAAATAGAATCGTTGAGCTGATTATTGGCCCGTTTCAACTCATAAGAAGTTGAAATGAGTATAATTAACCTTAGTATTCTATAAAGTGTGTGGGATGAAGTGGGAAGTGTGTGGGATGAAGTGGGAAGTGTATGTGATGAAGTGGGAAGTGTGTGTGATGAAGTGGGAAGTGTGTGTGATGAAGTGGAAAGTGTGTGGGATGAAGTGGGAAGTGTGTGTGATGAAGTGGGAAGTGTGTGTGATGAAGTGGAAAGTGTGTGGGATGAAGTGGGAAGTGTTTGTGATGAAGTGGGAAGTGTGTGGGATGAAGTGAGAAGTGTGTGGGATGATGTGGGAATTGTGTGGGATGTGTTTCCACTTCATCATACACACTCTCACCATCATCCTAGACACTTTTTATACTTCTCACTTCATCCCATACATGTGAAAACCCTACCTGTATTTTAATTTCAAGCACAAAAAATTGTTTTAGTTCTATCGAGATAACATTCAAATCACTGTCAGATTTCAGATCAAATCGTGATCTGTTAAATTCACATCAAATCAGATCAGATCGAATTCCGATCAAGAATAAAATTTTCAGATCAGATTTAGGTTGAAAATTTTTCTCAATCTGGAACAAAAGAGATATATCTTCCGAACCCATTGCGAACAAAATCAGATGATTTTCTCGAAATGATTTTAGTGTGATTTTATGTATAATACATACTTTGGCCAGTACACCGTGAAAGTGCACAGTTTACTATGAACTTCTCATTATTTGATTTACGAATGAAAGAGATAATAGGATGGACATGAACACATTCATTTGAAAAACGCCCGGGATTTCTCACTCTCTTCACGTGCAGTGGTATATCAAGGGTATATAAATGTGCCCGTGAAGGAGTATTTCGCTCCAACTAAAAGTGCAAAAGTTCGACAGTGCCTACAAATAGTTATTTACGTAACCAGGAAAAATATGATGTTTTTGACGAGTGTGAGGATTGCAGCCCGCTGCAAAGCCAAAAGGGTTGCAATCACACTAGTCAAAAACATATATTTTTCCGAGTTTCGTACAATATTTTTCATTCCGAGGGTATAGACGAAAAAATATCTGTATATTGAACACGATAAAATTCGCTTGCGTATTTTTTGTGTGAAAGCTCAACTTGACGAAAAAAAATTATTTCTGTGGAGTTGAGTTTTCTCAAAAATATGACGCTAGCGAATTTTATCGCCTCTAATATAATTACTGCTGTAACGACTGAAACTCACTCTTATAACTAATCCGGTCACGCTATTCCATTGGGGTGGGGTGAGGTAGGTAGGTCAAAAAAGTAGAAATTTTACTTCCATGAGAGTAATCTCACTGCATTGTAAGCTTGAGAATCAAAATTACATATTGAAGAGAGCGATGAGTGGCCTTTCAGAAATAACGTAACGCAAAAATTCGGATTTTTTTACCCCAAGCCCCTCCCCTCTGTCACGCAAAAGTGGTCAATTTTGACCCAATTTCGTTAGAGCTGTCTCCCCTCCCTTCCCCCTCTTGCGTTACGTAATTAAATGCGTAACACTTAACTGAGTTAAACATAATCTTCAACGGCAGGAAAGAGAGAATGGCTAGAGAAAGGAATTTATCGGCTTCCTTGGAAAATTTGACGCACAAAATCGAAAATCCAGAGAAGTCAAAAGCTGGTCGTCTAAAAATCCGGATAATTCAAAATCCGAACCACTGGACCTGCTCAACCCCTTCCTTGCGGTCGGGTAAATCGCACCGCCCGGCGCTTACACTTTTGTTACCTTTATCTGACTCCTGAACTTTAACTCCTGAAATTTCGGTCTGCTATGCCCCTAAACCCTTATAATTATTATGAGTATGAGCGTGAATGGTGCACGCCACACACATCTTTTTTGTACTTACAAAGGTAAGTGTGTAAATTGATCCACAGATGCATATGCCACTGGTACTAATTTGAAGAAAGAATAGATTTTGGAAGCAAAACACAAACTGCTTGGTTATGCTAACAAAAAGAAAAACGATTTTACTGCATTTCTTTACTTTAAGTTGCTACCGTACTTGTTGAGTTTTCGATGAACTCGGATGTTGCGAACCAAATGACGTAACAATGATTCTTGTTTCTCTCTGTCAGATGTTTCCTTTAAATTTTTTCCCAAGTTCCTGAATTCATGTCCCAGTATTTCGTATTTGAGCGCAAAATTGACCATTAAATACCAAATTATAACACTAAGCAGCAATGCCATAGACGAATAGGTGCATGCGATCACCGAATAAAAGTGTGCCACCCAGAAAACGATTTCATTACTTTTCCATTGCGGAGGTATCGCAATGTTGAACACAAGTTTTTTCTCACTAGAAACCATTGGCACGAAAAATGCAAAAGTTACTCCAAGAACACACATAAAAATGAAAGCTTTTGCGAATTTTGTCAAAATTTCCAACTTTTCGAGCACTTGTTGGTAGTCTCGTTGGCTTTCGATTGAATGATTTCCTAGTTCCTTCACGAACATGAGAATCTCATTTTTGTTTCGAATAATACAAGCCATTCGATACACAATGACTCCATTGATCATAGCAGCAACAGTTAAGAAAATGCGTTCGTCCATATCATCACTCATGCATGCGCCACCTGCCATACAGGCGACAAAAAAGGCAAAAAGTAAAAATTGCACAAGTTTCAGAACAGTTAGTCGGAACGAGGAATTATTTGTCGAATTCCAAAGTCTTAGTCGATAAAACAATTGAACAATTTTATCGATTAAATTATTTGTTTTAATGTCGAACATATTTTCGATGTTCGGATTTGCTTCCAATCGCAGTGGGTAGTTGTTCAACGTAATTTAAATTCAAAACAGTTTCTTATGGTTGTGAAACATTTAAAATAACAATTGTCTTAAGCGCCCTAATTTACGTAATCACAACGAACGGTGCTATTCACCCGCACATCAACGGAGTGTATCGTCGAATATCTAATACATTCGACATAGCTTCAGAATTCATGTCTACTTACTAACTACTAGCTCTAAACAAAAGCCCTCCCCTTTGTCGGTAACTGGGCGGTAACTTGTAAAACATGAAAAAATACTGAAAAGTGTAACATTCCATATTTCTGAAATGATTGTAATATTCACATGAACTTGAACAAACATTCATTTCTACTGTTTAAGCAATAGACTGTGTCTATAGCTCTATAGTTGTCGGTACTATACTACGCGGCGCCACTTGACGCCCGGTGACAAAATACTGCCATGACGTCGATTTCGTACATATTTGTACTTTCTCTTTCTTACGAAATCGACGCCATGACTACATTTTGTCACCGGACCTCAAGTGGCGCCACACAGAAATACGATCATAACCAAAACTAATGACTTAGCTTGCGGGTTTATAACAAATTCCTTAAAGTATGGTTATGAAATGGACGTATTATAGTCGTCTGAGATGTATATTAGACAAGACGATTATTATATTGAATCCACGCGCTTCTTGCGACGTCAGCTTATGTCAAAGCATACGTAATTACATGACGAAGTGTATAAACTGACAAACCCGATCATTTTCGTCGCTTCACTATTTCGTCATGATATTTTGTATGTACTTTGATATAAGCCGACGCCGCACTAAAAGCATGGATTGCAAAAATACAGATGATAGCTGCTAGCATAACATGTGTATGTACGAAATGTGATGTACGAAATATGTCAAAAGAACATTTGAGTGAAGTGCAATCGACTGCCAAATTTCCATGAACTTTTATATTCCAATGAAATTCAAAAGAAGCTAAAAGCTCCACAAAGAACTTTAAAGCACAATCATCTAACGCATACGTTGATTTAGGTAACACGGTATTGCACTTTGCTGAACATATGTCATTACAGGAAGCGTCACTCCCCGGTGCAAATACAGACTCGCTATTTATCTAACAAAATTAAATTTATTTCACGGATGTAAATGAGAAAACTTAAAATGTTTGAAATTGAGCGATTTCATCCGCAGTGACGATGCACGCAAGGGGCGAATGTCAATTTGGACTAATATCGGTCACTTCGAAGTAGCTTAATGGAATGAATTCATTTATCACAATAAAAACCCTTTTTACAAGGGAAACGTGACGCAAGTACATGTCCCTTCTTCCAAAACAACTGATATCAATTTGGGTGACACTTACAGCTTCGGAACGCAAAAAATTCTTTTGAAATATTTTCACATTTGATTAAAAAAATGCGTCACAAATGCCGGACCCCCCAATGTTAAAGTTTTCCTGTTCTTTCAGATTTGACACTAGAAAAAATTAAGTTTTGCGTAATGTGTGGAGTACGGGTAGCCATATTTTTGGCGTGCGAAATCTGAAAGCGCCGAAAAATTATTACGTTGGGAGGGTCCGGAGTTTTTGACGCGTTTCTTTAATCGAAAATGAAAATATTACAAAAGAATTTTTTGCGTTCCGAAGCTGTAAGCGTCACCCAAATTGATATCAGTTGTTTTGGAAGAAGGGACAAGTACTTGCGTCACGTTTCCCCTTTAAAAAGGGTTTTTATTGTGATATCAGTAGTTTTGAAAGAAAAGAGAAAACAAATTAAAAAAATTCAGCGAAAAAAATTTTCGGCGAAAAAAATTTTCAGCGAAAAACAATTTCGTCGAAGAAAAATTTTCAGCGAAAAAAATTTGCGGAGAAAAAAGTTTTCAGCGAAAAAAAATTTTAACGAAGAAAATTTTCAGCGAAAAAAAATTTTAACGAAGAAACTTAACTTAACTTTTAACTTTTCCTTTGACACCAAACATTCATCCTAACACAGTCCAAAAATTTTGCTCATACTTGACCCATACCTTGAATACACTCACACACACATACAAAACATTCTTTCTCATGGGCTTTATATGGCGCCTTCTAAGAGCCCTGGCGCCAAAACGAGGCCGGTATCCCCCCAACCTTTTTTTAAATCTCATATTTCGTAGAATGCCCACCCAAAGGCCCCTGCAAAATTTCAAGAAAAGTTATCGAGCCGTTTTCGAGCACGAGCTAAAAAAGTCGGTTTTCATATAAATGGCTCTGGAAGTAACTAACTAACCCACTAGCTAACGTAGGATGTTTCCATCAACTTTGGCTTCTATAAAATAGCACATTTTGTATGGAAAATGACGATTTTCTAAAGGTCATACCTTCGGATCCACTGGACCGATTTTAATGAGTAAAATGTCGATTTCAATCAAAATTTTACGTTGAATTCGAGAAACTAGGTCTCAGGGGGGTACGACGCAACGGAAAAACGTCGAAACTTACCTACGAAAAAAAATTTTCTTACTTTTTTGATCGTATGGGGACTTGCGTCACGGGCGCATCGCTACCGCGCACCCATGATTTATATCATTTGGGCATATAATTAGCCATTTGTATACCTGAAAGTTGGGGTATAATGACCATATTATAGTCGAGTTTCATAAAAACTGGGAGGTATATAATAGGTATATTATGGTCGATTCGACTATAATTTTCATTATAGTCTGACTATAATATCATTACGTCATATGACCGCTAAGAAAGTTCAATCGGAGAATGCAAATTTAAAAACTTGTTGCCCTCTGACGCAGTTCAGCTATATTGAGAAGAATGGCCGAACTCGCCTCACGCGCGAAGCACAGAAAATATAGGGAACTAAAGGACAACAATTACATTTTCAACCCCTTTGACGTCGAAACTGTTGGCCCGTGGTCGTCCGAGGCAATGGATTTGATTAACCAAATAGGTGCAAGGCTTATCGAGGTTAGTGGCGACCGATGTTCTCACGCATACTTAGTGCAACGTATATCGCTCGCAATACCGCAATACTTGACGAAATTTTTTATTTGTGATATTCCCGACATACGAGTATTATTAACCTCAACCCTTACCTTTGTAAATGAGCATTCTCAAAAATAAACTTTATTGTTAGAAGAAGGGCTATATAAAGAACTCGAACATTTATTTTGTAGACTTATCAGAAGACAATGAATGCATGTATGGACTGTAAATAGTAAAATTAATCATATACGAGTGTAATATAAAAATGTTATTGCCACAAATTTCGAAGAATTACTATGAACAATACTATTCAAAAGAATTATATTAAATCAACAATTGGTGGGGCAATCATTTAAAGATAGCAATCAATCCATCGCTGTCGATTTCACGAACTATGGCATCAGCTGCTTATGTCGAAGTATAGTGATTTTCATGACACGATGCTGAAGCTGTTAAACAAGAAACTATCTACGTTGACAATCGCTATACTTTGAGACACGCCACCTGACGCACTACAGCTATGGATTGGCATGTAGCCGATACACCACATGACCTTCCAACAAGTTTTTGAAGCAAGTCATTTCTCGTAGTGATTTCAACACATGTTTTAAAACCCGTACGAAGAACGAAAATCTTCAAAAAGAGGTCTATTGCGTTTACCACGACGTTTGTAATCAGTCGATTTGAGGGGGAGAGTAGGGGGAGCATCGATCATGGTTTTTTTAGATGCCGAATTTGCAAAAAAAAAATTTGTCCGTCTCGAGTAAAACTCCTAAGATTTTCAAAAACGTTTTTTCTCTGAAAGGTAATCGAAAATTTTTTTATGGAATTGAATCTGGGCACTGTTGGTTCTAGGGCCGAAAGGTCTGGGCATGACTTACAATTTATGGAAGAGCCTTTGAGCCTTTGGACTTAGCTAGGGCACTAAAAACGAGTCTCTGCTAGGGCCTTACATATTTTTGTACATAAGTCGAGGAAATCTCTTCCGATTTAAAAGTTTCTTTTATTCGAACTGTCTAGGAATGTCTCACATTTATGGAAGATTTTGATTACAAACCCTTGGACTTAACCAAGACCTTAAACCTGAGTTCGTTCACATAAATCGGATAAATCCGCTTTTGTTGATTCTTTTTCTATTTGAGAGGTAACCGAGTACCGAATTATATCCAAACATAAATTTGGATCCGGTGCCTGTGCTTAGGGCTCAAGTGGGCCTAAGGACTATGTGTCTATGGAAGCATGTGTCCGAGATTTTTCCTTATGGCCCTACGTCGGTTCTAAGGTCGGCCCTTGACAAAAAATTGTTTTTGCTATGTTGTAACATATATGTTCCAAGTTTTGAGACTTTTTAAACGGCTTTTTATGCAGTGCAACGAATCGAATCCGAAATCATCGCTATTCTGAATACTTTGCCCATCTCTGAATCTTCTATAAACAACCTGTGAACCGGAGCAAAAATGCATTCTTTACAGATTTTTTGCACCTCAACACAAACCATGCCCGATAGCCCTTGGCGGACAAAATTCTTAGTTTTTATCAATTTAATTCGATATGTTTGTCAAATGATGACTCATTCTGGCTGTAATCCGTAGTTTATGGGTCTGCCGATTCGAAATAGTCCGGAGGTAATTGATCGGAAGAGCTAAGGGCATATTTGAGTGTCTGAGATTTTCGAAAAATTGAAACTGGCAAGTTTGCCTTTTGATGTGAATTTGGAACGTTAAATTTTCAAGTTCCTTCACAGGATTCTTAATTGTACCGTTTAGTGTTCAAAGTGTTCAAAACTTCTAAATTTCCATATAAAACTCAACATCTTCACGCTTTCTTTGGTAACCACCCCCCCCCCTTCCGTAGAGTACACCGTCACTTGTGAACAGCTCCTTTTCGCATATTCAGCTGCAGATCATGTTTCGGGGCAGTTATACAGACTTCTTCAGCTAAAAATAGTCAAGAAAAAGTGTCAACACTTGACCTTCCTTACAAAAGTTGTTCCAAACCGGTGCAACAGCCTTAAACCGGGGAAGTCTTTGCATGCTCTTATAGTAGGGGTAGTATACTAGATCACCTCATACTAAATTTTTCAGTTCATCGCTGCTTCAAGCAGTAAAGCGTTCCCGAAGTTTTCACCTAAAATGATTAATAACTCAGGAGTGGGGGAAGGCTCCAAGGAATCCAATGATGAAAAACTTTTGTATCATTGGGGCTTTCCATCCCATAAAAGTTCATTTGATTTCATTTCGTTTTACACGAGTTATAGCCAAAAAACCATTTTTACCACCCCTGACATGCACTTACTTAGCACACCATAACTCCCCTAAAATATCAAATTTTCCAAAAATGAGAAATTACTTTTCTTACTATAGAACGAGGAATCGAATGACACATTCATCGGGAAAAAGTAGGACATGTTGTCCCAAAAGTGTACGAAATCGTTCGAAGTTTTCGCAAAATCACTCTTAAGAGGTAAGGCAATATTTACTTAAATACGTTCGAGTCTTTTCGCAATATCAACTCTGTTTGCCACATCTATTCAGATACGCACGAGTCGCTTGCAAATGGTTTGCTGTTTGCTCTTGCCGTAAGTTAGTGGTGGAGCTTTATTCACAGAAAGGTCACCCAGAGTTGGCAGATGTGGTGGTTACCCAATGTTTTGTAGAGACATTTAGATTAGAGTTTTTATCAAAAATTACAAATTTATGGCTGTTTGAATGTTTCAACGAAATCATCGTCCGTTTTATTATCTCAAAAGTTATATGATCCACATCCGCACTGATAATGGAGTTCCCAACTTGAAACAGTAAATAACTGATATGGTAGGTGGCAACACAGGAAAGAATAAGTAAAGCCCAGACATTGATAAATAGCCACTCTAAAGTAATCCACACAAAGGAGGGATTTCCTATGCACTCTGTTTTCAACGCTTACAAGGGACCTAGGGACATTTTCTCAAATTTTTCCAATTTTCTCACATTTTTTCAAACAAATTGAGATTTCCTTCGTCAGACGATGGGTTTAAGAAAAGTTGTTAGGTTGAAGACTGAGGCGATCCAGTTGTACTTCCGGGGAAGTGGACTTCAAGTAGAAGTTGCAAACTGGATTCTGGTGAGTCGGTATATTCGCCAGAGGGCAGCTGCAGCGAGCCAAGAGGGTTTGTTGAGTTCTCTGACAGGGATGTAAGCAAGTGGGAGGCTCCTGACGGTGTAATAATTGTGTTACAAAGTTGTTGAAATTTTCCCTTTTTGCTTTTCCGCAAGGCTTTTATTCTAGAGATGTTGATTGACTCTTCTTGGTTCTAAATTGGTTGGTTTTCTGTCTTTGGCACGATTGAAGGCTTGCCTTACTGTTCTCCTGATATTTTTCAAGTCACTTGTGAAGAACTTAGCAGATCTTATGCCTGCTCCTTTTGTTATTTATTATTCTTCGGGCCCGAACTTGCCCTCTAAAGAATTGCAATAAGGAAATTAGCACCTGCATTGTGCTTTTTCTGTTCTACAAAATCTGTAGCGTTCAGGTCGTATATATTTCTGAATAGTAATCCAGCTACGTCGAAACTTTTAATTTCACATTTCAAGCATGAGTACGATAGGCTATAATAGTAATCAACAAAAAACATATGAAGGGACCCGTACGTATCAGAATAGAACAGAGTTTATGTTACAAAAAGAATCGAACATTTCTAACTAAATATTGCCTTAACTCTTAAATATGTGCAATTACGTCCTCATCAAATTGAATTGGAAATTGCCGACCTAGAGTACTTAGCAGAGGCCTCTGACCCATACCTCCATGAACAAAAAAATTCGCATCTTTTTTCTCTGCAAGACAGCACAAAAAATCTCATTATCAAAGGAATATTCACGAAAAAAAAAGAAAAAATCGTGTTGGGTAGGGGGCTCACATTAACGACTCTATAGCCCGAACCACTCGAGAGATTCCACTAATTTCATTTCGGTGATTTTCTGATGCCCATATCTTTCATTAAAAACCTTGAAGAGCGATTTCTCTTCTAATTTCGCACCAACCTAGGGAATTAATCGAGGGGTGACGCACTTCTGCGGTTTATGGAATAAATGGGAATAAATGGAATAAATGGAATAAATGGAATAAATGGGAATAAATGGAATAAATGGGAATAAATGGAATAAATATTGGAATAAATGATAATTTTTTTTAAATTGGTCAAAACCTCAAATAGACTTGATTTTGATGGCAACGCACACAACAAACCATACTAATGTGTCAAAAAGTGAAAAAACCCTCTTTTGAAAACTTAAAAGAATTTTTGTTGAAAAATGGAATAAATAAATTTATTCCATTTATTCCAAAAAAAAAAATAAAATTTAATCTCAAGCCGGTTTAAATGCTTTAAAATTTGTGCAAACCTTTTTTTGAACTTATTTGTCTAACTTGTGATGTGTTTGGTTCAGATATTTCGCAGAAACAACAAAAAAAAATTTGGGAATAAATGGAATAAATGGAATAAAAGAATAAATGGAATAAATGAAGTGCGCCACCCCTCGGAATTAATAACCGGTTATCCGAAAACCGGAAACCGGTTTCCTCGTTTTCTAAAAACCGGTTTTTCGGTTTTCTCTTGATTTTCAAATTTTAATGCTCCATTGACCCATTAATTTATTGAGAAACGTCTGTGGTGAAAGGTGAAAATAGGCAAAGTATTGAATTCAAACCCGTCAAACTGAAACCAAAACAAACAAAGTGTCCTATAAGACATCCCATCCCATAAAGGCATCTCTATAACAATTTGAATTGATTATGACAAGCAAAACGGTTGACGAAAATACTGGAGCTTCTAGTACGAGCTCAGGCACTTCAGAAGTGAAAACGTCAACCGTATGGACTTATTTTAACAAGAAGAAAAGTGATTGCGTTACGTGTACAAGATGTGGGGCTGTAATTCAATGTAAAGGTGGAACGACGTCTGCGATGCGAGGTCACCTAAGAACAAAATGCGAAATTGTTTTCTCTAAGAAACCGGAACATGAAAGCAACGACCAATAGGTATTTTTGTACCGAAAAACGGCAATGTGTCTCGTCCAGCTGTTTGTATTCACGTTAAGTGTGTGCAAAAATCGTTACGGAAAGGTAAATCCAAAATATTTTTAGGGGAGCTGCGGGAATGTTTGAAATTTGGAAAAGTTTGTAAATCTTTCAAAAAAACCGACAAATTCCGATACTGATGAATGCAATCTTTGGAATTACGAATTTTGTGTATGTGCATTCATTCAACGAAGACAGGTTGCACATTTGACTGATGCATTTTTTTCATTTTACAAAGTAAACATCGGAAAACTCTTAATTAAAACTTCGTTGAGTAAATGCACACACATAAAATTCATAATTCCAAAGATTGCATTCATCATTATCGGAATTCGTCGGTTTTTCTGAAAGATTTACAAACTTTGCCGAATTTCATACATTCCCGCGGCTCCCCGTACAGGCAGTCAACTCAAAACGACAAAGGTCAATGATTTCTTCGAACCAAAATCTAAAAAACTTAATGAAACGATTACTAGGTTGGTTGCAGAAGATGAATTGACGTTTCGAGTATTTAGCACCAGCAAAGATCTACGTCGATGTTTGATAGCAGATGGGTTCACTGATTTGCCTACGTCACCTAATTCATTTAAAAGAATGGTTGTCGAGTATTCGAAAAAGACTCGTGAAAAATTAAAGGAATCTATCAAACAGGAATTGAGCACGGGCAAGAGATTTTGTTACGAAATGAATAAATTCATTGAGAAGTGAATAAATTTGTTGATCAAAAAAGATTTTTTGAAACGCTGAAAAACCGGAAACCGATTTTCGAAAACCGGTTTTTCGATTTGAAAACCGAAAACCGGTTAGCGAAAACCGGACCGGTTTTGAATTTCCTACACCAAACTTCAAAAAACAACGTTTTTCACCAACGTAACTTTGAAAGTTTTCAACCGATTTTGCCCAAATTCAATCCCGTAATCAATTTTCTGATTATCTCTCAGGAAATAAAATTTGAAAATCGGATAAGATTTACCCGATTTATGTAGAAAAAACACGTTGGATCCAAGTAGAGACTCAGTTTTAGGGTCCTGGCTGAGTCCAAACAGCGAACCATGCTTCCAAATACCACAGGCACCGCGTTTCAGCGCCAAAGGCACCTAATCCAGTGTTTGGGCCCAGATGTAACCATCTAGTTGCTTTCCCAAGCCCCGCAGTATCGACTGGGGGCTTTCACCAGTTCTGAAACTACCGATTACAGTTGGAGCCATACAGCCCCGACACTGTTAGGTCGGCTCGGGTGAGGGGCGTTGCAAAACGCCCAATTGTCTCTGTTGTTTGCCTGACACAAGTGCCATTGTACAGGTCCCGCGACAAGAATGCCAACGATTTAGCAAGCAGAGTCTAGTGGAGCTCACAAACGGTGCTCTGCGTTGCGCGTGCATCCTCTTTGGATCCCCCCTTCATGGGAAAATCAAATTATGTTTCCGAGAACAACTGAGAAAATTCTCCTTTGAAACTCTATAGTAGATTGAAAATTTGGTGTTCATTAGCCTCCCCGCCGGTTGAGTGAGATATCTGCACATCACAACACATATAATAAATTAAGCGCGAAGACGTTGACAATCCATCAGAATAAAAGTTTGATTTCAAAATGATATAAAAAAGTATTGTCAACTGAATTTTTATCATGGCTGATGGCCACTTCAAGATTGCAATAAGCTCATCGAATTGTGTTCGCGAATATATTGTTATCTTAATCCTACTAGCCAAAGCTAATTTTTTCTATAAAATGATGATTAATTCGTCAGGCAAGCTCATTCAGTCATTCGGCTAATAAGAATTCAACAGTAAACTTAAAGACTTGCAAAAACCATGGGCAAAAAATTTGTGATTACGGTACTGCTACTACAGGGTTCCATTTTCGCTGCGGCACTTGACGATACATGCTCCGATGGAGATCTCCTACCACATCCCGATAACTGCGAATTATTTTACAAATGTATGAATGGCGAATTACACGTTATATCCTGCCCCGACGGACTTCATTTCAATGAAATCGAAGGAAAATGCGACTGGCCCGATCAGGCCGAATGTGCAAGTTTTGAGCATGAGTGTGCCGACGGTGACGTGATCCCACATGAAGACAACTGTGAACTCTTCTATAAATGCTCAGCAGGTAGTTGGCATGAGCTTAGCTGTCCGCCTGGACTTCATTTTAATCCGACGATTAAACAGTGTGATTGGCCGGATGCAGCCGAATGTGAAGAGGTAGAAATCATTTGCTCTGATGGAGATCTATTCCCTCACGAAGAAGACTGTGAACTCTTCTACCAATGTTTTGCAAACACATTGGTAGTAATCAGCTGCCCGGAAGGACTTCATTTCGATTCGACTCGAAAAGCTTGTAATTCGCCCGAGCAGGCGCAATGTGCTGTTGACAGAGAGATCTGTGATGATGGTGATGTAAAAGCTAGTTCGGAAGCTTGTGACCGATTCTTTGTCTGCAATCAGGGTCAATTTGAGGAGGTAACTTGTCCAGATGGTTTGTACTTTGATGTCAGTGAAGGAGTGTGCAGTTTTCCTGAAAATGTCGATTGTGAATTAGATTGAACCAGGCAGCCGTTCGGCAATCAGTGCAGAAGTGGTTGATATATTTCAGAGAATAGTAAAATTTTGTTGAATAAATTTAAGTTCATGCATAAGACGCGTGTTGTTTGCTTGTGATAATATTGAGTGAACAGGAAATTTATATCTTTTTGTGAGAGCAAGAACTGCACTTCCACATCACTATCTTACCATTAAGTCATTCACCCCGTTTTTTATCATTCTTCCGATATTTCTCACCATCGTTTTTTTGAAAAAGTAAGGAAAATTTTGAATTATGAGCTTCATTCGTTTGGTAGCTTACGTTGTGTACAATATCGTTCTGTAGCCGCGTGGACTCATTCTATCGCACGCATGAAGTGAGAAATTCATTAATTGATAAATGTGTTTGAAAGCAACGAAATGAGCGGCTCAAGCAAAAGCATGAAAGTGTAACTTTTATCTTCAATGGCTCAGACCTTTAATCTTAGACAGGTTTCTGGTGGGCACGGGTAGAGTCAATTGATTTTACATGATGAACAGGGATAGGAACAAAGAATCTGCAGATATATGTTTCTTGGTCCTGTAATGGACGTCCCAACCAAAATCTAACTCTTATGTTGAATATCTATGTGCGGATGCGTACGAATTTCGAAAAGATGCAAAGAGGCCACGTGCGCACTATACGTTTTTTCGGGTGGAGAGGGTCTTTTTTACCGTGCGCACTATTTCAATGGTCCCAATGGAATATGGGGAATGCAACGATTTTCTAACGTCCCTTCAAGTTGCATTGTGCAAAAGTCAATATTGAAAATCGCACAAGAACGTAGAATTCGTCTTACTATTCTCTAAAACCTGGTGGAAGTTGAAAAGTGCCAGAGAAATCCACGTTCATCCCAGAAATCCAAGCTAAACTTTCCATATAGACTATGGGATAGATATTCAGAAATTTTCGTACTCGTCTCCACACTGCCAGCCACCAGTTGGTGAGCCTGACAATGTTCTGGACACGCAGACACACCTATCAACTAAAAAAGCGTGTTCTCGGGACTATCGTGACCCAAAACAACCAAACTTGTTCGAACATTTTCTTTAGGAGTCAACCAGAATGATGATTATGTCTAATATGGACAAAACTCAAATTTACCCCATTTTTACCGATAAAACGGATAACTTTTCCTGAAATTTTGCAGGGACCTTCGGGTGGGCATTCTACGAAATATGAGATTTAAAAAAAGGGGGACACCGGCCTCGTTTGGGTGCCAGAGCTTTTAGAAGGCGCCATATGAAGCCCATATAAAAGAATGTTTTGTATGTGTGTTTGAGTGTATTCAAAGTATGGGTCAAATATGAGCAACATTTTTGAACTGTGTTAAGATGGAGATAGATGTTTGGAATCAATGGAAAAGTTGTTGGGTTGGGTGTGTAGTGTGTCAGGGTGACCAGCAAAATGGCCGATGGTGGTATGGGACGAATAAAGGGGGAAAATTGATTTGTTTTAAAAAATCTTTTTTTTGTTGAAGATAGATGTTTCATGTCAAAGGAAATTTTTTTTGCTGCTTTTTTCGCCGAAATTTTTTTTCGCCGGAAACTTTTTTCGTCGGAAA
>CM055404.1:142358415-142393596 GCA_029228625.1 Pseudolycoriella hygida
TTTTTCGCTGAAAATTTTTTCGCCGGAATTTTTTTTTTCGACAGAAATTTTTTTCGCTGAAATTTTTTTTTCGCTGAAAATTTTTTTCGCCCGACAAAACGCCGGACCCTAACAAAGTAATAATTTTTCTGCGCTTTCAGATTTCGCACGCCAAAAATGTGGCTACTCGTACTCCACACATCACGCAAAACTTAATTTTTTTTTCTCGACAAATATGAAAGATCAGAAAAACTATAACATTGAGGTGTCCGGCATTTGTGACGCATGTTCCGAAGCTGTAAGCGTCACCCAAATTCATATCAGTTGTTTTGGAAGAAGAGACGAGGACTTGCGTCATGTTTCTCCTTTAAAAAGGGTTTTTGTTGTGATATTTTATTTTTGGCGATTCGACTTTGGCGATATTTCACGCCATGAATGACTTTTGTTCAGCTCCTCTTGGTATAGTTTAGATCATATTGAAGAATGTATGAACCAGATACTCAGAATGGTATGAGTCGATCTGCGGTCGTCAATTATTAAGCCATGTGGGATTACAAAGCAAGAGTTATGAAAATCGGAAAGTATTATAAAGTGTTATGGAAGAGATTTGGAGTGATGAGAAAGTTACGAATGTTTAAGTCTGTTTTTTTAAAACTGATAATTTGTAGAGTTTATTGAAAAATTATGTACGATGTTAAAAGGAAAAAATAGAAATTTATCGGTAAATTACCGTTACTTACCGGTAAGTACCGTTTACCGGCAAATTTAAAAGTGACAGTAAATGCATTCCCTATCAGCATCAAAACCCGCTACGGGTTCTGCCTCCTTGACCCCGCAAAGGGAGTCATACATTCCTTGACCCCCCGCTGTGAGAGCTGCCGCCCCTCGACACCGCTTGTTCTTTGCGCATTTTATATCATGGCTTGCGGTGCATTTTTAACAGACTTTATGTTTCAATATGAGCTAATCCACTACAAAAATACTAAATTGACGATTGAAACGCCAAAAAGAACGAATTACATTAATTGGGGATATTTCACGGCTATAGGCAAACAGACGGAAAAAATATTTTAGACCTCAAAACGAAAAGTACCGACTGGTGGAAAACCCATAAGTTCCGTATGTGGCACGAGTCTAAATAGTATTGTCAATTGAATTTCTTATCACCGCTGATGGCCACTTGAAGATTGCATCAAATTACTTTTCGCCATAGAATTGTTATCTTATTCCAACGAACCACAAAACAAATTTTGGCTATAAAATGATGAGCATTTTGTTTCGCAAGCCCATTCAGTGCACAACTTCGACTAATAAGAACTAACAGGAAAACCAAAAGACTCGCAAAAACCATGATTGCAAAGTTTGTCAATTCGTTTGTGATTGCAGTACTGCTGCTACAGTGCTCCATGTTCGCTGTGGCACTTGACGATAAGTGCTCCGATGGAGATCTGCTACCACATCCCGATAACTGCGAGTTGTTTTACAAATGTATGAATGGCGATTTACAAGTTATGACCTGCCCAGAAGGACTTCATTTCAATAAAAATGTGGGTGAATGCGACTGGCCCGATCAGGCTGGATGTGGAAGTTTTGAGAACAATTGTACCGAGGGCGACTTAATCCCACATAAAGACAACTGTGAACTCTTCCACATATGCTCATCGGACAGTTGGCTTGAGCAGAGCTGTCCAACTGGACTTCATTTCAATCCGACGATTAAACAGTGTGATTGGCCGGATGCAGCTCAATGTGAAGAGGCAGCAATCGTTTGCTCTGATGGCGACCTATTCCCTCACGAAGAAGACTGTGCACTCTTTTACCAATGTTTTGCAAACACATTGGTAGTAATCAGCTGCCCGGAAGGACTTCATTTCGATTCGACTCGAAAAGCTTGTGACTTCCCCGACCAGGCCCAATGTGCTGTTGATACAGAGCTGTGTGAGGATGGTGATTTAAAAGCTAGTTCGGAAGCCTGTGACCGATTCTTGGTATGTTCTCAGGGACAATTTTATGAGATGAATTGTCCAGATGGTTTATATTTCGATGTCAATGAAGGCGTGTGTAATTTTCCTGAAGATGTCGTTTGTGAACTAGACTGAATCACGCAACCGTTTGGCAATCAATCAATTGGTTAAAATATTTATTTTCTAATAAATTTAAGTTTGTGCAAAAGACGTATTTGGTTTGTTTAATTGATCTACTCTTTGTTTGTCATTAGTAAAATATTGATGATTTCTCTTTAAAATAAATTGAAATGTTTTGTTAAATTATTCGTATCAAAACAAAACGCTTTTTTAAAGGGAAACGTGACGCAAGTCTTCCAAAATACTGATATCAATTCGGGTGACGCTTAAAGCTTTCAAAGGCAAAAAATTCTTTTGAATAATTTTCCCTTTTGATGCGTCACAAATGCAGGACCTCCCAACATAATAATTTTAATCAAAAGTGAAATTATTTCATAAGAATTTTTTGGCTTTGAAAGCTTCAAGCGCCAGCCCAATTGATATCAGTTGTTCAGCTCGAAACAATACACACCCAACCCAACAACTTTCCCTTTGACATCAACTCAATCTCAAATTAACCGCCATTTTAGCTGCCACACCGATACACTACATACCCAACCCAGCTACTTTTCCCTTGACACCAAACCTCTATCTCGAACACCCAACCTTTGTCTCGAACTCGTAAGAAAGAACGAAATGCCATACGAAATGTGTTACCATGCAAATCACAAACACAAATCACAAATCACAATACACTTTTATATGGGAGTTTCCAGGAGCCGTAGATCCCAAAGCTCGCATCGTGTCCAATATAATGATCTCTTAAAACAGTATATTGCTGTTATAAGAAAAAAAAATCTGCAAAGATTTTCAAGGAAATTAGCCGAAAAAAATCATTAGCTCGACAAATGTTAAAAAAAACCATATTGCAGCGTAACCCACATAGTAATCAATAATTACTAAAACTTTTGAGATTGTTCCAGAACTTTCTGTAAGTTTCTAGAACTTTCTATAAAAAGGAATAGAAAGTTTGTACTTCTGCGCAGGGTTTTGCGGTGTTAAAAACCTGCGCGGAAGTACAAAGTTTTTATTCATTTTGACCTGAATGAACGTTTCTTGAACTTTCCAGAGTGTCACTCTCGATATCTGACGCAGAACCTGCCCGCAAGAGTCGTCAAAAACAACTGAAGAAAATTGCTTCACACTTGGTCGAGGTTAAGTGTCTTGAAAATTCTTTAAACTTTATATATAACGAAGCGTAAGATGCAATTTTCCTCAGTTGCTTTTAGCAACTCTTGGTTGCTGGATCTGGGAGTGGTGTAAAATGGTAGAAAGTACAAGAAAATTCGAGAAATTTTTGGAAGGCTCTAAAAAGTTCTAGAAAGTTTCAGAAAGTGCCCAGAGAGTTGCAGAAAGTTCATGAAAGTTCTAAAAAGTACAAGAACGTTCTAGAAAATTCCATAAATTTTTAAAAAGTTTTCGAAAGTTATACAATGAAGAAATTTATAATTTGCACACTTAACTCTTTTTCTATTTTTTTCTTTTTTAGATGTTTTGCTATTGTTATACAGCTTTTCACTATTTAACATTTGAAGTAAAGTTTCTAATTTCAAATACTTCAAATGTTAAACTAACTAACTAAGACTAACTTATTGTGATAGTCTAAAGTCATTTCAATAGTAGAGAGCATCATTTGAAAGAAAAAATTACAAAAGTGCATTTTGGTTGAATGATTGCAATAGAAGAAATTCTCCGTCGCACTTTTGTAATTCTTTCTTTGAAATGATGTTCTCTACTATTGAAATGACTTTAGACTAACTCATTGTGATAGGCTAAAGTCATTTCAATAGTAGAGAGCATCATTTGAAAGAAAAAATTACAAAAGTGCGTCGGAGAATTTCAACATTTGATGTATTTGAAGGTTGAAACTTTACTTCAAATGTTAAACCTAAATTGTTACTGTTATACAGCTGAAAGTGATGAAACTTGTGAATGTGTAGAATGAGCAAATTACAAATTTCTTCATTATAGAAAGTTTTAGAAATATCTGGAAGATTCTAGAAAGCTCCATAAAGTTCCAGAATGTTCCAGAAACTTCTAGAAAGTTGTAGAAATTTCTAAAAAGTTCTGTAAAGTTCAAAAAACGTTTGAGAAATTTCTCCCCCTCTAGCACTTGTGCCAATCTAGAGTCTTAGAGATCTCTAATGGCACAAATTTAAGCTCTCTGGGAGGTCTAGGAGCCGAAATATACGTGATACGGACAGACGGAAATATCAGCTGACAACTTTCTGAGAATTTATGACGCTTGCTAATAAATTTTTGAGAGTTTCTGACGCTTCCTGACAAATTTCTTAGGCTTGCTGACAAATTTCTGAAACTGTCTGACAATTTGTGACAATTTTCTGCAACTGTCTGACACTCACTAACAACTTTCAGACACTTGCTGACAATTTTTTGAGACATTCTGAAACTTGCTGACAACTTTCTGAGATTTTCTGACATTTTTCGGAAACTTGCTGACAACTTTCTGAGACTGTCTGACACTTGCCGATAAAATTCTGAGACTTGCTGACAACTTTTTGACACTTGCTGATAACTATCTGAGAATGTCTGGCACTTGCTGACAACTTTCTTAGACTTTCTGACACTTGCTGACAATTTTCCGACACTTGCTGACAACGTTTTGAGACTTTCTGACGCTTGTTGACAACTTTCTAAGACTTGCTGGCGACTTTTTGAGACTTGCTGACAACTTTCTGACACTAGCTGATAACTTTCTGACACTTGCTGACAACTTTCTGATACTTTCTGACAACTTGCTGGCAACTTTTTGACACTTGCTGAAAACTTTCTGGATCCAAATAGTTCTCTTCACTAATCTTTGTAATTTTCCCAAAGAAACCAACTCTTTAAGTTATACATCGTGTCTTGTGACAAAGGTTTTTGTATGGATTTTTTTGTGTTTGTGGACGTTTTTTTTTGTGGTGTGGGGACTGCGTCACGCCCTCCGCTACCGCTGCTGGCATGATCTCATGAACCGTGATGGGACAAAATTTAAAAGTGTGACGGACGCAAAGGCATATTTGAGGACATTTATCCTGGACGCTTGTTAAAAATCGACCAGACAATTTTGTTATTTTGTAACTAAACACTTTTGATTTCGAATTTTTGTAAACATCAACACATTGTTCGACTGAATCTTAGCATTTTGGAATAAAAAGCACAATTAATATCAGTGCAAATTTTATTTCATTCGAAACCGTTTATAAAACTGCCTCTAATCCGTCTCTCAGCCGCCTTCAAACAGTCTCCCTAACGCCTTGGAACATGTCGTTAGTCGTTGAAGGCGCCTTCAGAAGTGCATTTTGAGGGCGTCAAAAAAAAAGTTTTCTGATCGACACATCTGCTTGCCACATTTATTCCGATGCGTACGGATCTCTTCTATTTCTATTTTCTTGAGTGTAGAACACCTTTATTTTAAACGTTTCCAGTCATAAAATATTAAAAAGCAATATTCAATATGACGAAAGTAATAAATAATAATTTTACCCCTTACTAACCAAGGTGTTATGGCCATTATTTACAAAAATTTCTCGCCAAAAGCATGAGCCCTTTCCATATTACGGGCTGTAAAACATATTAATTTTGTTTATGTACACAATAACATGATTATGTAATCGGTCTATGTGCCATACAGGAATAAAACAAAATTCTGTCTACAATATCTTGCCACCTTTATGACTCTCACTAGTAAATTTTCAATGTGTGTGGTATACAACATCTTTTATGGCTTTCAATATGCAAATGTTTTTCATTCCTGAAATCTTATTTCAATCCATTTTTGTAAATAAAAATTCGGTCTGAAAGGAATTTAGGTTTTGTTTAATTCTTTTTTTTAGGGTTTCGTGGAAAAATGCCTTTGTCACAGAATAAAACCACTTCTCAGAGGTCTCGGAGGTCAGAACATATACTTCGAAAGGGCTTTCGACATTATCTTGGTTAATTTCTGATAGCTCTTAAAAAACCTTGAATATGTATTGTCATATACATTATAAAGAGTTTGAGATGTTTATTCGTTCGAGTCTCTTGGCCAACATCTATGCTGATACGTACGGGTCTTTGCTTATGTTTTTTCAATACTTTCAGTTTTTACACGTAAAAATTTAAATTTACCTTAAACAATCTACACAATAAGAAACAAAAGTCAAATTTTTGCAGCGCAAAAACTGAAAGTACAGAAAAATTATTCCGCTGGTGGGTCCGGCATTTGTGACGCAATTTTTTTAACATAACGTAATTTTGTTTTGAAAACAGCGCTGTAATTTTTCAGGAAAATAATACTTTGAACACAAGGTTCTATTCAAACAAACTTATGCGTATTATCAGCGATAGCGTCACCTCAAGCGATATCATTAATTTTGGAAGCGGACTTACGGACTGCGTCACACTCTACCTTTTAAGAGGTTTTTGTTGTGATATCAGTCGTTTTGGAAGTTGGAAGTTGGTTTGGAAGTTGTTGAAAAAATTTCTATTTTTTGAAAAAACTTTTCTCCGAAAAAAAAATTTCTCAAAAAAAAATTTATCCGAAAAAAAATTGTCCTCGAAAAAAATTTCTCACAAAAAAAAATTTCTCCAAAAAAGTTTTCTCCGAAAAAATTTTTCTTCAAAAAAAATTTTCTACAAAAAAATTTTTTCCTTCAACAAATTTTCTACAAAAAAAATTTCTCCGAAAAAATTTTTTCTCCAAAAAATTTTTCTCCGAAAAAAATTTTTCTCCAAAAAAAATTTTCTCCAAAAAATTTTACTCCAAAAAGATTTTCTTCCCGAAAAAAATTGTTCTCCAATATCTTCGGCTACCATCGGAACACTTCGTATCACCTTCGGCTACGTTCCTACTCAAAAGTTCGCCTATACATCGTGTCTTGTCGCAAAGGTTTTTGTATGGAGTTTTTTGAGTTTGTGGACGTTTTTTTTTGGGGTGTGGGGACTGCGTTACGCTCTCCGCTACCGCTGCGAATATGATATCAGATGAGTCATCGTCGTGAAGTATCCTGTCACACTGGTCCCGAAGGGATTAGTTTTACTGAAGAAATTTAATCATCCGTAAATTTGCCGTAAATTTCAACTAATTTCGACCACAAACACTTACGCCATTGGGACCAGTGTGACAGGAAATTTCGTGATAATAACTCTTCCGACATATATTATTAAACTGAAAATGGTGCAATCGAGGGGTCACTCACTTCAATTTAGTCAATTTAATGCATTTAGTCCATTTAATCCACTTAATTCACAAAAAAATTTATAGTGTAACCAACAAATTTGGGCCGCACGCGTCAGAAACTAAACAATTAATTTCGAAAAATAAGATTCGGAGAAGTTTGAGGGTGTTTGTACACTCATGTGATTAAAAAGAATAAATTGGAATAAACTTGTACTAAATGTATTTAGTCCATTTAATCCATTTAATCCCATTTACACCAAATCCTCCTGAATACGCTAAAAATTGTGATATTTCGTGTTTTTAAAGTTAGTAATGAGTTATTATCTTAAAATGTAGTCTTTTGAAGCGTTTTAGCAGATTTGGTAACAAATTAAATTTTTTGATTTATTCACTTTTTTGGTCCATTTAGTCCACTTAATCCAATTTTTAATCCATTTAGTCCATTTAATCCATTTAATCTACAAATCTCAGAAGTGAGTCCCCCCTCGGGTGCAATAACTTACATATTGTGACCTGCCAGTGCCATTTACGGCATTTTTACGGAAACCCGTAAATACAATCTGTAGCCCCAGCGACTTTGGCGCCCCTTTACACGAAAACAAAATAATACACGGTTTGAAAATTTATCCGCCTTTCACTTGGGACTAAGTTAAACGTAGCGCCCAGAGCTGAGATCAGCCAGACATTAACGTTTTCTATTGTTCAAGTGACACATTTCGGTTTCTGATAGCGACATTTTCAACCAACAAACAAATTAGACGCAATTTAAAGGTGATGTTACATTTATGTAGTCATGGTCACCGAAAAATTTCTTTACCTGCCTAATATTATGTCCTCAATTTGTCCTTTGCGTCGTTTCAAAGATAAAATTTTGTCCTAGCTACTAGTTGGTGTTAACCGACTTCCGTTTGGTGCAATCGACCGCCGGTTGGTTTTAATCGACCGCCCGCCGGTTGGCTTTAATCGACCGCCCACCGGTTGGCTTTAAATAATAAAATTTGATAAATAGAACGGATAGGGCTGAATGAAGAACTTCATGAAACTATTATTTGTCAACTCATTCAGAAAAGCGTTATAAATGTTTTTAGGTAGACAATGTGTATCATGGTTGCGCCATAGCGATGCACCCGTGACGCAAGTCCATATAGCAACAAAAATTTAAACATTTTTTTTGTCGCAGACTGCAGATGCGGAATAGGGGTGTCCAAAAAATTAAAGTAAGTATTGTCATTCCGAAGCTCAAACTCAAAATTAAAAAAACCCAATTTATTACCTACGAAAACCCAAGATGGCGCCACTTTGACAACTGTTAGCTGGAGGTGGATTGTATTGTAGTGAGGATTAAATTCGAAAACCAAAAAAAACTAATTTATTGCCTACGAAAACACAAGATGGCGCCGCTTTGACAGCTGACAGCCATTTTCTTAGGATCCCAAAAAAGTTTTCCTCGCAAATCTTTATAACTTTCCCGAAGAAACCAACTCTCTAGCTATTGTCACTGTGGAGCTAAAATTCGAAAACTCCGAGCATAATAATGAGAACAATAGAAAAGTCGGGTGACTGGCAAAATCGCCCAGTGTATTTTCGTCTCAAAACGATAATATCATATCAGAAAGCGATATTATCGTGTGAGAAGTGATATTATTGTTTCAAAGACGATAATATTATATGCAAAACAATATTATCGTTGTTCAAAATAATATTATCGTATCTAAAATGATATTATCATATCAGAAAACGATATTATCGTGTGAGAATTGATATTATTGTTTCAAAGATGAATATCATGAGCAAAAAATTTCGTTTAAGAAATTTTGTTTTACCAACTGAGAGTCTCAAAATCAATACGATTGCGCGACTTTTAGACGACCTCACCTGGTCTCATCTCCTCATCTCATCTCCTCATCTTATCTTTTCATCTCATCTCCTCATCTGGTCTATAAAAAATGAAATGAAAAGCCACAAAAAATGAGGTGGGGCGAACGGGTTAGCTCAGTGGTTACGTACTGGCTTTCCACCAAGAATACCCGGGTTCCGGGTTTGTGGAAAAATTCTGTATAGGATTTTTCTTCAACGCTTATCATGAAAGTAACGTTTCTAAGCTTACCTAAGCTTCATAAATGGGTAGTTGGGGTAGCAATATCGCAACGATTTGTACACAACAAAGTATGACGTCACCCGTATTCGATGCAATGTGTGCGAAACAAGCAAGCTCTTATCCAGCTGCTAAGTTAAGGTGTGTGTGTAAACGTAAAAAAAATAATGACAAAATTCCATACCGTTAGGGTTGTGATTCGAATCTGTTCGATGCGCGCTTAGGTATTGCCAGATGTACTAGCGCGCGACAAAATCGGAAAAAGAAATAATCCTTCAATCGAAGGCGTGGTTCGGAATACACGTTAAGCATGTGGTCCCTAGTGTGGTTAATCCACACTAGCTGGCAGTTACTTAGTGTGACACCCCGGCAGTCGAACCAGACGCTTTATAGTGCTGCTCCCGACTAATCAGTGCCATTGGGATTATTATTACAAGGTGGCTAACGAAGCTAGGAAACTTTTCCTTTTACGAAATGTCACAAAAAACTAGGTGGCTAACAAAACTAGTGAGGTTTTCCTTTTACGAAATGTCACAAAAAACTAGGTGGCTAACAAAACCAGGAAGATTTTCCTTTTACGAAATGTCACGAAAACCTAGGTAGCTAACAAAACTAGGGAGCTTTTTCCTTTTACAAAATGCCACTAAAACCTAGGTATAAATAGCGAAGCTAGGGACTTTTACTTCTTACGAAACGTCACCCCATGCACGTAAGGCCGCCTGCAAGGCGTAATATAGCCAGCCGCAGGCGTAATCTAGCCCGCCGCGGGGGTAATCTAGCCCGCCGCAGGCGCGGGGGTGAGGGGCAAAGCCCCCCCAAAAAAAATTCAATTCTTCGTGTTCCCATTCCCCTAAAGTTTGTACACTTTATGAATAAAAAATATTGCAAATACTTTCCTTGTGATTGTTAAACAAAGGAGAGAAAATATTGTTTACATTACAAAAGACGATAACATGCAGCGCCGCAGGCCATGATAATAACGCGCCAATAAAAAAGCTGGGTCAACGGGGAAGTATCCTCCTTGCGGGGTCTAAGGGACGGAGCCCCTAGCGGGGTTTGGGGCAGAGCCCCATGCACGTAAGGCCGCCTGCAGGGCGTAATATAGCCAGCCGCAGGCGTAATCTAGCCCGCCGCAGACGCGGGGGTGAGGTGGCAGAGCCCAAAAAAAAAATTCAATTTTTCGTGTTCCCATACCCCTAAATATGAAAATGTCATTGCAACAATGATATTATTCTGTCTGAATACGATATTATTGTTTGGAAAACGATATTATCGTAGCTGAAAATGATAATATCGTTCGAGGAACAATATTATCATTCCAACAATAATATTATCATATCAAAAAACGATATTATCGTCGAAAGTGAAAATACACTGGGCGATTTTGCCTTGCCCCGAAAAGTCGACGGCCCATAGAAAAATGTCATTTTCAAACCTCGATATCTCAGCCAATTTCCAACCGATTTTGATGAGTCTGGACTCGTTCGAAAGCTGCAGCGGGGAGGGGGGGCAGCGGAAAAATTTCACAAGTTCCCCTATACATCGTGCCTTGTCCAAAAGGCTTTTGTATGGGTTTTTTTGAGTTTGTAGACTTTTTTTTGGGGTGTGGGGACTGCGTCACGCCCTCCGCTACCGCTGCGGGGATGATCATTTTCAATACAAATTTTTACATTTTCATAGAGGCCAAAGTTAGTTAGTTCCTGGTTTTGATTGACACTTGGCAAACGACTTTTTTGGCTCACGCTCGAAAACGGCCCGACAGCTTTTCTTAAAATTTTGGAAGGAGCTTCATCTGGGGATACTGCGACATCTGAGGTTTTGAAAAAATGGGGAACCTGGCCTCGTTTGGGAGCTATGGCTTTTGGAAGCCACTTTAGGCATTTTCCAACAAAGAATTTTGGATTGGTGATGTCCTCAAATTACGTAAAGCTCTAGGGGGGTCTGAGTCTGTGTGTGGTGCGGAAGTTGGTTTTTCTATACTAAATACGTTGGTATTGAGCTATGTTTGAGGCTTCGGAGAGGGAGTAAAAAGCCAAAAATTGTGTTAAGTAATTTAGGAAGAGCCACATTACCCTCGGAGTGATTAATTCATCTACATATAATTGTTGTAGGTCTCAAAAAATATATTTTTATTAAACAGAAGATTTACATTAATTTACAATTACATGGAACGTGTCACACCGTCGTCAGAACGTGTAGTGACTAGAATCGGAAAATTTTTGGTATTAGAAAGTTTTTCAATCGATGCAACGATGACAAATGAATGGATCCGTGAGATTGAACTCTTCTACTTCGAAATTGACTTTCTTAATATTCACCAAGTCGCGACTGAAATCAGTGACGATGTTATGTTGCTCAGTGTAGATAGTGGTGTCACAGGCGAACGGTTGCTCCTTTCTACCCGCATTCAACGCATTCAAGTAGAAATCAGTGAAAGCACAATCTTTTACCACAACCGTTTTTAACTTTGGCGATCGCAAAACATACGAATGAATGTAATTTAAATTTTTCGTCAATCCAACCAAATGGAATTGTTCCAATTGCGGCAAATGGTACATGGACGGATTGGGCAACGGAAACACAATTTCCTCATTTTCCGATTCCTTTTTGAATTGTAAAATCTTTATATTTGGATTTTGTTTGATGATTGGAACGACATTTTGGAAGTTGCGAAATCCACAGAAATGTAAACCGTAGAGTGATGTCAGAGATGCCATTGCCTCGCCTTGACTCATCAGTTTTCTTTCGACCTCTTCTCCAACAAATTGTAGTTCCAATCGTTTGAACGACTCACGATCCGAAATTATCTTCAATTTTCGACAAATCTCCGTAAAATTGTAATTCTGCCCTTCAATGGAGATGAACAATTCTTCGAGATTGACAGCATGCTCCACAATGGCTTCGATGCACGCGTGTATGATGTTCCAATGCTTCCGGAAGAAATACCAAGTGATGCTCTTCACCTTATTGTACCGGAAAAACTCTCCCAATTGGTCCATATCCGGATAGCCAGCATAGCGACAGTGGAAGTGCTCCAATTTGGGATGCCGTCCATCCAACAATTCTTCCACTTGCTCATACTGATCGTTCAGTAAAGTTTCTACAATAAACAAATGTTTCATCTCGTTACACCGTTCCATAATACTTGCACTGTCAATCAAACAGTTCCGGAATGCAACGGTCTCTGCATGCTCCAAAATCGGTTTCATTTTGTCTCCGAATGTTGTCGGAAGATACGAGCATTTGAATTGTACCTTTTTCGGTCGATTGTTACAATTCCTTTGCAAAAATGTTGCCAACGCATCATGATCGCCACGAATGAAGTCTATGCTCAAATTTTGAATAAATCGACTGAAACATCTGACGTAGTTCTTGTTTGGTAGTAAAACAATTCCGTCGTTAGTGGCATTCGAAACTTTCACCCATTTGGATGGATACTTTAATTGGTAGTAACGACCAGTCAACTCTTGTAATCGTGTACATGTTCTACTTAGCTGACACAAGTCATCTAACAGCAACCACTTGAATAGTTGTTGGAAACACTCTTCATTCAATGACATCAACTGCACCATGGTTAAGGTCCTGCTCTATCCTCGGCTGTTATCACAAGCAGTAAAACGATTTCGATCAAATAAAAAAAAAAAAAACAAAAAAAATTCAACAAAATTTTTCCACAAATTTTCACTGTTCCACTTCGTTGACAGAGAAAAAATAAAATTTATTCTCATTTTAATTATTCGTTTACGCAGACAAAAATATCGAATTGTTTAAGTAAAATGCAAATTGAATAACAACGATATAACAGAAAACATTTGGATATCGTGTGTGGGACTTCTTTTGTGTTACACGGCAGTTGATGTTGGAGTGTAATGTACATGTTGTAATGTCTCTTCAAACCACAAAAATAAAAAAAAGGTTTTTGGAAAATGTGCAACGCATTCGTAATTTTAATGGACCAGCAAGCCTGGAAAATGGTCTTTACTTTCACTTTGTTAGCCCTTTATACGCCACAATACATATGCTGTACTTGCGAAGTGTTAGAGTGACGCAACTCTCTGCTGTGAGGAGCGTAAAAACAGAGCGAATTATTGTTCAATATGACTCCCTACGAAATGACTAAGTGTTTTTATGCCAAACAGTACACAACGTCACAAATCGTCACTATGTCGGACGTTTAGTTGCCTTAGTCGCAGCCTCCCACTAATATGTGACCAACTGTTCATCTGTCGGTCTCGTAAAAACCGAACGGTGTAATTGGGATATTTTCCCGATCATTACATTTCCCCAGTTTGATGAAGTTAGAAGACTCCCCTAGAAATAGTTTCTCGATAATTTTCTGGGTATAAAACGTTTCTGGCTACGGACACCTAGGGCCAATCGTTGTGAGACGAAATCTGGACCTTTTTTTTAACTTAATAGAATGGTTTTCTTGAAATTTTCCAGTGAAAGGCTAGGTTTACCTAGTGAACCGATATCTGTCTAGGTAAACCTAGATGTGCTTAGGTGTATCGAGGTGTACCAAGGTGAACACAGGTGTACATAAGCGTACATAGGTGAGGCGGTTCCGGGGAGAAGACAAAATGGAGAGTAAGGATAAAGGTTTATTTTTAATATGCTCAGGGACCGGATAAAACCGGGAATTTCCATTGTGAAGCATTATGAGGCTGTGATACCGGATACACTAGAATGGCTGAGAGGTTGGCCAGATAGTCTGTCCACAGATGGATCACAGGTGGATCAAAAAACTCTAATGGAGTGGGGGCTGGGGTATTAACCCTGAAACCTATGACAGAAGAGAGCTTCCACTTAGGAAATTTCGTCAGTATACTTCAAGCAGCAACGTTCGCTGCGATGGAAGGATTTCGAAGTGGAAGCGAAAGAGTCACAATCCTTCCGACAGCGAAGAAATGATCAGAGCGATAATGTCGCCTGTCTCCACATCCAAATTAATGAGGAAGTTTAAAAGCACACTGAACCAGCTGCGCCTGAGAAATCGGGTGATGGTTGCTTGGGTGCCGGGGCTTGGAGGTGAGAGAGTGGATGAACTGGCAAAGCTAGGTGTTACATCTGCTCAATGTGGACCTGAATCGTTTATTCATATACCTCAGTCAGAATGTGACAAAGTTGTAAAGGAATGGGTGCGTTCAACGGAAACAAAGCGTAGGCGTGAATATGGTGGAGCAAGGCACACCAATACCCGACAGCAAATGGACAAATGCACTGCTGAATATGTACCGGAGTTGCATTAGAAGAGTGGTGGGCACTGTTGGCTTAACAGTCATTTGTCAAAGATGTAAATCGTTAGCGATCCCGAATGTATTTGCGGTCTCGATAACGAAACCGGATATCACATAATTTACGAGCGTCCAAAGTTTTCTCAACTGAGACCCGGGTGGTCATCAGTCCTCTGGATGTACTAAAGCTGGGACCAATTGTCCTCGACAAGTTCCTCGCTGGTACTGGTAGGTTCGAAGGATTTACGTAATGAACGGGAAGGGAACAAAGTATCAGCAGATCTGTGTTTCATGACCCAGCATTGGGCCGTCCCAACCAGATAAATCTCAAAAGGAATCAGGTGTTAGTTGGTAGGTCATTGAAAAATGGAATCCAACACTACCTTGGTCCAGGAGGACCGGAAGAATCAACGGAAAAAAAGTCCGTTTCGTCTCTTTTTCTAATCGGCTGCAACGATCAGCCTAAACTTTTTTCCTTGAAAGGTACATAATGTCCAATAATTCAAGTTTAAAGGTGAGCAAAATGAGTCAAGTGGTTCTGGAGATTTGATCGAAAAATTGACCAAAAACATGGTTTTTTGAGGGTCGGTGGATCTTTTTCGCAAATATCTCAGCAAGTATAGCACGGAAATTGTTCATTTTGGTGTCAAATCAAAGCATTTGATCTCACTAAACTGATAAAGCAACTTCTAGAATTATTAGGGTTGTCGCATATAACCGGCCGGCGGCGGGCGTGGGACTTGTAACACACGACTTTTTATGCTCCCACTGACTTTGCGCTGTGATGATTTTTGTTTTAAAAAGACACCTGTGATAACGTTGATGATATCAGAAAAGTAATTTATTCGTAAAAACTGAATAAATAGACGAAATCTTGAGAGCAACAACGCAATTAACTATTTATTAATGTTGTGTAACTTTACAAATTTTCATTGAAAACATATCATGGTCTTCAATAGTAGGTAAGACTGGGAAAATATGAACTCCACTCGCACATCGTTAGATCAAGTTTATAATCGTCGTTTATAATGAAGTATTACGTGTATTATCAGAAAAAGTTTGTTGCGATTCTAATTTTGATGGAATTTACTCGACACACCACACTCCACTGTTTAGGATATTTTGATACTTTGAGAGATGATCATTTCCATAATGAGATATTTGTTTTTGTTTCTCGGGTTAATGCAGCAAATTATTAACTTAACTTATTATTATATTTGAGTTAACACAGCAAAGAAAAACCAAAAACAATTTCCATAATGAGAGCCGTGCAGCGATAGAGTATATGGCCAATTCCATCGTGCCCCATGTTACACTTATTTTGGTGTATACTCACGTAATTAGAAATGTATACTCAGTGTACACTTGAAAATGTAAATGTGCCCCACGTAACATTTTATATACCACTCTTTTTGTAGTATACATAGAAGTATACTTTCATTTCATTTTATTTTCATATAGAGTTACATTAATTTTTCCAATTATAATAAGCTTTCCCACTGTGCCTAGCACTGCGAAGGGAATTAGCTATTGTAAAATTAACAAGAAATTACAGAGAAATAATATTAATGAAAATATATGCATAAACACATACATTTCCTTTTACACTACTCAATTTTCGCTCACTAGAAATTACTGAGAAATTTTATATAACATAGGTGTACATTCGGTTAAATGTACTATGGAATTAGCCATATGAATTTAACAGCTGACGCTGTTTACATACGCCGCTCACCATTTTTTATAAGAGCGATTTTAATAAATCGACTAATGGTTTTGACATACGCCACTCTAAAGAGTTGACCGCACCACTCTGCCCGTTCATTATTGTCATTAACAGCAGAACAACGCTCTCTTGAACTCTCTTAGCTGAAAATAACTGGATTTGCGATGAGAAAATTTTGCTCTATGCGCATACGCAGTTTCAAAACGGAGTGATTAGTGATATTGTCTTATAAGTGCAAACCAGGGCTAAGGTAATTTCAAGAGCATAACGTATTTAACAATATCTCTCACAAACCAATACAATCGTACTTTTGCATGTCACTGATGAGTAAAAAAAATTTGCTCATTGCGCTCCATCTCCATGCACTTTCTTTGCTCTCTGAAGCTACCTCAAAGATCAGATGCAATCCATACTCCAGTCAAAAGGAAAAAATCGGCGAAAAAATTCAAATTAGTGACAAAGTTAAACAAAAGATTCTCGGCGATTGTTTTTTTCAAATTTTGTCGCTAATTTCGTTGAAAATCTTCGCTGATTTTCTCTAAGTTTATTTTACTTATATCGGCAGTATACATTTCTTACATCTTTGAAGGCGCCACCGAGATGTCCCTTTCTTAAAAGACTTCTTTCTATCGCGTCGAGAATAGTATGGCGCCTGTGACGAATGTAATGCATTAGCATGGATGGCAGCATGCTCCCCTCCCCCTTAGTAATGTGCGTACTTTGTGAATAGCTCCTAACGCCCCATTACTGCTTGTAAAAGGAACAATAAAATGCGTTTACACAAAATTAAAAAAAAAAAGCCTGAAGAAATCTAGGTGTTTCTGGAGTATTAAAAAATTTCCCCAAAAAAAAGTCTTTCTACATAAAAAAGTTTTCTACAAAAAAAAGTTTTTCTCCAAAAAATTTTTTCTCCAAAAAAAGTTTTTCTTCAAAAAAATTTTCTCAGAAAAAAATTTCTCCAGAAAATCTTTCTCCAACAAAAGTTTTCTCGAAAAAAAATTTTCTCCAACAAAATTTTTCTCCAAAAAAATATTTTCTTCAAAAATAGTTTTCTCCAAAAAAGTTTTTCTTCAAAAAAAATTTTCTCAGAAAAAGTCTTTCTCAGAAAAAAAATTTCTCCAAGAAAAACTTTCTCCGAAAAAAATTTTTCTCCAAAAAAATTTTCTCTATGGCTGCTGTGTGGGCGGTTGATAAAAATGAAATACTTTGGTTGCGTACGTTATAATACTCAGAACCTTCTGTTGCTCTTACTTTCTAATTTATACAATTCTGAATAAAGCGTGAAGAATGATTTGGTAGTGGGGTGAATCGGTGAAACTTGTGCGTCGCTGTTAATCAATATTTTACGCTGAATTTATATTGATACTGGGACGCTACACCTCCAAAAAAATTTTTCCTTAAAAAAATTTTCTAAGAAAAAAAAATTTCATCAAAAAAAAAATTTTCTCCGAAAAAAAGTTTTCTCAGAAAAAATTTTTCTCCGAAAAAAATTTTCTCCGTAAAAAGGTTTACTCCGAAAAAAATTTTTCTCCAAAAAAACATTTCCCCGAAAAAATTTTTCTTTCCAAAAAAAAATTTTCTCCAACACCTTCGGTTACCATCGCAATATTTCGTATCACCTTCGGCTACCTTCGGAATACTTTGTGTCACCTTCGACTACCTTGGGAACGCTTCGTGTCACCTTCGACTACCTTCGGAACACTTCGTGTCACCAATTCTTCTCACTGATTCATATAACTTTCCTGAAGAAACCAAGTGTCTAGGTATTCTTATTCAGAATTTGACAGTTGGCAGCCATTTTCTTAAATTGCTTAAAAATTCTCCTGATGAGACTCTATAACTTTCTAGAAGAAACCATCTCTCTAAGTAGTGTCATTCCGGAGCTAAAATTCGAAAATCGAAAAAGCATAAACGAAATTATAAGATAGCGCCGCTTTGAGAGCTGGCATCCATTTTTTCAAGATCCCAAAAAATTCTCCTCACAAATCTCTACAGCTTCTCCGAAGAAACTAACTATCTAAGTGTTATCATTCCGAAGCTAAAATTCAAAAATCAAAGAAGCATAATTTTTCGCTTGGGAAAATTCAAGATGGCGTCGCTCTGATAGCCTACATACATTTTCCGAAGATCACAAAAAATTCTCCCGACCATACTCTAAAACTTTCTAGATTTCACCAACTCTCTAGCTATTGTCACTCCGGAGCTAAAATTCGAAAACTCCGATCATTACCTAAAAAACCCTCAAAATTGACCACTTTTCCGAATGCAACGGCTTTTCCAGAATTTTCCCGGAAACGTGGCAGATGAAATTTTTCATTTGGAGCCGAGACTGACATTCCCTGAAAATTTCAGGAAGATCGGCTGTCTAGTTCTCGAGATACAAAATTATTAATAGATAGAACATAGATAGGAACCGACAGATCAGAAAAAAGTTTACATAATGATGAGAACAATAGAAAAATTTATTGTTCAGACAAAAATGCCATTTTCAAACCTCGATATCTCAGCCGAGTGAGGGCTCGCTTGAAAGCTGCTGCGACGTAGGTTTTTTTTTTAAATAATTTGGAGGGGGAGGGGAGCGAGGGGAAAAAAGTCAAAAGTTCGTCTATATATGGCTCCTTGTCCCAAAGGTTTTTGTATGGAGTTTTTTGTGTTTGTGTCCGCTACCGCTGCTAAAGGCGCTTTCCCGTAGCTTAGGAGCAGCGCCATCAAGCCCGTAAAAAAAATTCTCACAACAATACTTAAAGTGCGGCATCAACAGCGCCTCAGCAAGCACAGCCCTGGTTCTTTACCCCTTTAACCCTGGGTCATCCCGTCTAGTGGCCAAAGACTGCGAAGGCTAGCGTAATCTTTTGACATTATCTGTCCAGCATGATCCAGCCAGGACAGTCGATATTTAAAAATGAATCCAAGATTTTTCACCCTTGGGGTGTATCCGATACCCACCTCACCAACACCATAAACCTGTACATCACAGCATCAACAACAGTAACACCGCAATGACCTTGAGGTTAGCATGCGAGCCTATAATCGACTATCTGAGTCTTCACCCAATTAAGAAACAGACCATTTGCCGCGGTCCACTCTTTGACATCATCCAAATCAACATTTTTTTTGACCGACACACTGATTCACATCTACCGTACAAAATAGTTCCAGACCTAACCCTGTACCCTATACCCTGACCGACAATTTCTGTAGCCCACTTTATTAACACAAATCAAAACCACAAAACTCAATCACACAGTATCGCATTGCGTGTAACGATAACTGCGATGACGATATCCGAAATTTGAATAGATAAGATTATCGACAGTTTTTCATTAGTCGCTCTTGGCTCTTCTTATAATAAAGACACCGCAAACGAAATGAAGAACTTCATTTGGACATTTCTGCTCTTTCAGGTCATCGCAGCGTAAGTGTGACCCATGAAACTTCTACCCTTTTTTATATTTGATTTCCTCTTCCTTCAGCACGGAAAAAGCATACCACACAAAACTACGACAAAGTCCACAAGAGAACTACAAGTGTTTGATTCTTGAACCAACGAACTTTCGAACATTTAAAGGATTTAAGGCATCTGACGCCGAAGAGATTAAAATCTTCAGCAAACCGGCAACTTTTGTTCCGTCTGAGGCTAGTGCAGACGATTCTAAAATTATCGAAATTTACGCAAAATCGTTCATTGCTTTGGAAGCGTACTCCGATTCCATTTGTAAGTCAATTGAATTAGTTGCATCAATTTCAATGCAAGATCGACAAACTAGAGAAGGACTTCAGGTGGAAGACATTGTGTATGGGGGAAATGTTGAGAACAGGATCGATGTGGTTTTTATGGGAGATGGATACACCGCCGATGAACGTGATCAGTTCTTTGCTGACATTCGCAGACTGACTGACGATATGTTCAATGGGGACACATTCCGGTCGTACCTTCCTTTGTTCAACATTTGGGCGGTTTATGTGGAAAGTGTTGAGAGTGGAATTGCATACAATGGTCCCACTAAAGACACAGCGTTTAGGCTCTATCGAAACAATGGCCAATTAAGAGGCGTTTTTACGGCTAACGCTCAGTTCGCTCGACAGGTAAGATGGGCACTATTCGCAGGCACAACGCCATTAATCGGTCATTTGTTGACGTAGTGTTACTTCAAAATTAAAATGTAAAAACTTTGTTCAAGGTATGTCAAGAAATGGGACCTGCCGCTTGTGATTATCCATCCATTATCGGAAATGACGATTACTACGGCGGGTTAGAAGGTGAATTCGTGATTTCAACGAAATCCTCACGTACTGGAACGGTAGTTTTAAGACATGAAATGGGACACAATTTTGTGAGTGTAGGTGAGGAGTACGATAACGGTTCATCGTATTTTGGAGTTAACTCTGCTACTACTCTGGCACAAGCAATAACCAAATGGGGTCATTGGTTAAGTGGTGAAAACATACGTGAAGAACGAGCAATCTTCAGATTGCTGGCTTACCCTTGGGCAGATCTGTCGCTTGGCGAACAAAGTTTTACTTTTACATCTGATGGACAGCACTCGAGATGGTATATTCTAGTGTCTGTGAGCGCAGCCGGTGAAGAAGATTCTCTTGAATTTGTTCTTGATGGAGTGGTTCTTTCATGGCAAACGAGAGGATCTGATGACCGAGAGTTTTATGACTGGAGAGGAGACGAAGGATTCTCTTTAGGTACGAATAAGTGGGAAAAATCACACACATTTGGGATTTGTGGAATTGGACACATTCCACAAATTCCAAATATTCCACCAATTAAACTTCTCTTCTGCTCGTTACAATAGGAGCGCATTCTTTCATCGTACGGTCTGTCACACCCTCAACCAATCCGTACATTCCGAGAATGATTTGCTCTATAACAATTCATGAGTTTGGAAATGAAGAAGAATTTAGTGTTGACAATGACGTTGTATCTGCTTATCCGACTTGGGATGTAGCTAGACGAGTGACTTATCGTCCAACTAATGCTGGCTGTCTGATGAGAAACATGACTTCGACTTCCTTTTGTTCAGTATGCAAGGAAGGCATGTGGTATCAATTTTTGCAGCGAATTTCTCTCATCGGTAAGAACATAAAGTCTTATCATGTCGTCGAGTAAACACTTTTTCATGCAGATGAAGTCAGAGTGAGCAAAACTCCGAATGCGGATCGAACTAAACGAGTTGTGTTGAACACTTTAAAGTTGGGACAATTGCGAGAACCCGGCAACGAAGTCGATAATGAAACATTACAAGTTCGGTGGTCTCAAGGTGGACGCGAAAGGCCAGAATTTGATGATCTATTTGAAATTGATGCAGAAGCTGGTGTCTGGTCGGTGTTTGTTCGATTTTTAACGTCAGAAGTAAGATACGATCCCGATGGCTTGTTACAGGATGTTGAACATTTCACGGTTACATTACCAGCGAACTCTACTATTACAAACATGAATTGAAGTTGTGCAGCTTGTGAAAATATATAAAAAATATCATGAGAAAGATCCTATTATGTTTGAAATTTTGAAAGCGCTGCTAGAGTTTCCTATGAGTTTTATTCTTGCAGCTCCAACTAAACATTGAATTTAAGAGTGAATTCGCGAATTCTTCAACCAGGTTGTATACAGCTCACATACATCAGATCTTCGATTTTCGAAAAGTTGATCTTAATCGAATCTCTGTCCTGAGAAAATCGTAGAAGAAAATTTTTTTTAAAAAAATTTTGTTTGGCTATGGCAGGTGTTGAAAAGTACCTCTGCACCCAGGGCCGTAGCTACGGGGGGCTAGGGGGGGCTGAGCCCCCCCCCCCTGGACCACTACTGAGCCCCCCCTGACACTCAGAAAATTGTACTAATTTTAGATTTGTGTCTTTAACTTTTCAATGTCAACACCGGCTGTTTTCTTATTCTATGAAAAATCTTGCGTTCGAACAGCCTTTCACCTCAAAATTTTCGCCTGCGGCGCTACAAAACAATAGTTTTTCAAGGAATTATCTAAGAAAAAGCTAAGAAACTGTTTTGTTTCACTTGAATTCATAGTGTAAAATCTCTATTCTACCTAAAAAATTGCCTGCGGCGCTGTGATAAGAATTTCTTCCAACCCCATATTTAAAAAAAGTGAAATGAACTATTTGATAAATAATCTGCATAACTTTCGTAAATAATCGCCCTATATTATTCCCTGGGCTCGGATTCGCTGCGAATGGCCCTGTACAAAATTACGATAGAGGAACTACCAACTTCATTGTTTCATTTTCTGTTTTACGAAGTCTGTAGCGTCAAGTTGTAAACATTTCTGTAATACAACAACCTCGAAACATTTAATTTCACGAGTACAATAGGCAACAAACGAAAAAAAAATGTCGCTCGCTCCGCTCGCGGCGTTTTCACGTAAACACATGATTTTTATTAAGTTCGGGGCTTGAGCCCCCCCTGTCAATGGTCGCTAGCTACGGCCCTGTCTGCACCAAAGTCGCTGAAAACGTTTTTTCGTAATATTTTCGCGATGTTTTTTCTGATTAGACTGAAATTGGCCTCATTTGTGTAGGTTGATGAGAAAAATTTTTAAAAATTAAAAAATCCTCAAAATTCGATCTGTGGTCCGGGCTATAGCGATTCAAAATTGAAAAAACGCACTTTTTGAAAGAGCTCTAGAGGGCGCTAACAGCGGCAGCCAACAAAACCTCATATACCATCAGAAGCACAATGATTTGAAGTTTCAAAAACGCTATAGAGATCTTTCGGTCAGGGCTGTTTGTGAACAAGAGAGCCTATAGAGTGGGAAGTATCCAAAAGTCTTAAAAATAAAGATCTTTTTCGTAGACGTCAGAGTCATAATTCTTCCTATCAGGTCTTAAAACCTCATCCAATAAATTATCATCTCAAAACGGTCAATAATTGTTATTGAGATTGATCCTTGAGTTGGTGTAAACCAATGAATGTAAGGGCAGTCCAAAATTATATGGGAAAACAAAGTTTTCGAAAATTTGGGCTACAAAGCCGGAAAACTTTGTGTTTGTGGACGCTGATGAATAGTGTGCATGGGTGCTACCGAATCTGAGTGAGTTTAGGCGGTGCTCAATGACAAAAACCGTTAAAAATCGCGAAATACTTAATGAAATATTAAGAGTTATGTTAGCGCAAGTTGGATCAAAACGGCTCAAAATCATCCGAAGAAACCGTTTATTTAGGTCTTCTGAAGTAGCAGCACTGTTTCGACTCCAAGAGAGCATGACGTTCTATTCAAACTCATATGAACACTATTAAAAATTTAGTAATGAATCTACTGATTTCTTGTTTTTTCTCAATTATTACTCGATAGAGACAAAACAAAATACGGTAGATGTTTCCTTTGGAGTTTTTGATATATCCGTGTAATCACAACAAAAACCCTTTTAAAAGGGAAATGTGACGCAAGTCGTTGTCCCTTCTTCCAAAACAACTGATATCAATTTGGGTGACGCTGAACGCTTCGAAACGCAAAAAAACTTTCAAAATATTTTCACATTTGATTAAAAAAATGCGTCACAAATGCCGGACACTGATGTTATAGTTTTTCTGTTCTTTCAATTTTATACGCAAAAATTTGACTTCCTGTACAAAAATACTACATACATTCCTACATTCAAGTCAAATTTTTGCGGTGTGACAGCTGAAAGAACAGAAAAACTATAACATCAGTGTCCGGCATTTGTGACGCATTTTTTTAATCAAATGTGAAAATATTTTGAAAGTTTTTTTGCGTTTCGAAGCGTTCAGCGTCACCCAAATTGATATCAGTTGTTTTGGAAGAAGGGACAACGACTTCTGATGGTATATGAGGTTTTGTTGGCTGCCGCTGTTAGCGCCCTCTAGAGCTCTTTCAAAAAGTGCGTTTTTTCAACTTTGAAACGCTATAGCCCAGACCACAGATCGAATTTTGAGGATTTTTTAATTTTTAAAAATTTTTCTCATCAACCTACACAAATGAGGCCAATTTCAGTCTAATCAGAAAAATCATCGCGAAATTTTTGACATCGGACAACACTCTTATGTTGCAGAACTATCAAATTATGCACTTCGTTCAATACACGATTGTGCACGCATGTTCTACGCAAAACAAATGCTCACAATCGTTTATTAGACCGAAAGTATTTTTCATCAAGAAACAAACATTTTTAGAACTGACTCTTTCTGATAGGGCAAAAAAGAGAATTAAGAGTCCAGGAGTTGCATTCCTTACAAGGTTGCCGTCGCGTCATAAGGAAAAAAAAAACTTAGAGAAAATCAGCGAAGATTTTCAACGAATCTCGCTGAAAAAAATCAAATTAGCGACAAAAATAAGCAAAACAATCGTCAGGAATATTTTGTTTAACTTTTTCGCTAACTTGATTTTTTTCCGTAAATATTTTCGTTTATGACGGGGGATTGCATAGAATGTAACTCCTGGACTCCGATTTAATTTTCTTCCTTTGTTCTATCGAAGAAACTTAGAGAAAATGAATTTCGCCCAAAAAAATTAAATTGGCGACAAAATTAAACAAAGCAATCGACGAGAGTCGAAACTTAGAGAAAATCAGCGAATTTCGCGCATCTTTTGTTTAATTTTGTCGCTTTTTGTTGATTTTTTTCGGCGAATTTCGTTAAAAATCTTTGCTGATTTTCTCAAAGTGTTTTCCTTGTTCGACGAAAAAAATCAAGTCCTCGACAAAATTAAACAAAATATTCTTGGCGATTTTGTTTAATATTGTCGCTAATTCAATTTTTTTGGGCGAAATTCGTTGAAAATCTTCGCTGATTTTCTCTAAGTTTTTTCGATAGGACAAAAAAGAAAATTAAATCGGAATCCAAGAGTTGAATGCCTTCATAAGGAAAAAACTTTGAGAAAATCAGCGAAGATTTTCAACGAATTTCGCCTAAAAAAATTAAATGGGCGACAAAATTAAACAAAACAATCGACGAGAGTCTGGTCCTGGACTCCGATTTAATTTTTTTTGCCCTATGGAAAAAACTTAGAGGAAATCAGCGAAGATTTTCAACGAATTTCGCCCAAAAAATTGAACTAGCGACAATATTAAACAAAATCGCCAAGAATCATTTGTTTAATTTTGTCGCTAACTTGATTTTTTTTCGTCGAATTTCGTTGAAAATCTTCGCTGATTTTCTTAAAGTTTTTTTTCCTTATGACGACAGAAGTCAGAGCCTCCAGAGTTCGTGGCATGCTCGTAGGGTATATGTGGGTATATGGTTTTTTGCCCGGATATGTAGAATATGAAACTTTATTCACTTAATAAAGTCAAGTACTGCAAATTGCCATAGGATCTAAAATGCAGATCTAAAGTAGCGCTTTCTAGGCAGTAAGAATGGGGTGACGGTGATAGTTTTTATCACACTATTGGCATTTTTCTTTGGTGCACGCGTAGATTATTTTCAGACCGAGGAACACAGGGGAATCCCTTTAAGTCGATGTGAAATGAGGCAGAAAAGATGACCATTTGTTTGTGAGAAAAGGGGGAAATGGTTACTGTCCCAAGTGCGCAAGAGACGAAATTGACACCAACTCTGTTAAGAGATTGTATTTCAAAGAAGAGGTCGTGTGCTAGTAAAATCAAAATGATGAGTAAGACAGCATGCATTTGTTTTGCGTATTTTTCGGCATAGTCTAGTTGTCATGCCGACGTTGTATCTCCAAGAAGTATCGCAGTGAAAAACCTTCGAGTTTTACACCACCGACATTTTCCTTGTACGTAACTTCTCTATTGTCATTTTGCAAAAGGAAAAAATTAGTTTGTACGTGTCTTTACTGCAGAGTAAATTTCCTTTTATTGGACTATGAAGAAAAGTTCGGCCTTTTTTTCGGAAATACTTTTTTTTCGAACTTCTTAATCCTGTTTTCTAAGCTATTGTATTAACCAGCATTAACTGACAATATATTTTAAGTCAGGTCAAGACACGTTTTTTGATTTCCATAAAAAAATTCCCTAAAATTCACTAAAATTCGCACAAAATCCCCCAAATTCTCAATTACGATCCCCCAATATTAGGCCCTGGTAATGATCCTTGGTTTTACCAGTTTTATTTTCTCCTCGCGTCTAGTTAGGCGCCACTGACAGATGGCTACATGTCATACAGTCGGAGATACAGTGTCCAAGAAAAACGAGAAAACAGAAGCAGCCAATGTTTGAAAACACAACCCAAAACTCGTTGGAGTCAAAACGTTGGGATCGAAGGCTTTATCACTGCTTTCTGTATGTAAACAAACTGCAGGTCCGTATTTATTGTACAAATTTTGTTGACCAACAAAAGTTTTTTGCAGAATCCGAAAAACATAATCTCAAGGGGCTACGACGACGTAAGGGGTAAAAGTCAAAAGTTAGCTGTATATATACAGCTAACGTTCGACTTTTACCCCTCACCTTGGTGCACCTCACTGCATTCCACTGCACCCTGATACACGTTATTGCACCAGTACTCCTTGATACACATCACTAACTTCATCTTGAAGCACCTTATGCACCTTTATGCACATCACTCAATCTTGACGCACCTCACTGCACCTCGTCGCATCTCACTGCACCTTGGCGCACTTCACTGCACTTTTGCTCACCTCACTGCACCTTTACACACCTCACTGCACTTCGCTATAATGTCACAATCTCGGGATTCAGCCACTTTTAGAATTGACTAATATAATTAGAATCATGGGCGCGCGGTAGTATTGCGTACGTGACGCAAGTCCCCCTACGATAAAAAAATTCTGAATTTTTTTTCGTAGACTGGTCTGAATTCTGAATTTTTTTGTCGTAGGGGGACTTGCGTCACGTACGCAGTACTATCGCGCGCCCAAGATTCTAATCATATTAGTCAATTCTAAAAGTGGCTGAATCCTGAGATTGTGACATCATAGCGAAGTGCAGTGAGGTGTGCAAAGGTGCAGTGAGGTGAGCAAAGGTGCAGTGAAGTGCGTCAAGGTGCAGTGGAGTAAGCCAAAATGCAGTGAAGTGCGCCAAGGTGCAGTAAGGTGCGCCAAGGTGCAGTGAGATGCGCCGAGGTGCAGTGAGGTGCGCCAAGGTGCAGTGTGATGCGCCGAGGTGCATAAGGTGCTTCAAGATAAAGTGATGCGTATCAAGGGTACTGAGGCGCATCAAGATGCATTGAAGTGCACAAAGGTGCAGCAACGCGTATCAAGGTGCAGTGGAATGCAGTGAGGTGCACCAAGGAGAATTGTAGTCAGGTGCATCAAGGTACATACATAGACACAATTTTTTTCTAATCTGTCACTCTAACGAGTAACGGGAAAAACAGACAAGTCACAATGTTAATTTACTTTATTTTAAACTCGATCAAAACTAGCGATTATTGTAAATGATTCAAATATGAGCATTTCTGCTGTCTGTGGTATGACATGATTATGAGTTGTGATCTTACACATACAGCTGTGCACAATAAGAATGACCCACTGTTTGGAATATAATCGTTTTCTCTATTTCTATGACTTCTCCGACTTCTCACATTTCGTATGTTATTTCCCCTGTACTAACCTTCCCCTGTACTTACCTTCGCCAGTACTCCGCCTCACCTGTAGTCCCCTTCCATTCTTCTAATCACAAAACCCTAAGACTTTGCCGAATAAACCGATGCTCGATCTATTAAAACTTACACATTTGGGCTCCTTTCAGTGGGGGATTTGAGGGGGGCATTAGCGGCGTCGCATATTTTCTTTCGCTTTTCAGCGACGATCGGCACGACCGACGCTCAGAAATTTCTGTAAAGCAGAGATGGGGAAGCATTTCATGTCAGCTGTATTGCACGCATGTGAACAGTTCACTACAACAGTCGAAATGAGGAGCAAGCTTGGTCCGAAGGGTCGTCACATCAGCCCGGGGAGGGGCATAAACTTCTTGGACGAGTATACACTTTTTCACAGAAATACTCATTTCTTGAAGAAATCATTCTACCTGAGGTCGAAGAAGCTAGCCCTAACGATGTAAACGATAAATTAGTCCATTTCCTAGTGTCGTGCAAAACTCCTAAAATTTTCTTGTTAATAAGGAAAAATCATATTGAGATATTGGTCGCAACATCCAAAAATGGCTCGCTAGTAGCGATTAGCGTCACAAATATTTTCTAATTGTAGCGTTATCGCTATCGTCACTGAACGAAGTTTAGCGAGCCCAATTTTGGATGTGACGTATCATTCGGTACTGTAGGGTTAACTCCTATAGCTTTATTTTTGATTGAGTGATGCAGTTACCTGTTTGTGATCGGTCAGATAATAGTATAGCGTTCGAGCGTAATTTTTATTGAGGGGAAGCTTTAAATTCGATAGACGAACCGCTATAAGTGATTTTGGTCCTAACTTCAAACTCAATGAACGGTAATCTGAAGATTATTTGGAAAGTTTTGATTTGTCACAAAAGAACATATTTCCATTGGTGAGTATCAAAACATATTACATTGCGTAACGTCACAAAATCCTAATATCATTTTGAATATTCCATAAAATTAACTAAATATTTTCCATTTTGTATGTCGGTTTCAATCAAGCAATGTGATTCATCACAAATTGTATCGTAGTCTCGACGTCGTTAAACTCGCTTTTCTTTTCATTTTTAATAAAAATATTTGAGCTTTCTAATGGTGCTAATTGTATTAATTATATGTATAGGAACTCGTAATGCCGTTATGAATGTCTAGTTCGGGGTGAACGCTTAACAAACCTTTCATTCATTGAACCGGTTATATTTCATAGTTTTGAATATTCCGGATCTTTTCATAAAATGAGTGCAGAGAGGTCAAAAGTCTTATTAGAGAATGATACATACTTACCATTGCGAAATAATGTAAAATTTGACCTAATTAAGACAACAATAACGGTGTGACTTTGAAACACCAAGATTTTAAACTCACAACATCCTGGTACGGTTTTACCACAGAAAAGTTTCAATTTCAAATGTGCATTTTTCTGTGGACATCAGACGTCCTGCTAACTCTTCAACCCTTTTTTTTCGGCCATTTCCTTCTTCCTTTAACATCGGACTCCTATGGGTGATCTCTAGGACCGAATTTCCCCTGACAAAATATCACTGAAGCAAATATCTTAGATTTAGATTTATCAGTTTGGGACGATCGCCTAGGCGATCTTGAAACACAGATCCTAGGATCCTTTGTTTCCTTCCCGATCATCATTAAATCTTCACGCGAGCCTTCCTGTCGCTACCAAAAATCTGTCAAGTGTGGCAGGTCCCAGGTTAGCGATTTGGGATGGTCCCATGAAAAATTCTCCGAAGATCTTGCGCCTCAGCTGAAGGTACTTGGGGCACTCACAAATTAAGTGTATGCCCGTTTCCTCTCCCAATCCACAAGAGCATTCGGTAGTTCCTGAAAGCCTCAACTTGTACATTTGCCGATTCAACCTGCAATGTCCAGTGATTGCTCCCAAACTCTCCTAATGTGACACCGTTCCATCGCTAGCAAGTCATTAGCCCATTTCTCGTCAGGCCTCCCATCGCTCCACGTGTCCTCGCCGCACCCAGTTATTTAGCGCTTGCGCACACAACGACTTGGGTATCTGCAGGAAGGGTTTGGTTCCCATTGACATAGTCTTGTACCCCATTCTTGCAAGTTCATCCGCCCTTTCGTTCCCCTCTACACCAGAGTGCCCAGGTACCCAAACCAGCGTGATCCGCTTTCTCGATCCCACATCGTTCAGATACTACTTGCACTCTTTGATTAGTCTAGAGGTCACCACGGGCGATGCGAGTGCCCTGATCACTTAATTACTTTCCGAAAGAATGAGGACGTTCTCTCCCTGCGTCCCCGTTGGCATTGCTTCTCGAGCTCCCATTTGTAGCGCGAAAGCTTCTGCCTGGAGAACACTGGTGGTTCCATCTAAGTGGAACCAGTTACCCTGCACAGCATTCGGATCATATGTTCCAGCCCCTGCCCCTTCGACTACCTTGGATCCGTCTGTAAATCTAACTTTTGCCCTTCCACTCAGATAGGCCGGCCATCTGTCCAGCCACTCCTCTCTGCTTGGAAATACCGTTTCGAACCGCCTTGTGAAGTCAATCACCGGTGTCATATGGTCCCTAGGCATGCTGAAAACTGGGTCCGGAATTATATCACCGATTTTGCCATGTCCAACCCCGAAACGGGCAGCCCATATACCATTCTGTACCAACCTGTCCGCTGTAAGAAAAGCTCTAGCCTTGATAACCAAGTCCAGAGGTGGTACAGCCAACAGTGCTTCCATGGCAGCAGTCGCCGTGGTCTTCATAGCTCCAGTGATGCAAATGCATACCAGCCTCTGAATCTCACTCAACTTCTTCCTCGCACGCTTAACGTTGAGCCTTGGCCACCATACCACAGAGCCATGGCTCATCATTGGCCTGATCACAGCCTCGTACAACCAAAGAATAGCCTTAGACGGTAGACCCCAGTTTCTCCCGAAAGAGTTCCTGCAGATCCAAAAAGCTGTCAAGGCCTTCCTTGATTTGTCCGTGACGTGATCAATCCAGTTCAGCTTGCTATCAAGCGTTACCCCTAGGTACTTTACTCCTGGAGCCAGTTCTAGGTCCATGTTGAAGAGCCTGATTTTCCCCACCAGGTCTGATCCTGTGTTCCTGCGTACTGAACAGCACAAGCTCTGTCTTAGTGGGATTAACAGTTAAGCTCCTTTCGTGACACCATTTCTCGACTACTCTTAGTGCTTTGCTGACTAGGTCGCCCAGCGTACTTTCAAATTTACCCCTAACCAATACCGTTAGGTCATCTGAGTACCTTTGCGCATATATACCCTCCTCGTTCAGCTTTCTGATGAGGGAATCCACCACCATGCACCAGAGCACAAGTGATAAGATTCCACCTTGTGGACAACCTTTGGCTACTCAGAGATTGGTCTTATGGCCACAGACGCCAAAATATCTTACACAAAATGTCCCCAAACAAAATATCCCCTGAAAAAATATCTCCCTAAAATGTAATCGTAAACTTGGGTAAAGATTTCAGTTGAATCTCACCTACGATTCGTTTAACGATCAATCATTATAAAAATTTCATGTTAGTGGCTCTGCCGGTCTACCTCGAAATGAAACTACAATATGCCAATTATTGCATTGAGATTAGGTTTATAATTAGCTTATTATCATCATTATTTCGCGAGAATCAATATGGTGAATCAGTCGAGTGTAAAATATTATACCGAACTTCTGACTGAAACTTCATTAACTAACATTTTCAATAAATTTTTATTTTGTAGAAATTATCATTGATTAAACTATGGCAGAAAAATCTGCAGTCTTTCTACTTATTTCGTTATTGGCCGTCCAAGTACATTCGGCGGATGAAGCAGCAGAAGGCGTCATTGAATGTCCCCATCCAAGATTCGCATTCTTTCATCAATGTCTCAGATGTGGACATGATTCATGGAAAGCGCAACAGCGATTCGATGAGTTGATAAAACTTTCTGAGATGCATAGTTGGTTGAGAGAAGCACTCTTAATAGCTAACAGCGACTACTACACGTTCTACTCTCCTTCAGAAGATGTTAAATTTGAATTGACCACTTATTGGGGTGAAAAGGCGTGCAAATATACAAAAGATGTAAACAAATTTCAATGTGAACGTAAGGACTCAAAGTGGCAATGCAGGACAGCTGGTAGAGGTAGAGGAATACATTCCGAATATAACGGACATCTATTTACGTAGGAAAATTGTCCAAATGATTAAAAGTTGAAAATGAAATGAAATAAATGAAAAAAATGTTCATTTTAGCATCACACTACTTTTACATATAAGTATCGACACCTGCTGGTATCTTTTGGAGACTTTACGAGTAGAGAAATATCAAAATTTGCTATCTCCTTCATTTTTCTTATAATTCACTAATATTTATCATGCTCAAGAAACTACATAATTTTCTTATGCATTCACTCCTTCTTCTTCTATACTTCCCTTCCCTACTTTCGTAGAGGTTTGAGGGTCGATCGTTTTTCCCAATGGAACCCGAACCGAACCCGAACAAAAAAAATTCAAACCCAACCCGAATGAACCCGATCAGGAATAAAAAGATTTCATTTGAAATGTTTCTTAAAGTCAATTTCGAGAAAAAATAAATTCAAAAACCCGATCCAACACGACCAGTACCCTTAGGCCAAAAATTTGACGTTTGCGTATTACATCTTCTCATCGCACAGAATACCCACATAAAATTTCAGTCGGGCAATATATATGCACATTCTAAGCAATTTCTGCAGTCAGACAAAAATTTTGACACCCTAAACAGTTTCCGCACACATTTTTATGAGCAACTTTTCAACATAAATTCTGAGCACTGACAAAGAACCATTTGGCATGAGGAGACAAATTGATTCGGATTCGGGTTGTTTCGGTTGGGTTCGACCCACCCACCTCCACTACTTAGTCTGAGGTATCTGTGTAAACTTTTCTATAAGTAATAGCTCTGTCAGAATGACAAAGATTAGTGAATTATAATTCTTATATAATTATAATTCACTAATGTTTATCATAGCTCTAAAAAAAAAGATTCTACAGATACCTAAGACTCAGTAGTTTCACTTACGGAAATATATTTTTGCATCAAATAGAATTTTGTACTTTTGCGCAAGTTTTTGCAATGTTAAAAAGCTGCGCAGAAGTACAAAATTCGATTTGATGCAAAAATATATTTCCGTAAGTGTAACATGCTCGGTAAAAATAATTTGGCACAGCCTCGGACGAGTGTTGGTCACGGGGTACGACCTAAGGACTACGGTATAGACATATTAGCGCTGAGCGACGTTAGGACGAAAGGGGAGGCGGAAGAACATGTGGGCGACTATAAGGTGTTTTTGTTCAGGGTTCAGTCTGGTAGGGCAAACTGGGGAGTTGGAATCGCTATCAGGAAGGAATTGGTCAAGTTTGTCCTAAATGTGCGTTTCGTAAATGAAAGGCTAATGTGGGTTTCTCTAAAGTTAGCGGGGGGAATTTATCGCTTAGTATATAGCCCTTGCGAGGGCAGTAATGCTGCTGATTTGGACACTTTTTACGGGCAATTAGGGGACGTAGTTAGCAAAAAGGGAAATGAATCTTTGGTTTTGCTGTGCGATTTTAATGCATCATCATCATCATCATCATCACACTTTATAGACCGTTTGTACCTTTCGGTGTGAGGTCTTTACTACTGATCATGGACCACCCTTCTCCATACCCCCCTATCCTGTGCCAAGGAGATGGTTTGTTCGCCTAGAGAAAGTCCCCTAACTTCTAAATCGGATTTAATTGAGTCTATAAACCTTCTCCTTGGCCTACCCCTGGGACGCACACCCGGGACTTGAGCAGCCAATATCCTCTTTGGTAGCCTGCTATTACCCATCCTCTGAACGTGCCCGTACCACCGCAGACGACTAATCCTTGCCGCCTCTTCCACTGATGTAACCCCTAAGTTTTCCCTGATGTCGTCGTTCCTAATATGATTGTCCCACTGTTCCATCCGATTTACTCTTGCTATGCTCCTAAGAACCCTCATATCAGAAACCTCCAGGTCATGCACAAGGTATCCGCAGTCCACCCAACTTTCACTACCGTATAAAATCGTTGGTCTGTAGATTGACCTGTGAATAGCTAGCTTTGTGCCACTACTTAACTCCTTTTTGTTGAACACATACGACCTCAACTGACTGGCCACTGCATTCCCCATTCTTCTCCTTTCTTCAAATTCCCTAACTAACTTGCCATTCTCCGAAAAAATGGCTCCTAAATATTTAAACTCAGAGACCTGTTCCAAATGCTCCCCATTTAAACTGCAAACTACATCCTTCCGGGATTTGCCAATATGCATAACTTTAGTTTTACTGACACTTATTTTCATGCCGTATTCCTCACATGCAGCATTCAGGCAGTCTAAATTCTCCTGCAAATCCTTGGCATTATCTGCTAATAGAGTTAAGTCATCCGCATAGGCCAGGAGTTTCATGATTACTTCCCCCACCTTCACATTCCCTTGCAAATTCGCTTGCCTGATAATCTTGTCCATAAAAATTATGAACAGAAGAGGGGAGAGACAACAACCCTGACGAACTCCCTCATTAACTTCGAAAGCCTCACTAATTTCACCATCTATCCTTACCGCAGCCTTGCTCCCTGAGTAGATGCTTTTGATAGCGCCCAATAAACTTCCATTAACCCCGTATTCGCCAAGTACCTCGAACAGCTTTTGCCTCGGTACCCGAGCGAATGCCTTTACTAGGTCGATGATGCACAAGTATAAATCAATATTTCTCTCAGAGAGCTTTTCTATAGCCTGCCTGAGACAAAAGATCTGATCCTGACAACCTCTCAGAGGTCTGAAACCACTCTGAACCTCGTCAAGAACATCTTCCACTATAACCCTAACCCTGTCTACTAGCACACTTGTATAAACCTTTCCGACCACGCTCAAGAGTGAAATCCCCCTGTAGTTGGTAAGGACTTTGCGGTTACCCTTCTTGAAGATCGGAGCAATAACACCGAAGCTCCAGTCAGCGGGTACTACTGAGGACTTCAATGCTAAATTGAAAATCCTACAAAGCCATTGAACCCCACCCGGCCCGCTATTCTTAATAAATTCTGTCCTAATTTCGTCTATACCTGCGGATTTTCCTGCCTTCAGCCTGCTGACCTTTCGTGACACTTCCTCTAATGTAATTTCCTCCTCACCCTCCAAGCTACGGCCCTCTTCCCTGTCAAGGCTTGTTACGGGATTGACAGAGGCGAATAGATCCTGAAAGTAATCCTGCCAGGTTTTCAGGACCTCACCCTTATCTGTAACTAATTCGCCATCTTTACCCAAAATGCTACCGCAGCCCTCCTTTTCACCACCACGCCTACTATCCTTGACTGCCGACCAAAATTTTTTTACCCCTTCCTTGACCAGCCTCTTCCAATTCCTCCCCAAACTTTTTCCACGACC
>CM055404.1:142394096-142452625 GCA_029228625.1 Pseudolycoriella hygida
CACAAATGCCAGACCCAACGACGAAACAATTTTTCTGTACTTTCAGTTTTTGCGCTGCGAAAATTTGAGTTTTATTTCTTATCACATCGTTTAGGGTAAATTAAATTTTTGCGTCTAAGAGGTTTTTTGGCGGATATCAGTACTTTTGTAAGTTTGTAAGCAACTTTCTAGCTGCCATAGTTCTAGAGGTAGGAATCATACCTCTGGAATCTGGAAGTGGCGTTATCCCGGGATTGGAAGTGGCCATATACCAGCATTGGGACATATTTCCCCAAAACCCTGAAACACGTGTTGGCTTAAATTTAATTCTCTGTAACTTCGCCTTTGGAACCATTTTTCTAACTCTCATAGTTCTAGAGATTTACATCATCCTGCCTAATTATGGAAGTGACCATATACCAGGATTGGGCCATGTTTCTCCAAAACCCTGAAACATGTGTTCGATCAAATTTAATTCTCTACAACTTCGCCATTGGAACCATTTTTCTAACTCTCATAGTTCTAGAGATTTGGGTCATCCTGCCTAATTATGGAAGTGGCCATATACCAGGATTGGGCCATATTTCCCCCAAAACCCTGAAACACGTGTTCGCTTAAAGTCAAAAAAATCCTGTATATATGTTCCTTAGTCTACGAAAAAATTTCTTGTGAATTTTTTGGCGTGTAAGACTTGCGTCACGGCCCCTTACTACCGTGGGGCCATGATAAATTGGTTGGATACAAAATCGAAAACGAATCCCGTCACAATTTTTACTTCTCGCAGGAACAATAATAACGATTTATCAAAAAAAAAAACAGTGAAAAAAGACACTTTTTCCAAACGAAGCGAAGCGACTTTGGAATAATCGCATATCCAATTAGGTATTCGTTTGGTTAATTTAAATTTAGATAGTAGACGTATTTATACTCACAAAGTAGAACATTAGAAACAGGGCCGTAGTTATTGAGTTAAGTATAACACATTTGCAATCAGATATCGAAGAGTAAACAAAAAACGGTATCCGGACAAAACGACCCCTGGGCAAAAAAACCGGACAAAAAACGAGTCGAAGTTATTTGAATACGTTCTCCCTCTCACCCATCAAACAATGCGAAGCTTTCCAAGTTTTCCACGTTTCCAAGATTTTCCTATCTTTCGCTCCTTTGATTTTCCCTACAGAACTTTTTATAAAGTTTTCCACAAAAAAAGGAGTAATGATAATAGTTAACGTCATCGTACTTGGCGAATGCGCAATCTATTATCATTTTCCTATATTTAAAACAGTATTTTCGTTCCAATCAAAACCCATGGATGAAATCGTTCCAGAAATGGAACTTTCGACGAGAGAAAATTCGCAAAATTTTCCGTTTCGTTGAAAATTTGGGTTTACTTTTAAGAGCGTACGACTAAATTGCTTTGGAACACCGACCCAGGCACACAACATATGGTCTTTTTATGGAAAAGTAGTTATTAAAATTTGTGTGCGTCAATGCTTGCTAATTATAAACCATTAATTAATGCAACGCATTCGAAAAAGAATTACTTAAGAGTCTAACACCTGAGTACATAACTTTCGCATAATAAAAACGAAATTTCGCCTGCTATAAATTCATGAATTCAATTGGTTCTGCCGCGTAGTATTCCTTCGGTATTGTAAGTGACCGGTTCTTGGGTACTTTTTTTAATCTCTTTAGAGTGTAGACGGACCATCGAAATGAAGATTTTATGTTTTCTATTAATTCTATCGGTTACCGCAATTAACGCTCGTTTGTTCGAGGGGCAGTGCCGACCACTGATTGCACCAGTAGTTGACCCATTCAATTACAAATTATATCTTGGAAAGTGGTACGAAGTAAGAGAATAGTCGAAAAGCAAAATTAAATTTCCAGATAATAACTTTCTATCGCCCTTCAGATTTTATGGTACGACGACGAATACGAAACGTTTGACGAGTGCATCGTATTCACGTACGACCCAACATCAACAGATGCATTCGACATGACTTTGGACTTGCAAGAAGCGAACCACGATTTTGCACATCAACAATACAAAGGCCATGGAGTCCTCTCCAATCCCGGTGAATTAAGCACGACATTTGGCTCAGGAATTCCTTCTCGTGTCAATCATTACGTTCTCGCAACGGACTATGAACATTACGCCTTCGTATGGGATTGCTTCAACGTGAATAGCACTCACTACAATGAGAGAATGTGGTATTTTGATAGGGAAGCAAATCCGTCCCAACGACCAAGCGAAGTCGAAAATCTACTCACATATTTCGACCCACAATACATCCGTACGACTTATCATGGAAAAGAATGTTTGTACTAATAGTAAGAATATAAAAAGCTTATTGATGAAACAAATTTTACTTTGGAAGCTCACTGGGAAATCAAATAATTGTCTCTGCTGAGATTTTAGACATGGCCTAGGTAAAACAAATCAAATCAATTTGACTTACAGCTAAACGCTCTTTTGTCAAATTTTCTTCTGTGGTGAAGAAATTAGTTAAGTAGTTAAGGGATGTCCTAAACTAAATCCGGACGATTTCAATAATGAATAACTTTCTTAATTTTGCTCGAAATTAGATGAAATTTTCAACTTTTGAAGTCTGATATGTTACAATTAAGTGCTGTAAATACGAAGACATAAAACTTTTTGCTCGCTGAAATATTTGCGATGGAGTGAAACTAGTGGAAAGAAATTCTGCACAAAAATACAAAATTTTCAGCAATCTCACATTTGACTCCTGTGAAATTGACGAAATTTCCGAATTTTATCGTCGGAAGAGGAATCATTTCTGATATTGCTTCTATTAGTAATGAAATAAAAGAAAAGGGAGCAAAAATTTGCTGTTACAGTTTGTGAAACTGTCAGCATAAGTAACATGATCAGTAGAGAAAACCACCGCGCAAGCCTTCAGACTAAAAGCTCCTAGCTACGCTCCTTGACATGGGAACATTTCACAATGACACTAAAATGTTAGTTTAGGGTCTAATGTTGCCTTAAAAACTGAAGAGCTTAACGAGGGACAACATACCTCTTCTAAAAATTGAAACAAGAATATCTGTAATTTCAGCTGGCCAAATTCTTAGCGCCTGGAGCATTGGGTAAAAAGGATGCTGCAAAAGTAAATTCATAGCGGGGTTTCAGTGGAAAATTCTTTATCAGTATGAGAGGTATGAATCCATAAAGTTGGGTTACTCAGCGAAACTCGCTGCTTTTGGCAGGGAATGTACTGATGTGTCAAAAAAACATCACTTTCGTGAAACCTTCAACTTCACCCTGATACATTTGGATCGAAGGGCGTCTTGACAACAAACTTTTGATATTTTTCGATAAAAATAATATTTTCCGTTACTCTTATAACAAATTTAAGGCGGTTTAGCAAAATATTGAACTCTACGAGAAGTTTTTGTTCTGGGAGATGTGGAATTGCTACTTTGCCAAAAAAAAAGACATTCGAGCAATCAGGTTCACGTAAGTTAACAGAAATTTGTTTTTTGGGGTTTTTCTGTTCAAAAACATTAAATATATTTGTAAACGAATATTCTACAATGAAAAATTAGCATAAAACTGACATTCCTCTCATAGGTAATTGTGAATAAAGTAAGAAACTATTTTGTGCAGAATTCAAAGGCTCGTCTTGAACTGAAAGTCGAAAATTTTTGCAATTAGAACTGTCCTCAACCTTATCCCTATTTTAAATATAAATTGATATATTGAGGTTTCAGACACGTAACAAACATTTCTCAATATCAGTAAAACTCGCCTTTTTACTCCATTTAAAATCGTCCGGATTTAGTTTGGGACATCCCTTAGAGCTGTGGTGTCCTTAGAAGAGTTACTCGACTGTAGGTAAGTAAAGTACAAGACGTGTCTGTTGGTGGTGGTTTTTCATGAATATTTCTTTTTTTGGACCCGTACGAAGTACAAAGGTCCTATACGTTTACTACAAACAATTTTATTGTAGTATGGGGTAGATCGAGGTAGGAAGGGGGGGGGCGGGGGGAGGGGATGCATCTATTATCGTCTAGAGATGACGAATCAGCAATAAAAAAAATGTCCGTCTGTCCGTCTCCACGTCTCCCAAACGGCTCAACCGATCAGCCGAAACTTTTTTTTCCCTGAAAGGTACATGATTCAAGTTCGAAGATGAGCAAAATCGATCAAGTAGTTCCGGAGATATGGTCGAGGAAGTGACCAAAAACATGGTTTTTCGAGGGTCGGTGAAGCTTTTTCGAAAATATCTCAGCAAGTATAGCACGGAAATTCCTCATTTTGGTGTCAAATGAAAGCATTTGATGTCACAAAACAGGGAAAAAATTTTGTGGGAATCGGTACAGGGGTCTAGGCACTGGGACCAATGGAATGGACGAAATTGAGATTCTTGGCCATATACGAAAACAGTTTTTCGTCTATATTTCATTAACTGTGCAATATGGAGATTTATTGTCAAAGGTAAAGTTGTAGAGAATTAAATTTAAGCGAACACGTGTTTCAGGGTTTTGGGGAAATATGGCACAATCCTGGTATATGGTCTCTTCCATGATTGGGCAGGATGACCCAGATCTCCAGAACTATGAGAGTTAGAAAGTGGGTTAATACTGGTATATGGCCTCTTCCATAATTGGGTAGGATGACCCGAATCTCCAGAACTATGAGAGTTGGAAAGATTGTTCCAAAGACGAAGTTGTAGAGAATAAAATTTAAGCGAACAGGTGTTTCAGGGTTTTGGTGAAATATGGCTCAATACTGGTATATGGTCTCTTCCATAATTGGGCAGGATGACCCAGATCTCCAGAACTATGAGAGTTAGAAAGTGGGTTTCAATGGCGAAGCTGTAGAGAATTAAATTTAAGCGAACACGTGCTTCAGTGTTTTGGAAAAACTTGGCCCAATATTGGTATATGGCCTCTTCCATAATTGGGCAGTATGACCCGAATATCTAGAACTATGAGAGTTGGAAAGTTGGTTCCAAAGGCGAAGTTGTAGGGAATTAAATTTAAGCGGACGCATGTTTCGGGGTTTTGGTGAAATATGGCTCAATACTAGTATATGGCCTCTTCCATAATTATACAGGATGAGCCAGATCTTCAGAACTATGAGAGTTAAAAAGTTGGTTCCAAAGGCAAAGTTGTAGAGAATTAAATTTGAGCGAACACGTGTTTCAGGGTTTTGGGAAAATATGGCCCAATTCTGGCATGTGGTCACTTCCATAATTGGGAAGGATGACCCGAATCTCCAGAACTATGAGAGATAGAAAGTTGCTTCCAAAGAAAAAGTTGTAGAGAATAAAATTTTAGAGAACATGTGTTTCAGGGTTTCAGGGGAAAATGACTTAGTCCTTGGATATAAGCTTTTCTAGATTTGAATGGTCTGAGACGTACTTCGGTGGGGCCTTTGACATTACCTTGGTTTATTTCTACAGATCTTTGAAATTGTTACAGTTATAAAAGAACAGAAAACGTTGGATTGTTTGCTTATTTGTATATTTAGATACATTCGAGTCTCTTTGCCACATGTATTCTGTTTGCCACATCTATTCTGATACGTACGGGTCTTTGGTTATGTTTTTTATTAAAATTACTAGTTCTATTCTATGATAGAACACGCACGGAGGCCACCGTTGGGCCCATTGCGCTTACTATATTGTTGTTTAGACATTTGCTGTTGTATCGAACCTTCCTGTACTAGCAATGTAGTTCAGGATGTCTTTTGGTTGCAAAGATCTAATTAGGCTATACCTAATGGTGTAACCGCCTAAATGCTTTCTTCTTGCTGTAAGCGCTGTATGTCTTCCCTACATAGGTCACAGCTTGGATCCTATCGAATACCTATTGTCGTCAAGTGTTTATTGAAGCTGAAGTGTCCTGTTACTGTGCCAACATACTTTTTCAGTCTTTCTTGTCAATTCTAATGCAATTTTTAGCCTGGCGACAGCTTGGGATACTGTGCCAGTGCGAAGTTGGACCTTACAGTTATTATTTTACGTCTTATATTGGAATATGGTGTTCCCATTACTGGCTCTGGACCTATGAATTTACTCAAGGCTCCCTTTTTCGCTAATTCATCTGCTGTTTCATTACCCTCTATGTTTGCGTGAGCTGGTACCCACAATAAGTCTATGCGGTTGTCTGAAGCAAGGTTGTTTAGTAAATCCCAACATTCTAAAGTTAGTGCTGATTTTATTTCAACTGATGATAGAGCTTTCAAAGTCGCTTCACTATCTGAGCAGATGAAGACGATCTTATTAGTGGTGTTACTATCTTTACAATTTACACCGAATCAGGAGTAAATTCGAATCACATTGAATCGAATCATCAACGTCAACGAATTATGAATTCAACCGGCTATTCCGTCAACGTTATCAACGTTAACAGCAACAACACAACCGCTTATTTCAACAATATCTCCGTCGATCAACACATCAATGGAAACCTTCGGATTGAACATCGAAGGAATTTCAGAACAGAAATGTGAGTATCTGGCTAAAGAGCTGTCTGAATTGAAGGCTGATGTTATTGCCGTCCAAGAAACACATTTGAAAGCGGAAGGAAAGAGATCGTTCATCGGTGGTTACACAATGGTTAGTTCGATACACCACGAAAAGTTTGGTTTGGCCACTTACGTAAAAAACGATCTGCTACCATCCGTGCAAGTTCTGACGTCAAAAAACAATTTCTACACGGTCGTGAAAATCAACGACGAAACAGTGGTCAATGTGTACAAGCCGCCTTCTGCTGAGTTCGAAAATATTGTTCTTCCTCACTTCGATAAGCCATCGACGATATGTGGCGATTTTAACAGCCACAATCCACTATGGGGATATGAAGACACAAATAACGATGGTACGAAAGTGTTCGAGTGGATGACACGCGAAGATTTGTCACTCATTTTTAATGCCAGCGATCCTGGAACATTTAAATCGCGTAGATGGAATCGATCCTACACGCCTGATCTATGTTTTGTTTCCAAAGACGAAGATGGAAACACTAGACCAGCTTCGCGGCGTATTTTGAGAGGCTTTCCAAATAGCCAACATCGACCGGTCATCATTGACATCGGACTAAAACTACCATTTATACGAGATGACGAACGAAATCGGTGGAATTTTACGAAAGCGAATTGGGAAAATTTCAGTCGAATAATCGAAAAGACAGTTCTGCGTATACCGGCCAACGCTTCCAATTACGACCGTTTCACTGGATTGGTTACATCAGCAGCCAAACGATCAATACCACGAGGTCATAAAAGTGTAATCGTTCTAAGGAATGTGAAGAATTCTTCGAAATTTTCCAAGCAACAGGCGAGACAGAAACCGGTAAAATTTTACTAAATAAACTGGACCAAAATCGTAAAATGGAATGGGAAAGAAAAATGGAGTCGATGAGCTTTACGAGGTCGAGTAAAAAGGCGTGGAAGCTTATCAATCGGCGGAATGGCAAGTCTCCTCTGAACGCTAAAAAGATTTATCCCGTTACCCCCAATCAAATAGCACGACAATTGGTGACAAATTCGAAAGGGAAAGTGTCAGCATCGCAACAGAAAATGGTCAATCACCGGTACAAGCCCGAAACAGGCAGATTTCGTCAAGGTTTACTGTTTCGTTTACGCCAGAAGAAGCACGGGAAGCAGTTTCCGAAATAGAATGCGGCAAAGCACCGGGACAGGATAATATTTTCAACGACTATTTGAAACATTTCGGTCCCAATGTGATGAAGTGGTTGAGTAAACTATTCACGAACGTTTATTAGACCGGTAAACTTCCGAAGCGATGGAAAATCGCCAAAAGTGATCGTCTTTTTGAAACCGAATACGGAAGCGGATGATCCAGCCAACTACAGGCCGATAACTCTCCTCAGTTGCTGCTTCAAACTTTTCGAACGGACGGTCTTAACGAGGTTACGTGATGTTATCGAAACTGCGAATCCGAAATAACAAGCCGGATTTCAAAGAAACAGAAATTGCTGCGACCAAGTGCTCTCACTCACAAATTTTATTGAGCTTGGCTTCCAAAAAATTTTGAAAACGGGAGTTGTTTTTGTGGATCTATCGACTGCATATGATACCGTTTGGAAACGAGGGTTCTTGTTGAAACTAAGTACAATCATCCCATGCCGAAAAACATTAACTTTGTTGATGAATATACTGAGCGATCGATGCATCGAAGTGGAAATTAATGGAAAGAAGGGCAGCAAAAGGATACTCAACGACGGTCTACCACAAGGATCGATTCTCTCGTGCTTTTTGTATTGCCTATACACCAGCGACATCCGAACACGCGTTCGAGATTATTTATGTATGCGGATGACATCGCCATAGCGCTCCAAGAAAAAACATTCGAAGAAATAGAAAAAGCCCTCAGAGCCGATCTTGTCAAGCTGTCTCGGTACTTTACCAAGTGGAGACTCAAACCGAATGCCTCCAAGACCGTGTCATGTGTTTTTCACTTGAACAATCGAGAAGCCAACCGGAAACTGAGAATAAAATTTAATGGAAAAAGGATTAAACACGACAAGAACCCGAAATATCTCGGAGTGACCCTTGATCGAAGTCTTACTTACCGGCCACATTAAAATTTTCGAAACCCGAAACCCATGAACCTGAAAAAAAGAATTCGGGTTCGGGTTCGGGTCGGGTTTTTCAAAGTTTCGGACAACCCGCTCAACTCTATTCTTGACCCAGGCTTTAAGGCCCTTTATTGAACTGTGAAATTATGTGAATTTCACGTAGGAAAATGAAATTTGTATGTACTTCAGGCAGTTCTTAGAGCTTTTTGCATGGCCGTAAGCACAAAAACGGTGATATTTCAAATGATTTTTTATTATACGTCGCGACAGCATAGATTGGATAAAATTTTAGCGATGACGTGGTTTTTAATGTGAAGGTACTGAAATTTCAGATTGAAAAAAGGCAAAATTGACACTCTGACGATGGAAAAATTGCGCCGAAAATTGAAACTCAGGCGTAACAACATTCAGGAAAATGTCATCACCACGCGGTAACACAGTAATTTTTTTCTATTATTTGGAAAGACGTTGGAATACTGTCACACAGCTGTCCTCGAAATATATTTTTTTAGAAATTTTGCAATAAGCAAAGCATCACAATTATTGCCGAAATTATTTTCCTCATAAATTGAAATGAAAGAAATTAAGGCACTCAGCATTTGGAATAAGTTTAGTGTCGATGTATTGTTTGTATAATGAAATATAGTTGGTCGCCCATAATACTAATATTGAGAAAAATTGCTAAACTTTGCGAATATTGGAATTCATTAATGTCGAAATCATTTTTTTCGTCGATTCGTAGAAAAGAATCGGACAAGATGTACACATTTCGTCCCTATGAGTTAGTGAAAGTGAACTATAAATGTTACAAAGGCATCTTCAACAAGGGAATTAATTCATATCCGAGACCTCGCAGTGGTCATCGCATAGTCTGCAACGATTCGGACTTGTACTGTTTTGGTGGCTTCAATCCAAATATTAGCGATCGTGCTAGGGTCGGTGGTCGTACGTTGTATCTGTTCCAAGAGCTGTGGAAATTCGATTTGTTCACAAAGAAATGGAATATAGTCTACTCGCCGACAATTGAAGGCATGCCAGAGGAATTAGCGTCAAATGCTGTGATTTTAAGGAATAATATGTTATTAGTTCGTTATTCATTGACTGTGACTGGATCGGAATGTTTAAAGTGATTTTTATTGCAGGTCTTCGGTGGAACAGGTTATCCATTTGGCAGTTCTTGTTCGAATAAATGTTTCTTATTTTGGCCATACAATAAACGACCGAAAACCATTTCACCTCTAGAAACCACTGGCGAAGGTCCATTGCCTCAATATGGTCAAGCCGTTACCCTCCACAATGACTACCTTTATGTGGTTGGTGGTACGACTGGATTCGAGTACTCATGTGATGTTTATAGGTGAGTAGCGACAACAATCTTGATGGTTCTTCGGAAAAGGCGGTTGCGTACTGGTTAGGATTTTGTCTTAAATCTTTTTGGAGTGAGATTAGGCGGTACGTTTGTGTAGTCCGGTAGTTGGTTGAAACTGTGGGTGCCAGGAAGACCCAGGACTCAACAATACCTAAGATTTGTTTCTTACCACCCTTCCGATCGTACACTGATTTCAATGAATGGAACTTACTAATTCTCATCTTTCAATATATTCAACTTACTTTACTGCAACAAAAATATCTTCTACCTTGAGCAATAAGTTCCACAAAATTAATGAACCAAGCCATATCTTACACGAGACACTTGTCGAAATGTTTGAACTAGAGAAAATACCGAATTCGCTAATACTAATGTAAAATTCAAGTTGTCTTCCCGACCGATTTCTTCAACCCTTTTCCTTTTACTTCTTTGCACTAACTGAGTTTAGTTACTCGACATAGTACACCCCGCTCGGTGTATGGAATACGACAGATGGTCGTTCCCCTTACTTTACTTTTTCGACGCTACAGCCACTTGTGGGTCTTGGCCTGCTCTGGAATTCCAATCCGAGCGTCCGAAGATCTTGTTCGACGCCATCAATCCATCTAATTTTTGGGTGACCAACTCCTCTTCGCCCTTCTGGATCGTTACGGAATAATTTTGAGGGGGCTCTGGTTTCATCCATCCACTTTCACCACCGCCACTACATAAGGCTAGCCAAAATCACGTTCCAGTTCAAAGTTATATCGCCCTTGCCACCTTTCACCCTCGCGCATCACTACAAATATGGTCCTTAGTTAGGAGCAACTTTTTTTCATTAGAGAGTTTGGGCAAAGCGACTTATCCTAAATTTATAACACATGCATATAGCTACGAGTATAAGTTATATGTTTACGTTTTAAGTTATAAATTTTTATAAGTTGTAAGCTACAAGTTATAAGTTTTGAAGCTGATCAGTACTGTTCCAGATCGGTTTTGAAACTGATCAGTACCGATGCGTATCAGTTTTAAAACTGATCAGTAGGTATCTGCACTGATCAGTTTCAAAACTGATTTGGACTAATACTGATCAGTTTTTTAACTGATATGCTTTTGTACTGATCAGTTTCCAAATCACTTTTGAAACTGATCAGTGCAGATACCTACTGATCAGTTTTAAAACTGATACACATCAGTACTGATCAGTTTCAAAACTGATACTAATCTGTACTGATCAGTTCCAAAACTGATCTGGATCAGTACTGATCAGTTTTCAAACTGATACACATCAGTACTGATCAGTTTCAAAACTTACAACTTGTAGTTTACAACTTATAACTCAGAAAAATTTATAACTTAAAACGTAAACTTATGACTTATAACGTAGGCTTATAACTTATAATTTATAACGTAAACATATAACTTGAAGCTGTATGTATAGTTATAAATCTAGCGATAAGTCGCTTTGCCCAAACTCTCTATCGTGCAAGATTCACAGTCGTAGATCAATATTGGACGAATAAGCGTTTTGTAAATATTTCACTTCGTTTTCTTTGATATTAACTTTGATCGTAAATGTTTGATTAGATTAAAATAACATCTGCTTGCCGCCATGATACGTCTGTGAATTTCAGGTGTGTTGTCACCATCTGACCTTATCAGCGCTCCAAGATAAATGAACCCATCCACTACCTCGTTCATGAACTTGGTTTTAGACTCGTTTATCATCAAACCCATCCTCTCAGCTTGGATTTTCAGATTTGTGAAAGTGTCAACTGCTGCTGCATGTGTACGACTGACGAGATCCAAGTCATCTGCAAAACCCAGAACTTGAACTGTTCCATTTACCAGCGTTTTGTTGGTTTGGATACCAGCACGTCTCATTTCGATTTCCAAAGCCAAGTTAAAGAGTAAGCAAGATAGAGCGTCTCCTTGCTTCAATCTGACATGTAGTTTTGCACCTTCACACGACGTCTGGTGTCATCCAATGTCGCTTTCACAAGTCAAATCAATTTTGTTTCAAAGCCCAGCTCCTTCATAGCCTCATACAATTCTATACGTTTGGTCCTGTCGTAAGCTTGTTTGAAGTCGATGAAAAGATGGTACGTCCGGACTTCAAATTGTCTGCCCTTTTGCAGAATCAGACGAAGGATGAATATTTGGTCAGTTGTTGAGCGATCTCGTCTGAATCCGCCTTGATAGTTCCCAATGACATTCTCAGCCCGTGGATTTAGTCTTCCAAATAGCACTCGAGCAAAAACTTTGTAAGCCGTGTTCAGCAAGGCAATTCCACGGTAGTTTTCGCATTCGGTTTTATCGCCTTTCTCGTGTAGAGGTAAAATGGCACCCTCTAACCACTCGTCAGGCAAGTTTTTATGTTCCATATTCGTTTTACTAAATCATACATCACTTTTGATAATTCCTCACCACCCATCTTCAGCAGTTCTGCTGGTGTATTATCCGGACCGTAAGCTTTGTTGTTCTTGAGTGAGGTAATTGCTGCTGACACTTCCTCCATTGTTGGCGCTGCTACGATACGACCGTCGTCGTTAACAAAGAAAACATCGCTATCATCAGTCAGATTATCATCCCCGTTGTACAATGCATCGAAATGCTCTTTGAATCTCTCCAAGACATCATGTTTTGCAGTAAGCAACGTTCCGTTTACTGCTTTGCAGATGATTATTCGGTGGTTGAATTCTTTCCTTTGATTGTTTATACGTTTGTAGAACTTTCGTGACTCATTTGCGCTACACAATCTCTCTAGCTGAAGTAGCGTCCTATCTTCGAGCTCTCTCTCCTTGCTCCGGTGCAAACATTTTGCCTCCTTCCTCAGTTCTTTGTCATTTTCTGTTCTCTCGTTCTTGCAGTTTCCTTTCTTAATCGCAAAGCGTTTTTACGTTCTGTAACATCAGCAGACTTCGCATCAAACCAGGTATTGAAGTCATTAGGGCTCTGATATCCTAAGGTGATGGTCGCTTCTTGTTTGATTACTTCACTCACCGATATTAGCCAAGAAACCCACCCTTCCGGTCCCGAAGTTAACTGCTGCTTCATTTCCGGTCACTTCTGGTTTATTTCCTGTCACTTCCGGTTCATTTCCTGTCACTTTCGGTTCATTCCGGTTACTAAGGTTCATTCCCGGTTACTAACGGTTCATTCCCGGTTACTAACGGTTCATTCCCGGTCACTTCTGGTTCTTTTACGGTCACTTCCGGTTCTTTTACGGTCACTTCCGGTTCTTTTCCTGTCACTTACGGTTCTTTTCGGGTCATTTCCGGTTCACTTCCTACTACTACAATATAGGACCTGAGGCCCTAAGCGAAGCTCTAGGAGCCATACCTCCATGCAAAAATATTTCCCTCAATTTTATCGTTCCATGTTCCACCAAAAACTGTTGTGCGTACAACTCGCCAGCTGATGTATTAGGTGTCGTTCCAGATTCGTTTCACAAACCGTTTTCACCACCCACACGCTTGTTGGTTTCGTTTCAAAACAGTTTTCACCGCAGCTCTGTACACGATGTTAAAACGTGGTGAAAACGATTTTGAAACGAAATCTGGAACGATACGAACTCACTGACGTATCGAGTTTCTTAAGAGGAAAAAGAGATTCCAAGTGCTGATCTCAGAATACAATTCTATTGCTCAGAACTCCACTATGAACCGTCCGTCTGTTTGCCCCTATTTGCCTCGCAGTATTGGATCATTCGTTAATCGTTTTTTAATAAATTCACAGACTGCATCTGGTTACCAAAGTGTGGGAGTGCATTTCTATATGTCGCGAGGATATACGAGAAGATCCGAAGGGACGTTACAGGCATGAGATCGTAACAGATGATGCAAACATCTACGTGCTAGGAGGCGGCAACGCAGACACGGCTTACAGTCTCGAACACATACCAGTATTCAGTTTCGAACTGCAACAATGGACAGTAATGCACTCAAAACCGGATGCGAGTCTGTCACCGCCTGGTTATCCGGAACCGCGAAAGTGCCATTCGTGTGTGCAATATGACACGGACAACGGGATAGAAGTGGTAATCGCCGGCGGATTCTTTGAAGATTTGGCATTTTTCGATGACATTTGGAAGTTGAACTTGTCGACATTGCAATGGACTTTGTTGAAGACAGCGAGACTGCCGTATCCTCTATATTTTCACGATGCTGCAACTAGTGGTAATGGGCAAATGTATATCTTTGGTGGGGTTGAAGTGAAAGGATTAGAAGATGATCCAGATAATGAAGTCTATGAAAGTGAAAGAACTAACGAAGTGTATTCAATGTGGACCACTATACCAAAATTAAGTGAAATCTCTTGGCAAGCTGTATTGCATTATAATCCAAAATTGCCGACGTACTCGTTAACCGAAATGCTTGAAATGGGTATATCAATGAAGTTCGCGAGTCGGATTAGTCGCAGTACGAGATTGGCGTGAGATTGATTTTTCCATTCAGCAACTCAACTTTGCTTTAAAACATTTTTTTTGTCAAAAGAAAATATTTCATGAAATACAACTTTGTATTTTTCAATATTTTTTGTTTTGAATTTACAGCAGCGGAAAACTCATTCTTTTACACCTAGATGAGGGCCTGAACTCCATACTCACTAAAACACTTCCAGTGCACAGCATCCCCAGTTTGAGAACACAAGGAGTTACGCTCCGCTCGTCATCCTGACGTCAATCAGTCAGAGCCTCCATTTGGTTTAAACAGATTTTTGCCTCCAGTTTTCCCTCAGCATTCCTAGTTGATGGAGCAGAAATTATTCAGATTTTCCATCACTGCCTCTCTCAAAAACTGCACAAAGATTATTCGATGTTAGATTTTCGCGTGCCGACCAGGTACTTGTCTAATGTGATAGGTCCTAGTTCAGCCACTCTCGAAGGGTGGACGACATAGTTGCCAAGTGTCCTGTGCCTCAGCTGAATGAACTTGGTGCATTCGCATATAAGGTGAAAACCCGTTTTCTCTTGCAAAACGGGGGGAGCACTCCGGTTCACCTAAAATCTTCATTTTCGTTAGATGTTTGTTGAGTCCGCAATGGCCGGTCATCACTCCCACGATCCTTCTCACTCGGTCCCGGTTCATCGTCAGGAGCTCTTTTGTCCATCTCCCGTTCGGAGTGGGGAGGAAGCACTTGGTGTGCACTCCTCCTTCATGCGCTGTCCAGCTCTTACCGTGTTCCGCCTTCACCCATGCTTTATCACTTTCGTATAAAGTGAGTTCGGGACAGGGATGTGTGGTTCCGGTCCGATTGTGATAGCCGTCGAGCCTGTTCTAGCCAGCTCATCAGCTTTCTCATTGCCATCCACTCCCGAATGTCCGGGCACCTTAACCAGTTTGACCAGATTCTTCAGCCCTATCTGATTTAGGTGTTCCTTGCATTCTTTCACCAAATTGGAAGTCACAACGGGTGATATCAGCGCCTTTATCGCTGCCTCACTATCCGTGCATATTACGATCCCTGTCTTTGTTGCAGAAGTTCACGAGTACTTAGGATTGCCGCTGAAGTTTCCGCCTGGAAAATACTAGAGATCTTCCCTAGGTGAATCCAAGTGCCGGTATCCGTTCCTGGGTGGTATATACCCTTCACTCATCTTCGACTAGAGATGAGCGGATTGCCCGAAACTTCGAAAAACCCGACCCGAACCCGAAACCGAATTGTTTTTCTCGGGTTAATGGGTTTCGGGTTTCGAAAAATTTTTTCGGGTCGGGTTTCGAGAAATGGTCGACATCCGTAAAACCAACCCATTCGCTCTAGGTAATGTAGTTGGCCAGCCATTTTCCCATTAATTCTTGTCTGGGAAGATCGCTTCAAAGTTCCTTTCGAAACTTAATTCTCGCTTCATGTAATCCCGTGGCATGTCAAAAATGCGATCAGAAATTATACTTTTGATCTTTCCAGGTCCGGTGCAGAAACCTGAAGTCCACAATCCGTTTTTCGTCAACTGTCCGCAATAGCGAAAGCTTTCGCCTTCATTACTATATCTGCAGGTCGCACCGCTAGTAGTCGTCTTCATGACACCGGTGGCACACACACATACCAACCGCTTCATATATCCACAGCATTGCTTTGGAGGATAGGTACTAGCTCTTTCCGATTGCATTTCTGCACATCCAGAAAGCCGTTAGAGCTTCTTGGACCTTGCCTTCCATGTGGTCCAAAATAGTGATAAAAAGTTACTCAGTAATATAAAGCATATCATTATAGCATTCAAATGCTGCATGAAAAAGTTGAGTTTTTTCAGCTAAATTGCTTAAACGTTGTTACGTATGCTAGCAGTTTAACGCACACGATGTGTTGGCGAACTCGCCTTCGGCTAGCCAGTTTGCAAAGACGCATATTACACCGAGGCGCTGTTGATGTAGGGAACTCGCTTAACGTTTCAGTGTTCGCAAACGATGTGGCTTTGAAAATGGCCTGTAGTAATAACTCGCGTTGTGGAAGTGCCTTTTAGCCTAATTCCTCAAGTGGATCTCGAATTAAAGAGAGAAGGGTGTCCTTGGATATGGATCTCATGTAAAATGCCATTAGTCAACGCATTTGTTTTGGCTCTAGCGGAGCTTGAAAAACTAGTATTTTTAGTACGAATATGTTGGTGCCAGTCAAAACTAGCAGTCTTTGATGGATTGGCGCTGTGTTCACCTCGAGGAAAAATAGGATCCAATTTTGCTCTCGGTGTAACATAATACTTGCTCCTCTTGATGAGTTTTGGTTCAAACGAATGGCTTCCTACTCCATATTTAGTGATGGGAGTTCGAATCCTGGCTTGTGTGAGGTTTTTAATTCGAAAAAACGTAGAAATAATGATGGCAAAAAACAATGAAAGGTAGGAAAATCATTTTCACAAACGTTCGTGAAGTAAAATTTTACAGTGTAAAAGGAAACTTGCCGCTCGCCTGCAGAACAAACAAGCAGATGTAACAGATGCTAGTTCTTACGTCTTTCGTATTTGATCAAACGTTCGATTCGATATTTTCAATTGTTTAAATTGTACACACTCAGCGTTTTTCCATTCACTTGACGCAAATGATAAGTTTCATCTGCGGAGTTTGGAGACCGAATAGGCTGACTCATACGGCTCCCCTTCAAAACCCGGTGGCACAAAATCCAGAGGCGAAAAAAAGCGGACGAAAAATCCGGAGGTGTCAAAATCTGTAGGCGTAAAATTCCAGGGACGACAAAATCTTGTAGCTTCCAGATTTTAAGTAACACTAAGTGATACATACATGAAGGATTGTAATTTAGTGGCGGCGGTCTTCACTAAATTGAATATTAGGGGCTTTGTCCCTGCGCCTGCGGCAGACTTGGCTAAGCCCTAATGGCGGCCGTATGTGCATGGGGTTTTGCCCCACAAAGTCAACTAGAGAATCTGCCCCTTAGACCCCTCAAACGTAATATTCCCCCTTGACTCCCATTGCTGGGGCTGCCGCATACAAACACGTGCTTTTAAATTTACTTGTTATGCTGTTTTCAACATTATCGACATTATCTCTTTTTTCAATGTATTTTTTCTATGGCAGACCTTGAAAACAGCTGAAACTAGTAAATTTGTAAGCACAAGACCGTATTAAAAATGCATTAGAATAAATAAAATATCGCTGCTGTGAATAATAAAACTTCGTCCACATTGAAACTGGGAAAAATTTTTCTGTGGAAATAGGGTCAGTGGTCTGGTCACTGGGACCAATGGAATGGATGGACTTGAGTTTCTTGACCATATACGAAAGCAGATGGTTTTTCGTCCATATTTGCTCTTCAATATGCAATATCGAGATTCACTGTCAAAGGGAAAGTTTGTTGTAGAGAGTTTAATTTTAGAGAACACGTGTTTCAGGGGTTTCGAGAAAATTGCTTAATCCTGGGATATGACCACTTCTAAAATTGGGAATGATGACTCATATCTCTAGTTAGAAAGTTGCTTCCTAAGCCGAGTTGGTGAGAATTACATTTTAGAGAAATTAATTTCAGGAATTTTGGAGAAACTACGTTGGCTCTATTTGTGATATGGTGCAGGGGAGAACATTTCTGCCAAAAGTCAATGATTTCAGATGTCATAATACGTACTTCGATAAGGCCTTTGACATTGCCCTGAATAATTTCTGTGGATCTTTTAAATTCTTATAGTTCACAAAGATAGTCACGGTGATAGTCAACTATCACGGTGATAGTCAACTATCACGGTGATAGTCAACTATCACGGTGATAGTCAACTATCACGGTGATAGTCAACTATCACGGTGATAGTCAACTATCACGGTGATAGTCAACTATCACGGTGATAGTCAACTATCACGGTGATAGTCAACTATCACGGTGATGGTCAACTATCACGGTGATAGTTAACTATCACGGTGATAGTCAACTATCATGATGATAGTCAACTATCACGGTGATAGTCAACTATCATGGTGATAGTCAACTATCATGGTGATAATCAACTATCGTGGTGATAGTCAGCTGTTATAGTGATAGTCAACTATCGCGGTGGTAGTCGAAATATTCTAGTTAGACAGACCTTGCGAGGACACCAACTTTCTATCTCTCATAGTACGGGAGATATTTAAATAAATCTATTTTTCAAGATGGCTTCTGTACTCTGCCATTTTGGTGGAAGCCATAGAAAAGCATAGAAAAATTATTTTCATGCGTCGTGGTCAAAGTCGAAGGAAATTTTATAAATTTTAATCTCAATTTTGTCTGAACGGATTTTGATAAAACAAAATGCCAGTGTGTGGTGCCTCATCTCAGGACATCTGTAAAGTAATTATTTTCTCAATCGGACGAATAACTGCCGAGCAATAAGGCTATCAAAACGTGGTGTGATCAATGTGTAAAAATCGTTTGTAAAGTCTCACCGCAAGACAAATATTGATTTGATTGAAAATCTAATTTCTTTACAGGAGTCTTTCAATTTTTTATGCAGGTTTTTATATGAAAGAATGATGTTTGTTGGAATAAATAAAAAAGAAAAACATTTCATTTTAATAAAAAAAAAAAACTGCGGTCATTAGAATTTGACCCAAAAATTTTCTCAACACCGAATGTTAGCTAACTGAGCCACGCAAGCTGTTGATGCTTTAAGTTAGAATGGGTTTACATGACTTCGAGTTTATATACAGAAACGTTTGAATGTGTGAATTAGTCAAACATGAAAAATAAAATAGCGTAATGTTGTGAAGGAAAAAATTTCGATTCACTTCTTATGTATATATTGTATAAACACGCGTTCGCTACGCTCACTTGTTATATACAATATATACATATGAAGTAAATCTTAATTTTTCCCTTCACAACATTAATCTACTATTGTGTATCTGTTTTGGACGACTGATTTTAGGCACTTTCGCATGTAGACCTCGCTCTGCTCGGTCTACAACACGCAAAATTGCCTAAAATCAGTCGTCAAAAACAGACACACAAAAAACTATTCGTTGTAGACGAAATTTTTTAAAAACACAACGTAACTTCGGTTTTAGTTATTTGTGTACCTGTTTTGGACGATTGATTTGAGGCAATTTCGCGAGCTGTAGACCGAACGAAGTGAGGTCTACATGCGAAAGTGCCTGAGATTAATCATCCTAAACCGGCACGTATACAACTTTGCATGCCGAGCGCCTAAATTACGAGAAAACTTCTGTGATTTATGACCAAGGCATGAAAATAACTATTGCGTATCCCTTACCAATGCGTCGAATCTTTTTGAAACATCTATTCAGATACTTGCCGGTCTTTGGTTGTGTTTACCTTATAAACTTATAAATTTCGTTCATAAAATTATGCGCCTCAACCTTTTCGTATAGAGATGGCTGTTACGTTGAAAATGCACCGCACCGTAGCAACCGATTTATTGAATCAATAAAGGGACAAACGACCGATAAGATTTACCAGGAAAATGTTTTGGGGATTCTGTGAGGCGCTTGATCTCTACACCGAATACCAATCAGCGATACAAACAATTGGCGATGAGAACAAAGTCGAACTAAACATTCTTTTATATGGAAGTGGCGATCCACGTTTCATATTGAAAACATTAGCAAAATCTTACAAACACAACGTCAAAATCAATTTCTTCGTTATCGAAGGATGTCTCGAAATTGCAGCTAGGAACCTGCTTTTATTAAATGTAGCCCTGGAGCCACCTTCCGAATTTTCATTGAAAGGAAAAACGCACACGTTCATGGACCTATATGGCAACTCATTGTTGAGACCAAGTTCGCATAGTTACATGTGCAGCAAAGCCAAACACTTTCTCAACGTAATAACTGATTTGGATTACGGGCAAAAAAAACTTCCCATCTTTAATTTTGATCAACTGAAGTATCGAGAACGCGACGCCCTGGAGAACATTTTCACCTTTTGGTTGGAACGGCAAGGAAACGTTTTCAACATCCAAAGCTACTGGGAAAACAGAAATCGAAATTTGTTAAAGAATCGTTACGATAATCGGATCGGTGTGTTCGATTGGGATCTACAAATGAGACTCAAGGACTACGGAGCTGAACAAATTTGTAGTCAGGAATACAAACACTGGCGAGAAAGTGGCGTTGCTTTCGTTTTTCCCGAGTACGAACAGGTCATGCCGAATAAGACTTTAGCGGTCGATTTGTGTCGCAATGGAATGACTTTCCGACATAGGGGATATGCGGGTGACATAACCGTTGGACCGTTTACAACATTCGGTTTGAAATGTGACGACGCGAATTTGTTGCGTTCGGACCATGGAGCAAACTTCTTTCGTGCTACGGATGTGACGGAAAGAAATCTATTCGAAATCATGTTTGAAATCCAGGAACGGAAGCGTTATGAAAGCAGTCGTGGTGATCTACACCAATTTGGAACGACAATTTTGGACATGGGAACGACAATGCCGATTGTCAGACCGGAGTGTAATGACATTGACTTAAGGAAATATGAAGAACCAATACTCTCAGTCGATAATTTGACGATAACTTTCTTACCTCTGGACGACACCACAGCTGTACAAAATCGGGAGAATTTCAAGGAACTGTTTGATGTCGTCTTTGTTGCCAGAAATTATTTGTCTTTTTTGAAGGAAGATGTGGCGAATATTTTTAAGGAGAAATGTTTGGTGATGTTTGAGACTCGACAATATTCGACGTTGCGTAAAGAGGAAATTGCCGACGATTTGAAGAAAGTTAAGGAATTTGCAAAAGTGCTGAACTTATCGGCGGTGACGAATTACGCCATCAACAAGCCTCTCCCAATAGTCAAATATAAAAATTGTTAAAATTTAAGGAAATTCTTTAATTAATCGCTCTTGAAATGAAATTGGGAATTACAGCTCTTTAAACTTTCCCATCTTGCTCTTGAATCCTGTCGCTTTCTTCGACACATCGTCCTTTTTATTCGGTTTCAGGTTTCCGATTTTCTTCACTGGCTTTTTCTTACTCATTTTCGCTTTGACTTTCAATGCAAACGAATCCGAAAGACTGTCCACTTCTACTTTGCCAATAGCTGATTTCGGATGCATTTTTATTTTCTTCTGTGTGTCACTAGCAGCGCTTTGTGATGAACTTTTGTTATTTTTATTTTTATTTTGTTTCTCCGTCGATTTCGATGTCTGCGGGTCCTGTTTCTTCGACGATATTGGTGTTTGAGTGTCCTGTTTCGTTTGCGGAGATTTACTGCCTTTTATTTTGGGTGTCTGTTGTGACTGCTGTGGAGTCGCTTTCGCCGACGTTTTTCCTTGGATTTTCGTTTTGGATGCAGACATTTTAGTGGTGTTCTTCTGCTGACTCTTTGTCGGTGTTTCTGTTAAATCTATCAGAGTATTTGATGGAATTTGCGTAAATTCAACCTTTACACTTCGATTGTTGGTCTCTACGCCATTTTTTTGTTTGGAATTTAACGATTTTCGAGCTGAAGATTTTGATGACTCAGTTCCATTATTTTTAGCCTCCGATCGAATGGGTGTTTCAGTTCCTTGTTGTTTACTACGCGATGAAGAACTTTGAGGAAAATATTTTGATTTGTTAACTGAATCGAACGATGCAGGTTCAGCTTCTGTAAATTGAAAAGAAAAGATAAGCAAAGACTCGTATGTATCAGAATAGATATGGCAAGCCGATATTGTTGGAAATTCATTAAGACTATCAGAATTCGAACGGAAGATATTAACCAAGGTAATGTCGAAAGCCCTCCCGAAGTACGACTATTGTAGAAGTGGATATACTCCGGGATTAGGTCATTTTTCCCTCCCTCAAACACGTATTCTCTAAGATTTTATTCTCTACAACTTTACAGGTGCATGGGGCCTAAAACCCAAAGTTGTCCAAAGGCTCTAAGACGCCCCATACTTTTTTACGGTAGCCATATTTGGCATCATAAACTAAATACCAACAAAACCAGGAAGGATTTTGAACACGTCCAAAGAATGGCTTTGTTAGGTATAACAGGAGTAATGAAATCTACTCCCACTAAAGCCTTAGAGGTCTTAATGAACGTCCTCCCTGCGGAATTATTTGGGGAACAAGAAGCGGTTGAAACTGCTTAAAAATGCTAACTGTTGGAAAGACTCCTACTACGGACATGCTAATATCCTAAAGAAACACGAAGGAACTCTACCTGAACTCCTGATGCACTCAGACAAAAGTATCCCACGATACTTCTTTGAGAAAAAATTCACTGTAAGCATCCCGGACAGATGCTTCTGGCAAAAGGAAAACCCAATTCCTCAAGACGACCTGAATGTATACACAGACGGGTCTAAGTCGTGCACAGGAGTGGACGTAGGAATATACTCCGCAATCCCTGACTTAAGCGTATCCCTCCCACGCTATTGAGCACACATGCGAAATCCTAATTTCTCTGGGCACTCAAAACAAACGCATAAACATATGTTCCTAGAGTGAGACCTCTTTGATAGCCCTAAGCAGTAACTGCTCTACCTCTAAACTGAAAACGGAATACATAGAAGCCTTAAATCTTCTATCCAACTCTAACGCTGTTAACATCTCTGGGTCCCGGCCCCCGGACTCAGCAACATTGAAGGCAACGAAAGCAAGGTGCATCACCGACTTTTGGTCTTGCTTATGCAACCCAACGTGAGGCAATCAGGAACTTCTTTCAAACCCAACACAAAGAACAGTGGAAAACTTGCCCTACTTGCAAGCACAGTAATAACCTTATCGATGGCCCAAGTAAGAGTATTACAAAGCTCCTACTTAACAAATCCAGACAGGACCTAAGAATTATCAGCAGTGCAGTCAGTAGACACTGCACCTGAATTACATGGGCCTTGCTACAACACCAACCTGCAGAAGATGCCTGGAAGAAGCGAAACCCCATTACATCTGATGACCATCTGTACAAACTAACTACAGGTGCATGTCCTCACACCCCTCCACCCTCGGAATTTGTGTTGAAGGGAAATTAGCGCCACTGATGATGCGCCTGAATTTGTGCTGACGAATGGTACCAATTTTAGAATTTGTGCTGCTATGGTGACTCAGCACAAATTCATCAAAAAATGAAATTTTGATTTTTCGCCATTTTTGTATGGGAATCTACTTCAGTTCAGGTTTTCTTCAAATTATCACTGCGCACCACGAATTCGTCCTGACGATTAACACCTACCCCAAGATTTTACGACATCTGGTCACCCAGCACAAATTGAAAAACTGGTCGAAATTTCGATTTTTCGCGTTTTTTGTATGAAGACTCTCTCGATTTCGAATTTTATTGCGGAAACCTTTGCACCACGAACTTGTGCTGAATTTGTGCTGGCGATTGACACCTACCTCAAGATTTTACGACATCTGGTCACCCAGCACAGATTGAAAAACTGGTCGAAATTTCGATTTTTCGCGTTTTTTGTATGGATACCCTCTCGACTTCGAATTTTATTCCAGAAACTTTTGCACCAAGAATTTGTGCTGGCAATTAATGCCACTCCTACCATTTAATGATGAAAACAATAGATAACGTACGACGAAGGGCGACTGCTATTTTTATGTCCCTATTTCCGACTCTACAATTCAAAGCAAACTTTTTTCTTCCGTTTTACGTGATTTATACCTATCCCTGCTGCCGGGATCATTACGTAGACCAGATGGCAGTTTTACGAATCCAGGTAAACCATCATGTGGAAGTTAAAGACTTTCGACCGAATGGTCTAACGTCGTTCGTATTGAAGACGCTGAAAAGACTGATAGATTTTTATATCAGAGATGAAATTCTGCCGCTACACCCGCTGCATGTGAACCAGCATGCATATCAAGTAGGTAAGTCCACTGATTTGGCGCTGCATAGTCTAGTGGCCAGGATAGAAAGATCATTTTGAGGGAGTGAAGTGGCAATTGGATGTTTTATGGACATCCAAGGTGCATTTGACAACACGAACTACGAGGTCATTCGTCTGGCGCTCGAAGACAGAGGTGTAGATCTGGTTGTCGTAAAGTGGATATGCAGTATGCTCAGCAACAGATCTGTAAGAGGCCGACGTATGTGGCCAAAAGATCAGTTTATGGGCTGCAAAAGGTTGTCCTTTGTGGGTTGTGAATTCTCTTATTAAAGAGTTAAATGACGCGGGGATTTTCGCTCAAGGGTACTCAGATGACCTAACATAGTTCTCTTTAGCAGGAGACGCATGGGTCAGGAATTGATCGGAAAATCCAGGGTGTTTGGCAAGGACGTCACACCAAGAAGCCAAGTGAAATACTTGGGTGTCATACTGGATAGTAAGTTGTACTGGACAGAACACGCAAAGGAAAGAGCGAGGAAAGCTCTGACGGCCTTTTGGATATGTAGGAACGCGTTTGGTAAAGAACTGGGGCCTACCGTCCAAGGCGATACTGTGGATCTATGAAACAGTAGTGAGGCCTATGATCTGCCACGGTAGTGAAGTGTGGTGGCCTAGGCTGGAAAAGAAGTGCGCGAAAGAGGAGATAAGCGAGATTCAGAGACTGGTATGCATATGTATTACCGGAGCTATGAAGACGACAGGGACGGCAGCCATGGAAGCGCTGCTAGCTGTACCACGTACCACCGGTCCATGCGATCGTCAAGACTAGAGCATTTGTGACAGCAGATAGGCTTTGGCTTAACGGTCTTTGGATGAAGAATTTTTCTGTAGGACATGGAAGAATAAGAAATTCAATAGCTGATCCTATTTTTGACATGCCTAGAGACCGCATAAAAGCGGAGATCAACTTTGAGAGACGCTATGAGGCTATCGTACCGAGTAGACAAGAATAGCTAGGCAATTGGCCAGATTTTATACCCGAAGATGGACTCATAAGCTTTACGGACGGTTCGAAAAACTCCGAAGGAACAGGGGTAATTTCTCTGGAACCCAGCACGGAAGAGAATTTCTATCTGGGAAAGTACGCCAGCGTGTTTCAGACGGAAACGTTTGCAGCGATGAAAGGACTACGGTGCTCTTTTCAACCGGAATTGGACAATGAAAGAATCTTTGTACTTTCTGAGAGTGAAGCGATTATTAAGGCGATAATGTCGCCTGTCACAACTTCCAAAGTTATGAAAGAGTTCAAGGTGACCCTGAACAAACTAGGTCTGAGAAATCAGATAACGGTCGCTTGGGTACCTAGGCACTCTGGAATAGAAGGTAGTGAAAAGGCAGATGAGCTGGCGAAGCTGGGCTCTAAATCTGTTAGCCACGGACCAGAACCGTTCATTCCCATACCGCAGTCGCTGTGTGACAATGTGGTAAAGGATTGGACATGGTCAGAGGCAAACAAGCATTGGAAAGCTTATAAAGGAAATCTACATACAAAAAGATTCTTCGCAGTGGCCGATCGTGGTTGGACGAAGGAACTGTTGCACATGGACCGGGATCGAATAAGAAGAGTTGTGGGAGCGATTACGGGACACTGTGGACTAAACAGTCACTTGGACAAAATGGGTATCGTCAACGACCCTAACTGCACCTGTGGCCCTGGTGAGGAAACGGGACACCACATTATTTGTGAATGTCCGAACTTTTCTCTACTAAGACATAGGATTCTTGGTGGTCATGTGATCAGATCGCTGGATGTGCTGAAGCTAGGGCCACTTGTCCTGGACAAGTTCCTAGCGAGCACTGGTAGGTTCAAATGATTTACATGATGAACGGGAAAGAGGAACAAAGGATCGGAAGATCTGTGTTTCGTTGCTCTCAGCCGTCCCAAACTGATAAATTTAAAAAAAAATCCTTCGAGAAACCCTGAGCAACCCAAATGACGAAAAATCAAAATTTCATTTTTTGATGAATTTGTGCTGGGTCACCAGAGCAGCACAAATTCTAAAATTGGTACCATTCGTCAGCACAAATTCAGGCGCATCAGTGGCGCTAATTTCCCCTCAACACAAATTCCGGGGGGTGTGATGACATGCACCTCAACTTTACCCCTTTTAAGTGCGTGCAATTTTTTGTCACAAATTTTTTGTGATATGGATATTTTACAAATAATTTGTGACATCACAAATTATTTGTGGTACAAATTTTTGTGACTGCACAAAAAATTTGTGATGTCACAAATTGTCCATCTCAGATTATTTGTAGCTTAGCCATCACAAATTTTTTGAGCCATAGCAAAATTTTTGCGTAATCAAAAGATTATTTTGATAACAAACTTTTTGTGAATTTAAATTATTTTCAAGTTTTTTCGCAGTAACGGTGAAAATGAATTCTTTCTGTTAACTTAATTTATTTTCGATCGGTTACTGCGAATAATTTTCACGGTGCTGACCTCGACTATAATAACGCGATTATACCCCTCGTATTATAATATGCTATTATCACACACGTTGCGTTTGTTAAGTAAATGAATGTGTAAATGGAAAGATAATAGACCTTTTAAGTGAGTGCAATGTTTTGTGATACCAATTTTTGTGATTTCACAAATTATTTGCGATACAAATTTTTGCGCTGGCACAAAATATTTGTGATGACATAAAAACTTGCGATGGCACAAAATGTTTGTGATGACACAAATTATTTGTGAAGGCACGAAAATGTGTGATGACACAAGACATTTGTGATGACACAAACAATTTGTGATGATACAAAAAAATTGTGATGACACAAGACATTAGTGATGACACAAGACATTTGTGATGAAACAAGACATTTGTGATGACACAAGACATTTGTGATGACACAAGACATTTGTGATGACACAAGACATTTGTGATGACACAAGACATTTGTGATGACACAAGAAATTTGTGATGGCACAAAAAATTTGTGATGACACACATTATTTATGCAGGCACATAAAATTTGTAATGACAAGACATTTGTGATGACACAAAAAATTTGTGATGATACAAGAAATTTGTGATGACGCAAAAATTTGTGATGACACAAGACATTTGTGATGACACAAGAAATTTGTGATGATACAAGAAATTTGTGATGACACAAAAATGTGTGATGACACAAGCCATATGTGATGACACAAAATATTTGTGAAGGCACGAAAAATTTGTGATGACAAGAGACATTTGTGATGACACAAGACATTTGTGATGACACAAAAAATTTGTGATGACACAATACATTTGTGATGACACAAATTATTTGTGAAGCACAAAAAATTTGTGATGACACAAGAAATTTGTGAAGGCACAAAAAATTTGTGATGACACACATGATTTATGCAGGCACATAAAATTTGTGATGACACAAGACATTTGTGATGACACAAATTATTTGCGATACAAATTTTTCTGATGGCACAAAAAATTTGTGATAATTATGTTAAAATATTAGGATTTTTCGTAACAAATTATTTGTGATATCACAAATTTTTTGTGCTATCACAAAAATTTGTATCGCAAATAATTTGTGACATCACAAATGTCTATATCATAACTAATTTGTGAAATCACACAAAACATAGCACGCACTTAAAAGGTCTACAACTTTGCCTTTGGTAGTAACGTTCTAACTGCAGTAGTTCTAGATATATGCGTCATTCCTCCCAATTCTTGAGCAAATACAGACGAAAAACCATCTGCTTTCGTTATGACCAAGAAACTCATCCGTCCATTCCATTCAGTGCCTAGACCACCGACCCGACTTCCACAAAAAAATTTCCTAGTCTTGTGACATCAAGTGAACAACGATAATAGATATATCTCCCCAACTCCCACCTCGATCCACCCCATGTTACAATAAAGTTGTTTGTAGTAAAATTATAAGACTTTGTACTTCGTACGGTTTCAAATATTTTCCAGAAAGTAATGGAATTTTAGGGGAGAAGAGAAACGAATTTCTGGACAAAAGTAAACGAGCGAAGAGAAAAATTAAGCAAAAAACTCACGTGAAAGTTGTGCTGCTGCTGCTTGCTTCTTTGATTTGGATTTTTTTCCACTGCTTGTCTGTTCCACATTGGCTATAGTTTTCGTTGCAACAGCCCATGTCACCTCACCTTTTGCCGCCGCTTTTTTATTTTTCTTCGACTGTGTCGCTTCTTCATTCACCTGTTTCTTTACAACAACCGGCTTTTCAAACACCTTCGCTACATACTTCTTTTGCTCTTCTTCGCGTTTACGTTTCTTCGCCTCTGTTGCTTCCAAATTCTCTGCTTTTCGTTTAGTTTGCACCACTTCTCTGTCTCCACTATCCTCAACAACAATCGTCTCACTTTCACCAATCTCTTCCTCTTCTTCATCAGGTGTAGTTACAATATGCGAAAGTTTCTTCAACTTTGCAACGAAGAAACCATCCATGTTATGCGTGTGGGGATAAAACCGACGTGCCAATTTCATACTCGGATGAAAACGAAATTGGCGATAGTTGACGAATCCTTCGGTACCCAAGTCTATACCGGTTGGCACCAATTTTACATGACGCCTCTTCAAAGCGTAATCGACGACCCATTCGTTCTCCTCCGGTAGAATGGAGCACGTTGAATACACTATGATACCACCAGTTGGGCTCTTTGGATTCACACAATCAATGGCTTCGAGTAAAAGTCTTCGCTGCAAATTGTAGCAACGTTGAATGTCGACTTCAGATTTGGATGTTTTCACGCTGGGATCCTTCGACACAACGCCAGTTCCCGAACACGGTGCATCTAATAGAACGCGATCTAATCCTCTCATAATGGTTGTATACGTGCAGCCATCTTGACCGCTAATGATACAATTCATAACGCCCAATCGATGAATATTTGCAAGAAGGGCTGGGACGCGTTTTCTATTAGCGTCATTCGCGAACAAAACACCTGTATTTTTCATCATTGCACCGATGTGGGTAGTTTTACCTCCAGGTGCCGCACACATATCCAGAACGTTTTCATTCTCTTGAGCGTCCAGAATCGTACCGACCGCTATACTGGACGCTCCTACAAAATCAAAGTGAAAGAAAGTTAATTGATGATCGATTGTCAATGATAGAGGACAATTTACCTTGAATCATGTATTGACCCGATAAATGCTCGGGAGTGGCACCTATTGGTACCGCTGAATCATAGATGACTAAGCCGACCTTTGTCCATTTGCCCAATGGATCTAAGTTTACTCCGCGAGCGATAAGTGCCTTAGCTAAGTCACCACGCCGTGCTCTCAATGTGTTGGTTCTGATTGTAACTGGACGTGGCAGCTCACACGTTTCCAGATATTCGATCAACTCATTTAACGGGAAAATGTTCATCAATTGTTCCATTAAGAAATCGTTGTAGCTGTAGTATCTGCACAAATCGGACCGAAGTAACTGCGTGTATTCGCTTCGTGTGCGACCGGGTTCCCGATTCTTTTTGAAATCTGACAGCACCAGGATAACATCTTTGATTCGTTGATGAATCTCTTGAAGAGTGAGTTCTTTTTTGTCGTCAGCTTCCCCGTCAGTATCAGGTAAAGTGAATACTTCTGATGTTCCAATATTCATTTGGAGTTCTTCTTCAGCCAGTCGAGCGTCCGTTTCTTTTTTGAGTTTTAATTTTTTGGATGCCTTTTCAATCGGTAGCAAATCTTCGTCGTCATCTGATTTCTCGGAAGCATCATCACTATCGTCTTCTTCTTGATCATCTCCGCTATCGTCTCCTTCCTGATCATCTTCACTATCGTTTTCTTCTTGATCCTCTGCACTATCCTCTTCTTCTTCATCATCTCCACTATCGCTTCCTTCCACTTCATCATCATCCTCGTTGTCTTCCGAAGCACTCTTATCCAGAAAGCCATTACTTTCCCCATCATCGTCCGAAGCACTTTCACCTTCATCCACCGAAACATCATTTAACGTTCCAACCTTTACATCGTCGCTGTCATACTCATTTTCGTCCATTTCTTCATCACTTCCTTGCTCTTCGTCACTTCCTTGTTCTTCGTCACTTCCTTGTTCTTCGTCAATTCCTTGTTCTTCGTCACTTCCTTGATCTTGGTCCTCTCCATCTTCCTCCTCACTGCTGCCTTCGTCTTCACTACTATCTTCGACATCATCTTTTTGATTGCGACCATTTTTCTTCAATTTCGGTGTCAACCAACTCTTGTTATCGTCAGTAAATCCCTGAACTTCCGTCTCATTTTCCGAATCACTGTCATCATTGTCAAAGACCACTTCATTGTCTGATTCTTCGTCGATATCCGAACCTTTTTCGACGCTTTCATCGCTGTCATATTTTGATAATTTCTTTTGTTGCAATTGTTTCTTGGACGGTGGCGGCTGTTTGTTTAACTTTTTCTGTTGCCGCTTAACAAGGCGTTGCTTCTGTCGATGGGACAACTTCAATTCTTCAGCCTTGGGACTTGGAGGAGCTGAAACAAATTTAATTTGAGGTTAGACCGATCGAACTACCCTTAACGATTTCACTGAAATGATTGGGCTAACGGTACACAACAAAGACACTACCGTTAGTTTGATCGATTGTTATTACTTAACATAGTAAAAAGGGAAATGAGCAAACCTTTGAAACTCTTTATCAGTACCGGTGGACCTTGTTTCTTGGCTTTGGGACCTGGTCCTTTTATTGGTCGTTCCGCAAATGAACCTTTTCGTCCCATTTTAAATTATTCCTTTGATTTGCTAAACAATTATTTACAATTTGTTACAATAATTGAATTTGTAAGTGCGGTATCGTTCGTAGCAAACACGTGTGTGACAGATAGAAAAACGCTATACCACTTGTACGACGAACACGCGACAATAATAATCAATCGAACTGTCTTACAGACATTTGTTTGGTGGGGCAAAAATAATCGATTTGCGCGTAATTTATTTACCCGCGTAATTTCATAACCACAATAGACTAAAAGTTAGTATAAGCTCTTAGTATCCATAAAGGAGGTCCGCGCTGAGAGGGTGAGGACAAACTGTGACCAAAAAATGAACAGAGCGAGGTCAAAATGAAATTCGGACGTACACTTTATGGGCAATTATAATAGCAACAGCTTCTGATGTAAGCATTTTGCGTGATCAGGGGTCGTGCACATATGACGTCACACTTGCCATAAAATCCAAAAAGTCCATAACTGCAAACTGGTCAGAGATTTTGCTTATAGTACTCTGGCTACACCCCCAACCACATCCCCTATTTGGGTGGATAGCCAGGGTTCTATAAACAAAATTTGCTGTCCTGACTGAGTTATGACCGTTACGACCCTTTCATGGATACTAATTTTTATAGCAAGTGTGACGTCATATGTGCACGACTTCTTATAGTCGAGGTGTAGTCAATGATCCGGGAGGCCAGACAAATAACAAGTTGGCACCACAGAGATTTTAATGGTTGCTAAGCGAATCAGTTTAATGTGCTGGGTGAGTAGACAAGACGCACTTAGAGGCCGTTACTTGCGCCATTTTTTGGAATTTTTTATTGTTCCTCTCCCCCCGTCACGCAGAAGGTGTCAAATTTGAAATACATTTGTTAGAGCCATCACATTTTGCTCAACTACCGTCCCCCCTCTCACTCTAGAATGTAACGTCTTATGTGCACGGCCTTATGTAGTTTTAGCGATTTTTAGACCCGTATACGAAGATCGAAGTGCTTCGAAAAGGGATCTATTACGTTTACCGCTATGCCTATGTTTGTTACCAGCTGGATTTTACGGGCTGTTCACAAAAATGTTCACGTTTTTCTAAAATTTTTGACCCCCTACTCTCCTTCATATTTCATACTTTTCCATAACCAAAATCCTAGTCTGTAAACTACCCCCCCCCCCCCGTTTCATTTCGTATGGGAATCCGAAGGTTGCCCTATTTTCAAGCCTGTCCTGACGATGGTGGTCAAATTTTTTGCGAACACATTGACTCAAACTTCCTAAGAAATGTCAAACTTTTCAACTAACATGAAGATTTTCATCTAAAAACATCAGAAGTGCCTCAATCTATAAACTTTCTTAGCGTTCCTCGTAAAAGTTTCAATGCTTCGTCTCCCATTAATATATCAAGTTGGATGCTTGACATAGCACAATATGCCGAAGTCTGCCCTACATTGCATAAAAAACTTAGTGACTTTTCTCTCACCAATTCTCCTCCTTGAGTTTTTTATGCTTTGTACGGCAGAAGTGTTGATCTCTTCTAATGTTCTCCATAACGCAGCGCGCGTGTCAATAATGTCCTGCGATGTCGTGCGAATAATGCCCAAGAGCTCGAAATAAAGAAGGCGGTCAAAGAGCTGAACGAGATTCAAAGGCTAGTATGTATTACTGGAGCTATGAAATCGACAGCTACGGTGGCTATTGAGACGCTGAATAATTTACCACCGATCCACGGGGCATTGAAGCCGAAAGCTTTTGCCACGGCGGATAGGTAGTCGTAGAACGATCTCTGGACTGCGAACTTCATTTCGGGACATGGGAAAATCAAGAAGGTTATAACTGACGAGGTCTTTGGGATGCCCAGGGACCGAATGAAACCGGAGACAGACTTCGTGAGACGCTTTGAAGCCCTTGTACCCAGCAGGTTAGAATGGCTGGAAGGCCCAGGTTGCCTATCAGGTGAAGGAACCATGAGCTTCACTGACGCTTCTAAAACTGCAGAGCGCGCGCGAGCCGGAATATTCTCTAGGGAACTATCGATGGACAGATGGTTTTACCTAGGGAGATTCGCCGATGTCTTTCAGGCTGAGACTTTTACCGCACTTATGGGAGTAGCGGATGCAGTCTCGGAAGAGACATGTGGGGAGAATGTTATAGTCTGCACTGATAGTGAGGCGATGATTAAGGCGCTCATATCGCCAGTCGTGACATCCAAGCTAATAAAAGAGTTGAAGGAAACCCTGAGCCGGACGGGACTGAGAAAGCGTGTAACGCTGTTCTGAGTGCCCCGACCACTCTGGCGTGGAGGGTAACGAGAGGAGCAGATGAACTTGCGAGGAAAAGCTCGGCAACACCAAGTTGCGGGGAAGAGCCACTTACACCCATACCACACTCGGCGTGCGTGAAAGCGGTTGAGAGTTGGGTGAGGTCGGAATTTACTAACTATTGGAGTGCCTATAATGGAGGAATGCACACGAAGCGTTTCTTACCGGCGCCCAATGGGAAATGGGCTCGAGAATTGCTAAATATGGACAGAGAACGCATCAAGAGGGTGGTGGGTGAGATCACTGGGCACTGTGGATTGAGCAAGCATCTGGTGAGGAGACGGGCGTTCATGTTATATGTGAATGCCCAAAGTTTTCCTCATTAAGGCTCAGGACTCTAGGAGGCCATGTGGTTCGACCCGCAACAGTGACCAACATGGGACCTGCCGCTCTGGATAGGTTCCTAACTGGGACTGAGAGGTTTCCGAGATTTACATGATGATCGGGTAACGAAACAAAGAATCGCTAGATCTGTGTTTCATGGACCTATCAAGGTCCGACCCAAACCGATAAATCTATATATTGGCACACGTCTGCCAAAATAGCACCACCGATATCTGTTTCTAACATATATTCTGATGCGTCCGTGTCCCTTGCATATTTTTATTCGATTAATAGCGATAGCGTTGCGACGCTTTTTCTTCGTCAGCGAGGACAGCCTTGCCCTAGCCCATAAAATTTTTGAAGAAAAAGGGTCGGTGACAGAGAAAACATTGTTTCATATTTTGTATCATGCGGCGAGGGGTCCCTCACTCAGAAATTTAATGGGATTTAATGAAATTCAAATCTTTAAATCATATGGGATTTAAAGATTTAAATCAATTAAATCTCTGAGTGAGAGAACTTTCGTCATGCGGACCAAGTGAGTAATATTAAAGAAAACTGAAATGAACTTCCATGTGAGGATCGGAGTGGGTCAACCCCACAGTTTTAGCGGGTCGACCCCAGCGGGGTGGCAGTCTTTTGTTTGTACAAGTAACACTCAACGTGAAGTTAGCTGCAGTTGCGACCGAAGCTAACTTCATTACAAACAAAATCAGATGATTTCATTAATAAATTTACCAAGATCAGCTGACTTCATTGAAAGTTGCAATAATCAGCTGATTTTCTTTGCAATGAAGTTAGCTTTGGTCGCAACTGCAGCTAACTTCACGTTGACTGTTACTTATACAAATAAAAACAAAAGACTGCCACCCCCCCCCTGGTCGACCCACACCTTAATCATCATCATCAAACTTTATAGACCGTTAGTACCTTCCGGTGTGAGGTCTTTCTGTCGCAACCCCAGATTGGTGAACTATCGTCCTCCATGCCCTCCTATCGCCCGCCAAGGAGATGGTTTTTTCGCCCAGAGAAAGTCCCCTAACTTCTAAATCTGATTTAATTGAATCGATAAACCTTCTCCTTGGTCTACCCCTTGGCCTAACACCCGGGACTTGTGCATCCAAGATCCTTTTCGGTAGCCTGTTATTACCCAGCCTTTGAACGTGCCCGAACCAGCGCAGACGACTGGCCCTTGCCGCCTCTTCCACTGACGAAATCCCTAAATTTTCCCTAATGTCGTCGTTCCTTATATGATTATCCCACTGCTCCCTCCTATTAACCTTCGCTATATTCCTAAGAACCCTCATATCAGAGACCTCCAGGTCATGCACGAGATATCCGCAGTCAACCCAACTCTCACTACCATACAGAATCGTCGGCCGGAATATTGACCTGTGAATAGCTAACTTTGTTTCGCTACTTAATTCCCTTTTGTTGAACACGTGCGACCTCAACTGACTGGCCACCGCGTTTCCCATTAATTAAAAACCAAAAATTAATTCGCAAAAAACGTAACCGTTGAAACTGATAAGACCATGAGACAAAACTTGTTCTACACAAGTTCATAATAGATGATGGCTTGCATCGGTTTTCATCGGGCCATAGTCACCGAAAAACGGTGTCGCCATCTCTTTATTTTCTATAGCTGATTACGGTTCGATATAAAGAGTGTCACCGACTGACAGTAGCGTTATCAATTAATTTCATTGTTAGATGTGGTTCAACAAGTAACTGATTCCATCGTCTATTGCTACGTTTTGGGATACGGTAGCTCTTTCTCGATTGATCCCGATCCTCAAGTAGTGACACCTATGTTACTTTCATAGCTCAATTTGCACCTGAACGTAGAACTATTTCCTTTTCCCTAGTGGCGTCATCCATGCTTTCATGGCTGAATACGGACTATCATTAAACTAATGACTTAATCAATCTACTGCACATAAACTTTGTTCTGCTCATTGCAGCACAATTGCAAAAATGTAAAAAACAAAAGGAAGAGAAATATCCTATTGGGCTACGAAAAAAATGGATGGCCCCACCGACAGGCGGCTACTATTCCTCTGCACAGATTCGACGACTGTGAAAACGCTCAAAAAGACGGGGGTGTCTACGTCTGTCATTCATTTCCAAATCAGTGGTCATAGCCATACAAATCGTTCCCAGCAGGAAAGTTCGTTTCAGCGACATCTATGAGTTGATTCAAGTTACATGAATGTAAAGAAAAAAATGTGATAGAGCAGACAACCGGGTGCCACTTACTATCGAAATTTACATTGTAATTTACACCGATTTTTTGGTGCTTTTGTGTTTCGTCTATCGTTAGAAATATCATTTTTTAATTTTCATTTGTTTAAGGATTCAACAACATCGACGATTTTACGTTGCAAGTCCGAATCGAGTTACAAATCGACGGTTTCTTCTTCGGAAAATATAGTGAATGAATATTGTATGAATAAGTGACACCCTCTGAGCAGCGCAGTAGAGCCGACGAGAGTACACACGTTTTTCATTTGTCATTCGAGTTCGTCTCGTCTCTGAGTGATATTATTTGCCATGCAGACGATGAATCTTAAACTTGAAGTTATTATTTTTTACTTGAAATCAACAAATCTTCAATAATGTGCTTTTACAAGTTCATTTGATAGAAGAGCAAATTAGTTATTTGCTTCAGTGTGTTTTCATTCAGTCATTATTTTGTGTAAAAATGTATCGAGTCAGTTGATTTTTTTTTTGTTATTTTTTTTGGAAAAGATTCAACACATTTTTTTTCTGTGCTTTCTCATAAAAGAAGCAGTTCGTATTTTCATTTTTCCATTGCGTTTTACAATAAATAATTGATCGCCGATTTTGGAAAGCTGTCGATAATCATGGAAGCGGAGAAACAACCCAAAGTGTACAAATTAGTTTTAACAGGAGGTAAGCGTAACACATTTTCCGATAATTATTTTCCGTTCGGTTCATTCAATTTGTTTGAGTTACGTTTAATCAACTAAAACCACGCGGTAATTTCCCATAAACCAGTTTTCTATCAAAACCATGTGTTTTTCGTTTGCTGTTTTGTCCATCATTTGTAAACGTTAAACCACCACATTCAAGCACGGAGAGCATCGTATACTGAGATTTAAACGATTTAAGACTGACGACGACAAAACATACTTGGTGTAAAAATTTCCTATCTGTCTACGAGGATTTTTCGCGGATTTTTATTTCCAGGTTGTTCTAGGATTTGTAAACGCCGACAAATTTGTGTTGCGTGGCTGAATCGACTGATGTTTTTTGTCACAAATATTTTTCGCATATTTTCTATTAAAATCGTTAACATGCCATAAGCCTTTGCCATAAAGCAATTCAAAAGTTTGTTGACTCATTTACGACTTTTTCAAATTGTTATGTTATTTACCTGAATTTCAAAATTTCTTTTGCTCGCATATAGAGTTGAAACGTTGTCATAAAAATAAATTGTCCAAAAAATATGTTCAATAATGCCCAGCGCACCATATGCCATTTAGAAATGTTTATTTCAGTAATTTTTACAAAAATGTGACGTTGACTCATTCTCAGAATTTGTTTCGAGATAAAATCCATTACATTAAAGAAATCCACTTTTAACATAAAGACAGTTTTATCCAAATAGACCCTGGCGTCTAGATATTTGGCGACTAAAGAATTTTTTTTTTTTCGAAATTGCGACGGGTTTTAAATTTCGCAACATGATAGAGCTTAGCGTAGATGGTCACTCATAAAACCTAAGTGCATGTCTGATTGTCATTTCCGCCTCAAGTCTCCGTCTAATCTTTGAAACTATGCGATTATGTTTCAATTTTTCAGCTTAATCTCCAAGAATTTTTTGTCTACTTTGCCACAATTTCTTTGTTCACCCACTTTCTAGTCTAATTGAAACACGACAAAGAGTTCAACTTCTCAGGCTTCTTTCTAGACTGTTCGTTCCATCCTCATCCTAGCTACTGGTATTGCCCATTTGCGCATTGTTACTGGGGTCGCGATCGTTCAACCTGTCTGACTTTTATCTGAGGTTCATATAGAATTTCTTGAACTGAGATCTGTTTGCGAGAAAATGCGCTAAATGTCCCTGATGACGCGTAGGTAAATCATTAAATTAACTTTCAATCTGATCGTTCATGGGAATGTGAAAAAAGTAGAATAAGTTACAGAGTTACAGAGGCTAAGGCAAACCGGTTATCGGTTAACCGGCTAATCGAGCAATTTTGTAATCGGTTGACCGACTATTCAAAACCGATTAACCGGTTTCACCGAATATTGAAATATTTTTATTTTCGAAATTCCACAGGAGAAATCAATTAGACTCAGTTGTGAAACACACTAGCAATTTGAATTGCCGATCTCAGCAATTTCCTTACTAGTTTTCAATACTAAAATGTTTATTTTCCTACAATGATTTTTCGCTCTATTGTGAAAATAATGAATGCCAAAATGAATGCTGGTATAATGATTGCTGAGATCGACAATTTATTCAAATTGCTAGTGTGTTTCAGCCCTAAGAAAGGACACATCCGGCTGGGTACTTTTGTTCAGCAGAGCTTTTTTTAGATGTATAGATAGCAAGGCCTAATACTTGGGAAGTAATTCTCAAAAAAATTCTCTAAGATTCCCAAACAATTTGGAAATTTTTCGTGAATTTTTGGGAATTATTTCTCAAATATTAGGCCTTGATCTCCTGATAGATAGTGTAAATTGTCTTAGTGTAGGTCCTTAGCGACATTTGGAAAACCCTCCTAGCTCCCCCTAGCCCCTCTCAAAGTTCCCAGTGCAGAGGTAGATTCGCCGAATTATTGTGAAGCGACCATTTAATCGATCATGGGCGCGCGGTAGCATTGCGCCCGTGACGCAAGTCCCCATACGTTGAAAAAAATCAGAATTTTTTTTTCGTAGACTGCGGAACCATATATACAGCTAAGTTTCGACTTTTTCCCCTTGCGTCGTACCCCCTTGAGATTAGGATTTTCGGATTCTACGTAAAATTTTGATTGAAATCGACCTTTTGGTCAAAAAAACGGTCAAGTGGATCCGGAGTTATGATCTTAAGAAAATTGGATTTTCAGTGCAATTTTTACAGTATACAAGGGATCTGAGATAATGCAAATATCCTACGTTAGTTAGTTAGTTAGTTAGTTAGAAATTTCCATTGGCACTTGTATGAAAAACGTGTTTTTTGGCTCGCGTTCGAAAACGGATCGATAACTTTTCTTCAAATTTTGCAGGGAGCTTCGGATGGTGATTCTACGAGATTTGAGATTTTAAAAAAAGGGGGGTACCGGCCTCGTTTGGGCGCTAGGGCTCCTGGAAGCTCCCATACAAATCCCATATAAATTTTTTTGTGTTTGTGTGTGAGTGTATTCACGGTATGGGTGAGCGAGGTATTCAACTTCCATCAGGTTTTTTGATATTTTTCGGTTATTCTCGACATGAGTGAGGTCATCTAATGGAGCTTCCTAGGTTTATTGGATTCTTGTGAATTCTTGCGGATTTCTCTAGCACTTTTCAACTTCCATCAGGTTTTTTGACATTTTCCGGTTATTCTCGACATGAGTGAGGTCATCCAATGGAACTTCCTAGGTTTATGGGATTCTTGTGGATTCTTGTGGATTTCTCTAGCACTTTTCAAAGTCAATCAGGTTTTTTATGTTATTCTCGATGTTCAGCTGAAGCATTTCTTCTTCCAAAACAACTGATATCACAACAAAAACCCTTTTAAAAGGGAAATGTGACGCAAGTCCTTGTTCCTCCTTCCAAAACAACTGATATCAATTTGGGGTGACGCTTGAAGGTTCGAAACGCAAAAAATTCTTTTGAAAAATTTTCACAATTTCATTAATGCGTCACAAATGCCGGACCCCCCCAGTGTTATAGTTTTTCTAAGCTTTAAGCTTTCATACGCAAAAATTTGACTTCCTGTACAAAAATACTCGATAAATCCAATAAAGTCAAATTTTTGGGGAGTGAAAGCTGAAAGAACAGAACAACTATAACACGGGGGGTCCGGCATTTGTGACGCATTAATGAAATGTGAAAATTTTTCAAAAGAATTTTTTGCGTTTCGAACCTTCAAGCGTCACCCCAAATTGATATCAGTTGTTTTGGAAGGAGGAACAAGGACTTACGTCACATTTCCCTTTTAAAAGGGTTTTTGTTGTGATTTAAGTGACCGAAGGAAAGAGAATCAAAAAATTTTCCGACTATTCCTCGAATAACTTTTGAACAAGAATTTTTAGAGAAAAACAATTTGATTTAATGGCTCCCATCAAAAATCCCGAATGCAAAAATCCCGAAAATCAATAATCCCGAATGTACAAAAATCCCGAATGTACAAAAATCCCGAAAAACCATAATCCCTAATGAAAACAAAAATTGTGAAATATTAAAAATCCTGATTGATACAAGTGAATTTGAGTTTAGGGGGCTCTGCCCCTTCACCCCCGCGCCTGCGGCTGGCTTTTTGTACGTCTTGCAGACGGCCTAACGCGCCTAAAATGCACGGGGCTCTGTCCCAAACCCCGCTAGAGGCTCTGCCTCTTAGACGTCGCAAGGGGGGCTATACCCCCCTTGAACCCTCCCAGCGGGGGCACACAGTGGTCCGAAATCCGGAAAAATTGGCACTAACAGAATAAATCGGTTGGGTGATGCGATATTTGTGATTTAAGTTTTGTTGAATAGCTTATACATAGGCCTATCAGAATCACGAACAAAACTTCTGAAGTGATTAAAACTTGGGGGTCTCGGTCATAATCAAAGTTGAAAATTTTTTACGAAAATTGGAAAAATGTCCTGAGGCCCATAATGAAAATAAATCAGTCAATGTTTCATGTCAATCGAAAGAGGGCATCAATAGCTTTCCAACGATACCCACTACGAGGTCTCTAAATGCCGTCAAAAACTTGAAAATTACTTAGACAATGTTACATTTGAACACACGGTTATTTGATTCTCAGTCACTAGGTACATAAAGAGCCCTGTATTGCGCTCAGCACACGCTTTGCTTGCTGTAACGATGGGTTGATTTTAGCCTTTTGGCTTTCGCTTGTTGTTTGTTAGTAGTTAGTGGTGGCGTTTTGATGAGAAAGTAATAAGTAGAATGTCGTTCAACGAAAGTAAAGAGTCAAAAAAAATTTTCCGACAAAACGGTTCGGGCTTGGGATTACTAAAGGCTATTGTTTCTTCCTAAAGGATGCCAGTTCTGGGTTCCTGTTTGGCTGTGAATGTTTTACATCTGCTGATTGTTCAACAAATTTCTTTGTTAGTACTTTTGATTGAACAATTTCTGGCCAACTATGATTTTTAAAAAGGCGGTTTCATGTTGATTCCAACGTGGCTTTTTTTAAAAATAGTACCAAAATTTCATTAAAGGACATAATTCTACACGAAATCGGTGTACTATTGTAGGAAAAGCCATTTTGGAGTCACAACCTAAGGGTGCTTTGAAAATCCAGAAATCCTTACATTCATTGTACTATTTGAAAATAGAAGAAAATTTCATGTGTCCACTTTCACCTTTACATTTTTCTTCGAGGTTTTGACTAGTGTTCTACTTTACTTACTTCCTCGGGCTTATGGGCCATGACCTGTTCGAGAACTTCGATCCAGCGTTGCCATTTTGCCATTTCTGAATTCCTAACTCACGTAGGTCGGATTCTACGCAATCTATTCAACTCCCTCCGGATTGTTACTGAATAGCATTGAAGGGGCTCTGTTCTCATCTATACGTGCCAGATGTCCACCCCACCTCAATCGTTGAACTTTTAATATAGTGACAATGTCCGGTAGCTTCTTCTCAGTTCAAAATTGTTTCTTTTTTTCCACCTCTCCCCTTCTCGCTGTGCTCCAAAAATGATGCGAAGCACTTATCCTTCGAAGGTCATTAGCAGTTGTTCATCACTCTTTTTCACCGTCGAAGACTCACATCCTGTACTGGTCTACTGGTCTAATATGAGTGGTCTTCATATACTTAGTTTTTGATTCGTTCCTTGGGCTTTCAGATTTGTGAAAGTTTCAACTACATCCGCTTGTCTACGACTCGCGAGGTCCAAATCGTCTGCAAAGCCCAGTACATGAACCATGTCGCATGTCGTCCGCTAGTGTTCTGCTTGTTTGAATGACAATAGCATAATAAAAATGTAACATAGGTGTATAATCGCGTAATTACAGAGGACTTAAAGTGAACGTACTGAGACTATCATTATCCCTTACGATATTTAAGGCATTCGGCTCGTAGGTAGCTTTTCATTTGTTTTCACTTGTAATACCAAAACATATTTTGACTCCATAAGGACCATATTGTGACGATGATTTTCTTCTAACCGTTACACTCATTTCATGAAAGTCGCTAATAATACGACTGTGAGCGTAACGTAATTTTGAGATATTGAGTCACATGATTCACGATTCTGAGAAAAATAATTTCGCCAAACTCGACGAATTATTCACAATTTAAGATTTTATTGCGGCGTCCGCTTATGTCAAAGTATACAAAATTTCATGACGAAATTCATAGTGAGTCAAGCCTTGAAAAATGGTTCGCTTGTCAGCTTACGCAATTCATTATGAAATTTCGTATACTTAGCCTAGACGCGTGGATTAGTGAAGTAAAGACTAAAATACATTTTACTTCAGTTCGTAAAACAAGTTATCCATGGGTGAAAATCCGCAAAAAGAAAAAATGTACGGAGATAATCCAGCGCTCATTCGAATGTTCATTCGAATGTAAATGTAAGATTAATGAATGGAATTGCTAATTCTTGGCACACCTAATTTTTGTATGAAAAAAATATTTCTATTTGATTTTGGTTTGTTAATCATGCTGTAGTACGCACTTAAAATCCGTCCGGTTCACATGACACCGCATCACATGACCAATAGGATGATAAATTGAGCCGACACCTGGACAAACAATGATTTATTTGTCACAAAAATACAACAAAATTCAAAACTAAACAAGTTTTTTATCTTGAATGTCCAGTGATGGAGAAACTACATTGATTCTAATTTTCTTCTTACTATTTCCACTCATCACTTCTATTTTGCCAATTATAAATTATTCGAAAAGAAACAGACACGTCAATACCTTCTTAGATCGCAATTTATTCAGTTTACTTACATTCAATGAGGGTCTGTTTTAGAATTGTGCGTTTGCTCGTAGTTTTTGAATCCGAATGATTTAGAGACCGGAATCACTTTCCATTTTGCGCTGAAAACTTACTCGTAAAATGTGAAAAGCATCCCGTCTGCCTGAAAATATATACTTAGAATTTACCATTTCTTCTTTGAAGGAATCAGAATATGTTTGCTGTAATCATAATATGTTCGCTGCGGTCATCTCACGCTTAAGAAAATGTGTAAGGTTTACCGCTCAGCTGAATTTCAATGCGCTGATCTGTACAAACTTAGATGCAATAACAGAGACTTTGTGCAACATAAGGGGCCATCGATAAAGTGCGTACTCTAAAAAAGACGATTTTTAGATCCTTCCTCACCCCTTTACACAAAAATGTAGGGAAAAAAGTTTAAATGGATGGAGCGTACGCTTTTGTCCCCCGCTTTCTACCCCTAAGAGCGTACGTACTCTATGGATAAAGGAGAGTGGGGCGAGAGTGGAATCGGCGAAGTTAGTGAAAAAGCGGTGGGAAGAGAGGGGGTCCATCAAGAAGAAAAAAATTGGACGGCGTCGCAGCGAATTTGGAAAATTGGTGCAAAGCAAACACGCCAAAAAAATTATAAACTTTACTGCACTAACAACACAATTAATAATCAAAAAAGCAACTGGACTACTTTATCGATACACACCGTATGCGCCAAATTCACTTTAGGTCACCAGTTAGAAGGCACATAATGTATCAGGCATGTTTTCTTCCCGCAATTCAATCCGAAATTTCCCACAAACCGGGACGCTATTCGCAAATGGTGCGAGTAGCATATACCGGATTTTTCATAGGAAAATCCGCTAAATATAACTATTAGTAGGAGAAAAATCGGAACGCAGCGAGCAAAGACTTTTTTGTGTGTCCACTTTTATAGCATTTAACATTTATTTTTCATTGTTATTTGATAAAATCACAAATGCAAACTTTTTTCTCTTTTATTATTAACATATATTTCCCGCTCATAGTCATTTCCCATTATTTCCCGCTCACTGGTCATGGTCATTTCCCGTTCATAGTCATTTGCCGATATCTCCCGTTCACTAGTCATTTCCCGTTCCTAGTCATTTCCCGTTCACTAGTCATTTCCCGCTCATGGTCCTTTCCCGTTCTGTAGTCATTAAGAAAGAATCGATCTCCCGCGAACGTTCGTGAGTTCGTACACTTTTTCCATGCCTGTAATGCGTTACTGAATTCACCTCTGCCTTTTATCGGCAATCTACTTCTTCTTATTCTAGTGACGAGTAGCAAAAATAGGTGTTTAGTGGTACAGAGAAACAAGTTTCTACACTAAGATCAGCTGGGGAATCGCCTACCTGCTCATATTTTCTTTTCCTATTTTAATCCCCAAATTTTCAAATAATGGGCTCGCTGTAGCAATGCGCACGTGACGCAAGTCCACATACGAACAAAAACTTAAGAAATTTTTGTTTTCGTAGACGGCGGAACCATATCACAACAAAAACCCTTTTTAAAAGGGAAACGTGACGCAAGCCCTCGTCCCTTTTTCCATAACAACTGATATCAATTTGGGTGACGCTTACAGCTTGAGAACGCAAAAAAATTCTTTTGAAATATTTTCACTTTTGATTAAAAAATGCGTCACAAATGTCGGACCCTCCTAACGTAATAATTTTTCTGCGCTTTCAGTACTCCGCACATCACGGAAGAAAAGTGGAAACAAATTTTAGAGAAAAAATTTCCGGCGAAAAAAATTACCGGCGAAAAAAATGTCCGGCGAAAAAAAAATTCCGGCGATAAAAATTTCCGGCGGGAAGTCTGGGGGAAAAATTCGGCGAAAACAAATTTTTTCGACGAAAAAAAAAAATTCGGCGAAAAAAAAATTTTCAGCGAAAAAGAAATTTCGGCGAAAAAAATTTGACAAAAATTTCACTCGAAAAAAATTCGGCAAAATTTCGGGCAAAAAAAAAAATTTCCGGCGAAAAAAATTTCCGGCGAAAAAAATTTCCGACGAAAAAAACCATATATATACAACTAAGTTTTGACTTTTTTCCTTTGCGTCATACCCCCTGAGACCTACTTTTTCGGATTCTACGTAAAATTTCGATGAAATCGATATTTTACTCACTAAAATCGGTTCAGTGGAGCCGAAGATATGACCTTCAGAATGCCGTCATTTTCCATATAAAATGTGCTATTTCATAGAAGCCAAAGTAAATGGAAACATCCTACGTTAGTTAGTTAGTTCCAGAGCCATTTGTATAAAAACCGACTTTTTTAGATCGTGCTCGAAAACGGCTCGATAACTTTTCTTGAAGTTTTGCAGGGATCTTCGGGTAGGCATTCTACGTCGTATGAGATTTTAAAAAAGGGGGGGTACTGGCCTCGTTTGGGCGCCAAGGTTCTTAGAAGGCGCCATATAAAGCCCATATAAAAGAATGTTTTGTATGTGTGTGAGTGTATTCAAAGTATGGGTCAAATATGAGCAAAATTTTTGGACTGTGTTAGGATGGAGATAGATGTTTGGTGTCAAAGGAAAAGTTGATGGGTTGCGAGTGTAGTGTGTCAGGGTGACCAACAAAATGGCCGACGAGACGGTGGTATGGGACTGACTTAAGGGTAAAATTAATTTTTTTTTTGTTGGAGATAGATGTTTCGTATCAAAGGAAATTTGTTTCGGTGGACATTTTTTTCACCGGGAATTTTTTCTCTAAAATAGGTTTCCTCTTTTCTTCCAAAACTACTGATATCACAACAAAAACCCTTTCTAAAAACGAAATGTGACGCAAGTTCTCGTCCCTTCTTCCAAAACAACTGATATCAATTTAGGTGACGCTTACAGCTTCGAAACGCCAAAAATTCTTTTGAAATATTTTCACTTTTGATTCAAAAAATGCGTCATAAATGCCGGACCTTCCCAACGTAATACTTTTTCTGCACTTTCACATTTCGTACGCCAAAAATTTGGCTATCCGTACTCCAAACATCACGCAAAACTTAATTTTTTTTCGTGTCAAATCTGAAAGAACAGAAAAATTATAACATCGGGGGGTTAGGCATTTGTGACGCATTTTTTTAATCGACAGTGAAAATATTTCAAAAGAATTTTTTGCGTTCCGAAGCTGTAAGCGTCACCCAAATGGATATCAGTTGTTTTGGAAGAAGAGACGAGGACTTGCGTCACATTTCCCTTTTAAAAAGGGTTTTTGTTGTGATAAGACATACATCCGAAATTCCCCTTCTTTATTTCGTGGCTAGACCGCGAATATTCGATCATCATATCATCACAATCCCATCTATTCACACGTTTTATAAAAAAAGCCTACAACGCTCCTCTAGTTATTTCTTTCAGTACCCTGTTCCGTTAAAACTCATAACGCCGATCTAATCTCTGCAAAATTTTATGAGTTAAGTTGCGCATATTTACAAAAAAAAATGCAATGAAATTCAAAGAATTGTCTTGTCGCTTCAATTTTGCTACCTTTAAAGTTGTAACAAACAAAAAATTATGTTTTTGTATTGGTCGATAACCTTTCACTACGCGTGAGAATTTGTAATAGAATAATTTCGAAATATTCAAATTTGTCTCTGTAAGAAGAACAAAATATTTTTTTCGCCAGTCGCACGTTTATCAGATTCATAGCACTTTTGTTGTATTTATAGAATAAGTCAAACACTGAATTTATTTTCTATGTTACAGGACCTTGTGGCGGCAAAACAACCGGTCAGGCGCGGATAAGTACTTTCTTTGAGAATCTTGGTTGGAAGGTGAGTTGATTAGCTAATTTAGTTTTAGAAAATTGTTTTGAATTATCTATCGTTCTTATTGCAACATAATAGATAATAGAAAGTTAAATAGTAGATGATAAATTTATTCGAATTACATTGAATACATTAAAAAAAAAAATTCGAGTTGGCTAGTGGGCCAACAAATTTTATTAATCACATTTTGTTGTTGCTTTATTCTATTTTATGAATCGTTTATTTTCGAATCGGAAAAATACTTTTGTACTTTTCTTTTACGTTTCTTTAAGCCGAACTCGACGTTTTTTGGTGTTTGTTGTATAAAGAAAATTCATTCTTTTATTTAACAAAACGGCTATAAGTCCCTCCTACACATCTTTTAATAAATCAGAACAAAGAATTTCAAAGGAAATGAAAAGATGAGCCTATGGCAATTTTCACCTTTTCCGAGTTCACGTACTATAATTATTAAAACCGTTAAATTTCATAACGTTTATCATACGTATAATCGCGCGATTATAGTCGATTTGAAGTGAATCACACCCCTAAATCTAGTACTGTCGAAAGTACTATGTTGTAGGTTCACAGAAATGATAAGTTGGTATGATTATGCCATGGTGGAACACACATGTGAATGACAGATGGTTTGTATGGAAGAGAATGTGAGAGAATTGCGTACAAAATTAGTTCCGATTGCATAAGAAACTTAGTGCGAACTTTTGCATAGATTTTCTTTTCACTCTTTCGCACTAAGTTTCCTATGCAAATTACGGCAACCATCCTCTCCCACATAACTCAGCTGTCATTCACATGCGTGTTCTACCTTGATTCATGCTTATCATTTCTCTGTATAGGTTATACAAATCTAAGGAAATTGCAGCTGACTGATATCTAGTATTAAACTGCAGGTAACTTCGGTGTGAATAGCAACCTATTCAACATGAAGTTTGCTACAATTTTTCTATTCAATTTCTTACTTACTCAGTTCAGAGTTGCCTAATTCGAAAAATTTCGCATGTGTCACTTTCGCATTGCTAAGTTAGTTTAGGAAATTTGAAAACAATGGTATTGCTTACGAGTGAAGTTGGAGTCGATTTCAAATAATGAATTGTCACCCACAGAGATCTGATGTTGCGGCCGAGTTCCCCACATAGACTATAAATCTGATGAAACAAATTGTCATATTTTTCTTTGTATTTTATATGGTGACGAAATGTCAAAAGACGATGATCTGGAGAACCACACTGCCGTCATAAGGAAAAAAAACTTAAAGAAAATCAGCGAAGATTTTCAACGAATTTCGCCGAAAAAAAATCAAATTAGCGACATAATGAAACAACACAATCGCCGAGAATATTTTGTTCAATTTTGACGCTAATTTGATTTTTTTCGGCGAATTTGGTAGAAAATCTTCGCTGATTTTCTCTAAGTTTTTTTTCCTTACGAATGTAGCATATCACGTCTCTGGTCACACAGCAGGCGGGAGGTCAACATTCACTTTTCGAATCGATGCCAGGTTCGTGCTATGCAAACGTTATTGTTTGAAATCTTCGAAAGAATGATCTGCAAAGGAATCATCTGTGCCTCGTTCACTTTTTTACCCCATTCAATTGGAAGCTACCCTCGGCGCCAAAACATCCGTACATGAAATTCCTCCCTAGTCGCAACATAACACAATAGTATTTTGTTATACGTGGGTAGCAAAAAGTGAATTCCAACAAGAGTGAAAGTTTGCGGCTACAGCGGAGCGAGGGCCGTAATTCTCTCGAGTTGGAATTCAATTTTCTCCCCAAGTGTAACACAATATGTTTTGTGCTTGCTCGTGAGAAAACGAATGTTTCCACGACAAAATGTTCATTCAGTGTCACGTGGGGGCGGCGAGAAAATAACTACTTTCTCACCTGGGGTGAGAAAGTAGCTATTTTCTCACTTGCAAAAAAATTTAACTCTCTCATCGCTTTTGCGGGGACAAAACACGAGTTTTCTCATCGCTTTTGCGGGGACAAAACACGAGTTTTCTCACCGCAAGCATGAAAAATTTTTTACTCTTAATCGTACTTTGTGGTGTTAAAAACCTGTCAAAAAAATAAGTATAAAACTCATATTTATTTTGCCATGACCGTAATAAATGCATACGACAATGACAGATGCGTATTTTGCAGTTTTGTCGAAAGAGTACTGCAAAACGGGTATCGCGAAACTGGAGAAACGTTGGACTAAGTCTATAAGACTATTCTCGACGAAAAGTGCGACATCTATTGTTCTCGCAGCGTCGATCTCATGAACTAAAGCTACAAATGTCCAAATTGTCAAATAAAGTTAGTCTGCTTCAAATGTCAAATGTATAGAATGTGCTGCCATCTACTTTCATTAAGAATCGCGAATATCGAAATGGTGCACATTTCGGGGCAATGGATCGCATTCGGTGGTTAGATTGTACGGATATGTACCACAACAATATTGGAGTATTCTTTGTATCGAAGGGACACATCAACGTTGATCGTCTTATTTTCACTGAAATATGAATCATTTTCATTTAAAAAAAAATATTTTTGTTTATTTATCTTACCATCACACCAAATTTCCGGTGTGTGTGAAATTTTCTGGTGTGGGATTAAAATGTCCTACAATTCCAACAAATTAATTTAGGGAAAATAGGCACTCCGTCTATCTGATTTATAAAACAAACAAACGAAACAAAGCAACAGTTAGCAAGACACACTTACAAAAATGTCATTTTGCTCTCTGTTTTGAAAATAACATAATGAAAATTTCGCGCTAAAAATTTCCGCAAGACTAACCGGTCCTATCATAACTCTCTATTTAGCCTGAAGCTGGCGTCCATTCCAAAAGGGTGTGCTAATATTTGAAAAATTTACTGCTGGTGGGCTAAAAAGGTCATGTTGTACATTTTTGTGAACATATTCAATTTATACGTCCAACGTATGTAGAAATAATTTCGACAGAACTAGTTTAATGGAAAATAAAATAGAAATTTGATGGCATTTGTATCGTAACTTTCAATTTGTCTCACAGTCTCCTCGCTTCCCTGTTTGTATAAAAGTATTATGCTGCTAATTTTTCAAATTTTGAAATATAAGTGGCAGGTAACATGTTCGAAAATGTTGTAGAAATGACTATTACCACTTGGATACGAAGCGAATTTTCATAAATATTAATGGAAAGTTTTTTTTCGTACTTCTATTTATACCATGTTATTAGCAAATAACTATATGGAATTATGAATTTCATTTACACTCCACACGATTGAGTAATTTGAGTAACACATTGATATTAGTGTTCTACCCTACAACGCACAACAAACTTAGCGACGTTATCAGATGATATTTTCATGTATTTTCTCTCACTCGCTAAGTTTTATGGCAATGTTATAAATCAGTTTTGAGTCCCTTAGCGAACTTAGCGACATAAAAAGCTGTCAAGCATAAAAAAACCTTAAATAATAGCATACAAAAGCCTTTTAAAAGGTAAAGAGTGACGCATTCCGTAAATCCGCTTCCAAAATTAATGATATCGCTTGAGGTGATGCTATCGCTGATAATACGCAAAAGTCTGTTAGAATGGAATCTTGTGTTCAAAGTTTTAATTTTCCGAAAAATTACAGCGTTTTTTTTAAAACAAAATTACGTTGTGTTAAAAAAATTGCGTCACAAATGCCTTTTAAGAGGTTTTTGTATGCGATATCAGCCGTTTAGGAAGTTATTAAAACTAAATTTCCCGAAGAAAATTTTCTGTTTTTTGAAAAAAATGTTCTCAAAAAAAAAAATTGTCTCCGAAAAAATTTTCTCAGAAAAAAAAAGTTCTCCGAAAAAAATTTCCCCGAAAACAAAATGTTCAAAAAAAAAATTTCATGCATTTTTCCAAAAAAAAAAAATTCTCTGAAAAATTTTTCTCCAAAAAAAATTTTCTCGAAAAACAATTTTCTCCAAGCAAATTTTTCTCCAAAAAAATTTTCTCCGAAAAAAATTTTCTCCAAAATAGTTTTCTCCGAAAAAGATTTGTCTCCGAAAAAATTTTTCTCCGAAAAAGAGTTTTCTCCGAAAAAAAAAATTTTTTTCGCACCAATCTCTATAGCTTTTCCAAAGAAACCAAAACTGTGTAGCTATTCTAATTCAAAAGATGGCAAAAAATCCAAGATGGCGTCACTTTGACAGCTGGCCGCTAAAAACCAACTGTCTAGGTATTCTAATTCAGATGATAGCATTTTTAAGTATTCGCAAGAATATTCCAAGATGGCGCCGCTTTGACAGCTGTCAGACATTTTCTTAAGATTCCAAAAAATTCTCCTGATCAAACTCTATAACAATTTCGAAGAAACCAACTCTCTCAGTATTCTCATTCCGGAGCTGAAATTTGAAAAGTCCGAGCTTTAAATTTTTTATTTGGGGCGAGACTGACGTTCAGTGAAAATTTCAGGAAGATCGGCTGACTGGTTCTCGAGATCGAAAATTATCAATACATAGAAACCGACAGATCAGAAAAATAGTTTTCATAATGATGAGAACAATAGAAACATCCATGACCAATAGAAAAATAATTTGGAGGGGGAGGAGGGCGAGAGGAAAAAATTCAAAAGTTCGCGTTATATGGCGACTTGTCCCAAAGGTTTTTGTATGGCGTTTTTTGAGTTTGTGGACTTCTTTTTTGGGGTGTGGGGACTGCGTCACACCCTGAACTACCGCTGCGGGCATGATTAGCGAAATATTTCAACTAGTGTCACGAAGAAAAATTGAGTTGAAACTGGTTCAAACCATACGCTGATTTTCTCTAAGTTATTTTGTCTATGACGTCAGTAATGCCGCTAACTTTTTTGTCAGATTTGATGTCATCTATTGTAGTTGACTGAATATTTTCTTCCCTACTAAGAGGCTGAGTGATAGATCTCCTCTCCTTCGTACTATGACTTTCATGTTTGAAAGAACTCACTCACCCACTTCTTTCGCAAAAACTCTTTAAAACAGAAACAAGCGATTACATTACATGATAATTCGTTTTATTCATTTTAGAAAATTCATAGAACTCTAAACCTTCTGTTGCGCAGTATTTGTTGTATTGTTGTTAACTTTTTATTGTAGCTACAACAACTACTGCTCTACACCATATTTGTCGAATCATTGTTATCGTTTCGTTTTGATAATTACTTTGTATCAGACAAGTTAGCTGTGCTAATTTTTATTATAATTCTAGTGAAAACGGTTCATTGCATTATAAGACAGAGTTATTTAATTAATCAATGAGTGTGTCCTCTTCAATAAATATTTATTATGAAAGCAATTAAAAATGCGTTTAGAGTAGGAAATATTTGTCATTATTTATTTTTGTCGTTTATTTGCTCACTCACTGATTCAGGCATAAGTAAGCTAGGGCTAGGTTTAGCTATTTAACGTCCTGGGTGATCTGAAACACGAGAGCGAATCGACTTATTCTTCAATCAAAATTCTGAAAGAACGCTAATTTTCTAGAATCAATTAACGCGGAACTGCTCATTTTGATATAGTATGACGTCATAGTATATCAATGTATAGGCGTCTGTAAGCCTGGATCAGTTCATCGCTTCGTATACCATTTGCATTTGTGTCTAAAAACTATTTTCAAGAAGTGTTTTCGCTGAGTTTAAATAATTTTCGCTGAGATTCTAAAAATAAATTCGCTGATATCCGTAACGAAAAATTTCGCGAAGATTTAAGTAATTAGGTGAATTTATTAACGACGCATTTAAACTGATCGTAGAATCGTAGAAATGATCGCGGAAAAAAATGATCGAGAAAAAATCAGTTTTGATCGCAGGAAAACAAGAAAATGATCGAGGCAAAAAGGGAAAATGATCGAAGTTAAGTAAAAACTGATCGCCAAAATTATGATATCGGAAAAATAAGAACTGACCGCGGGAAAATACTAATTTGATCACCGTAAAAATAAGAATTGATCGCCTTTCGTTCCATTTCGTGAAAGGATGCATTCTCTAGGATTGGCCAAAATACTTTTTCGTTTTATTTTGTAAAAGGACAATGGCGAGACACATTCAACTATGTTTTCACAGTTTTCTCAGTTCTCGCAAACAAATTTAACTTTTTCTCGCTATCAAATCCCCATTTAATCGCGATCAAATTATCATTTTACTGCGATCAAATTATCATTTTACTGCGATCAAATTCTTATTTTAAAGCTGTAATATTTGAACGTTATTTTAGAGCGGTAGATCCTTATTTTCTAGTGATCATTTTTCATTTTTTGGTGTCAAAATCTTAATTTGCTGAGAAAGAATATGCGATCAAAATATTACTTTCCAGCTATCATTTCTATTTTTCCTGCGGTCGAAACATATTTTGGAATTGACATTTTTAATTCTCTCCAATTTACTATGCGTATGGGTAAACAGTTCCCATTTGTTTCTGTCTAAATATAGAATGATTTTTCCACAAAAAACCAAACGCCATTCGAATTCTTAGCGTTAATAAAATGTCGATGAACAATAATATGCGAATTGATTATCGTCAATATGGTCAGGACAAACCACTTTCTTGTAGAATGTTCATCACATGATATCATCATCAGTCGTCGTGGTGTCTGTTACATACAAAATAACTAATTCCAATGAAATTTGATAGAGGAAACGGGTTCCTTCCCATCATATTTTGCATCTTCTATACCAAATTGGTATGGTGACGATAGCCGAGTCTGATTTCACAACATTTTTTGTTTTTATTTTATGCAAGAACATCACAAATATTTTACTAGACACAAACAAAATTTATGAAAACCTAAACGAGTGTATTGGGTTACATCGTTAATATGTTTATTTGTCATATACCCCTCCTTTTATTCAAATTTGGTCAATTCAAACAATTCAGAATCTTTAGGATGTGATGTACAGTGAAGCACTTTATAAGAACCAGCATTTTATGTTATTTCATTGTTATTTGTGCAGCAAAATTTAGATTCATAAATGGCCTGTGCCATCGGTATAGACTGTGTCTTGTCCCCGAACCTCAAGTGGTGACATCTTTGTTTTTTCATAGCTGAATTAACGTCTCAACATAGAACTACTACCTTTTCTCAAGTGGCGTCACACATGCTTTCATAGCTGAATACGGACAAACATAAAACTAATGACACAATCTATTTCTACGAGTTTTGTTCAGTTTGTATGGGAAAGATGACGATTTCCACTAAAAGTTGTTGTATTTTAAGTGTGACGCCAGTTTCGGTGCGAAAAATATTGTCATGTCGTAGTAAAGTACGCAATTTTTATGAGAAAATAAATCCCTAAATCAGCGCCTTTACAGCAATAGTGCGTGCTTTGCATCACTTTTCATCAGGCGATAGTAGCCGATTGTCGGTGGTGTCACCCGTTTATTTTCATAGCTGAATACGGATCAATATAAAACTTAAGTACCCCTGTCGGTGGCGCCATCCATTTTTTTTCATAGCTGAATAGGATTTGAGAGACAACTAAATCTTCACTCTATTTGCCACCGAAATTCAAATGGCACTGCGATATTTTCATCTGGAAACTATCAAGACAAATTCGGTCTATTGTTACGTTGGACACGATTTCTTTTGTCTCAATTTATTGCTGAGCGTGAAGTATAGAATGTAAAACATAACCAAAGACCCGTACGTATCAGAATAGATGTGACAAACAGAATAGATGTGGCAAATAGAATAAATCTTGCAAAAAGACTCGAAAGTAATAAGCAAACAATTCAACGTTTTATGTTCTTTCAAAGGCCCCACCGATGTACATCTCAGACCATTCAAATCTAGAAATTGGGCCATTTTCCCCTAAAACCCTGAAACACGTGTTCTCTAAAATTGTGTTCTATACAACTTTGCCTTTGGAAGCAACCTTCTACCTCTTATAGTTACAGAGATATGGGCCATCCCTCCCAATTCTAGAAGTGATCATATTCCAGGATTGGGACATTTTTACCCAAAACCCTGGGACACGTGTTCTCTAAAATTTTATTTTCTACAACTTTCCTTTTGGAAGCAACCTTCTAACTCTTATAGTTCTAGAGATATGGGTCATCCCTCCCAATTCTAGAAGTGATCATATTCCAGGATTGGGGCATTTTTACCCAAAACCCTGGGACACGTGTTCTCTAAAATTTTATTCTCTACAACTTTGCTTTTGGAAGCAACTTTCTATCTCTTATAGTTCTAGAGATATGGATCATCCCTCCCAATTCTAGAAGTGGTCATATCCCAGGATTGAGGCATTTTTACCCAAAACCCTAAAATTTCATTCTCTACAACTTTGCCTTTGACAGTGAATGTCCATATTGCATCGTTAAGGAAATTAACATGAAAAACTGTTTTCGTATATCGCCAAGAAACTCAATTTCGTCGATTCCGTTGGTCCTGGTGCCCCGACCCCTGACTCGATTCCCACAAAAAATTTTTTCCCAATTTTCTGACATCAAATTCTTTCATTTGACACCAACATGAGAAATTTCCGTGCAATATTTGCGAAAAAGCTTCACCGGCCCTCGAAAAACCATGTTTTTGGTCACTTCCTCGACAATATCTCCGGAACCACTTGATCGATTTTGCTCATCTTCGAACTTGAATCATGGGAGGCATGTAAAAAGTTTAGGGTGATCGGTTGAGCCGTTTGGAAAAAAAGTTGAGACGGACAGACGGACATTTTTTTTATTGTTGATTCGTCATATTTAGACGATAATAAATGCATCTCCCCAATTGCCACCTCGGTCTACCCCATGTTACATTAAAATTGTTTGTAGTAGACGCATAGGACCTTCGTACTTCGTACGGGTCCAAATATATTTATCGAAAAACCTTATCACCAAATATGTTATCACCTGGAGGTGGGTGGTAAAAAGACCACTCACCTAGCTAACGAAAACAAGCAAACAAATGCTTTGATGAAAGAACACGTAAATTAAATCGGTGACCTTTTGCTGCTATCACCTTTTTCTATTGAAGAATAATGGGAAAAGTTGGTTTGTGCATAAAGGCATTGGATGCGTACTTTGTAGATAGCGCTACAGTTCATAAAATAAAATAAAGTTTCGCTGAATTTCGCCGTAATGTATTCATTGTATATTTGAACCAAAAGAAAATAGAATCCTCGATTTATACAAATTTTTGCAGGTTTTCCGAGTGCCTGAAACGGCCACAGTACTGCTGAGGTAAATGCCAATGTCAACGGCATTATATGTGAAATTTCAATTACAAAAACTTTGGATTTTGTTTCTTTTTTTTTTGCAATTAATTTTTATTTTTTGTTTAAAATTTGTTTGTCCAAAAAGTGTTGGTGTCGTGCTACCAATACATAACGATATGTATGAGAAATGTTTCGTTTGCAACTCGATTTTAACGGCAAATAAAGTAATTCGATAACGTTCCTCATAAATATTTGGTTACTCAAATCAACAAATTTTATAATTCGATCAACTTTGATGGAAACATTCTTCAATTTTGCGAACCTGTGCTTTTTTGAATCGAATTATCAGCAAATGTTTCGAAAATCGATACGCATTTGTTAGTGACAGAAATGTAATTACAAGCCCTGCTGTGACTATGAAAATTTTTAAACGAATTTTCTTCAATTCTACACTTTTAGTGCTGCGTCCTGCGTCGTCGGCTTATATCAAAGTATACACAGTTTCAATGAGGGAATTCTCAATATGTCAAGCTATAAAAAAGTGTGTGACTATCAGCTTAGGGGCGTCACAAAGTACGCACGCTGGTAAGTGGGAGGGGGTTTCGAACAAAAGCGTGACGCTATGGATCGTAATGTATGAAAATATGCGTACTTTCAGCGTGCGTACTTTGTTTGACATAAGCCGACGCTGCAAACAGCACGCGGATTACTCTAAGAGCACTTCCTAGAGTGTACAAATGGATGTCCAAAAACGATAAATATGTGTGATATTGGAATGCTATTCGTCAGATACTCCCGTATCGCACATATTACTAACACGCTTCTGAAGCATAGCTTTCAAACTTGGATTTTCCCGATCACTTGACCTAAAATTGTTACTCCGATAACAATGCAATTGGATTTATGCTAAACGTCTGTCAAATAAAGCTTATCGTTCGTTGTTAAAAATGTAATTATCTTCAACAGATAATTTTAATTGTATGACGAGTTAGACTAACAGAGCTGGGTCTTCATCTTGACATTATTTAGGAGATATTTTATCAGCTCTGATTCGAACTTAGCATTGTTGTTTCAAAGTGATGGTCTTGAAGATTCACTTTAGTTCATGATGCTACATCTGTGGCAACACTGTAGTACAGTTAATGTTTCGTTGTGCAGTAAAAGTAAATTGTCATAACAAATGGGATTATTTCATTGCAATGTAGTGAAGCTGGAAGGCTCTAAAGGGTCGGTTATTCAGAAATCTCGTTCTCTGTCGTTGCATAAACAAAGGTCGAAATGAGGCATAAAGAGGCATGGGGAGGGAAATTAACCAAGTTAGTATCGTTGTAAGAAGCAATTGGCAACTAGACTTGAGACAAGAAATGAGATAAAGGGAGAGGATGAGTCGAAAAATCAACAGAAATCAAGGGTCGAGGGAAAATCGGCAAATGACGAAAATTTGGAAATGCCGGAAAATCGGGAAATGACCGAAAATCTGGAAATGACAGTAAATCATGAAACGACTGAAAATCGGGAAATGAACGAAAATCGGGACGAAATGACGAAAATTGGGAAATGACGGCAAATCGGGAAATGAACAAAAAATGGGAAATGAACGAAAATCGGGGCGAAATGACGAAATTGGGAAATGGCGGAAAATCGGGAAATGGCCGAAAATCGGGAAATAACAGAAAATCACGAAACGACTGAAAATCGGGAAATGAACGAAAATCGGGAAATGAATGAAAATCGGGAAATAACTGAAAAACGGGAAATGGCGGAAAATCAAAAAATAACCAAAAATCTGGAAATGACAGAAAATCACGAAACGACTGAAAATCGGGAAATAACTGAAAAACGAGAAATGATGAAAATTGGGAAATGCCGGAAAATCGGAAAATGACCGAAAATCCGGAAATGACAGAAAGTCATGAAACGACTGAAAATCGGGAAATGAACGAAAATCGTGAAATTACAAAAAATCGGGAAACAATCGAAAATCGGGAAATGTTCAGCCAACGGAAAATGAATAAAAATTGGGACATGACTGAACATAGGGAAATTATCACAAAAAGGTAAAAAGCTTGAAAAAGTCAAAAATCAGTGAATGACGAAAGATTCGCTCACGAGCTCATTTCGCTCTCGAATTGTTATTGATTACTTGCCAAAACTGAATGAGTTTCGCTTGCAGGTAACATCTATTTGCCCAGGGACCACGACCGAATTTATATAGGGAAAGAGGGGCTAGCGGCAACCGGACAAAATCGAAATCGGATACCGTGAAAAAAACATAAATTCCCTTAGATTTACTTTAGTTCCCAGTGTTTCAATTCGACGATTTTACTACGAAGCATCCCCGACTATTTGCTAAATTGTTTCGGTTTGACGTCGCATTAATTTGCTCCATAAATGTCTGAAGTGCAATTACAGTATCTTATCTTCAAGTTCTTTGCTCAATTTATTTATGCAAATATTCATTCAGCACGATTATAAATCAAATATGAAAATGTCGTATCGACAAATTATCTTAGCAGAGTGAACGTATTTTTTTTCAATTTCGGCTAATACATTTCGACTGCTTATCGGCTAATAAGAATGCGAAACGAAACGCACATTCAACATATTTTTATTGACAAAAGCGTCTATCAATTTCTGTGAAAAAAACCAGCAAATGCGGAAGTCTAAAAATGGGATTGTCAATCACTTTGAATTCAATGTATTTCTTAGTCCTTTGAAGAACAAACAAAGTGTTCATAAAATTGTTTTAAGGTAAACGAGATCTTCCTCTGAAAAATATTGATTGACGAAAGAGAAAATGTTGTTGGAGTTAATCAACAAATTACAAAGAGTTGCAACCCTCACTGTATCATGTAGAGCTGATGATTGCTTTTGTTTTGAATGCCGCATCGCAGCAATTTAACCCTCAAATATATGGGTTTTTCCGGAATTTTTTTTTTCCAAAATCAGCTTTTCCAATTTTTTTCCAATTTTCCGATTTTTCCGAAATTTTCTTTTAAACTAAA
>CM055404.1:142465827-142478491 GCA_029228625.1 Pseudolycoriella hygida
CTAGGTGTTCTCAACGCCCACTAGGTGTTCTCAACGCCCACTAGGTGTTCTCAACGCCCACTAGGTGTTCTCAACGCCAACTAGGTGTTCTCAACGCCCACTAGATGTTATTAACGCCTACTAGGTGTTCTCAACGCCCACTAGGTGTTCTCAACGCCCACTAGGTGTTCTCAAATAATAAATAATTTTAATTTTGAAATAAATAAATTCACTTCATGGTCCATTCCATTGAAAAGTAGGAAAATGTGTTACGAGGGAACAGTCTTCTGGCAACCCTCGCAACCTACCAATGGAATCGCCCCCATATTAATGTAACAATTCAAGCTTAATTGTTTTAGTTTTAACTTTTGGTTAAGGTTATTGTTGTTGAGTGGTTCCACCACGTGTTTTTAACGCCCACTAGGTGTTCTCAACGCCCACTAGGTGTTCTCAACGCCCACTAGGTGTTCTCAACGCCCACTAGGTGTTCTCAACGCCCACTAGGTGTTCTCAACGCCCACTAGGTGTTCTCAAATAATAAATAATTTTAATTTTGAAATAAATAAATTCACTTCATGGTCCATTCCATTGAAAAGTAGGAAAATGTGTTACGAGGGAACAGTCTTCTGGCAACCCTCGCAACCTACCAATGGAATCGCCCCCATATTAATGTAACAATTCAAGCTTAATTGTTTTAGTTTTAACTTTTGGTTAAGGTTATTGTTGTTGAGTGGTTCCACCACGTGTTTTTAACGCCCACTAGGTGTTCTCAACGCCCACTAGGTGTTCTCAACGCCCACTAGGTGTTCTCAACGCCCACTAGGTGTTCTCAACGCCCACTAGGTGTTCTCAACGCCCACTAGGTGTTCTCAAATAATAAATAATTTTAATTTTGAAATAAATAAATTCACTTCATGGTCCATTCCATTGAAAAGTAGGAAAATGTGTTACGAGGGAACAGTCTTCTGGCAACCCTCGCAACCTACCAATGGAATCGCCCCCATATTAATGTAACAATTCAAGCTTAATTGTTTTAGTTTTAACTTTTGGTTAAGGTTATTGTTGTTGAGTGGTTCCACCACGTGTTTTTAACGCCCACTAGGTGTTCTCAACGCCCACTAGGTGTTCTCAACGCCCACTAGGTGTTCTCAACGCCCACTAGGTGTTCTCAACGCCTACTAGGTGTTCTCAACGCCAACTAGGTGTTCTCAACGCCAACTAGGTGTTCTCAACGCCCACTAGGTGTTCTCACGCCTCTAGGTGTTTGTCAGGCCCCACTAGGTGTTCGCAACGCCCACTAGTTCGGTTTAGTAAGCTCGAAGAGGAGGTCGTCTGATCGTGGTACACTTAAACAAAAGTGATGTAGGTGTTCTCAATAATAAATATTTTAATTTGGAAATAAATATTCACTTCAGGTCCATTCCATTGAAAGTAGGAAAATGTTTACGAGGGAACATCTTCTGGCAACCCCGGGCAACCTACCAATGGAATCGCCCCCATATTAATTAGACATTCAGCTTAATTGTGTTAGTTTGTAACTTTTGGTGAGGTTTATTGTTTTGTTGAGTGTTCCACCACGTGGTTTTTATAAACGCCCACGAGGTGTTCGCAAAGCTCACTAAGGGGTATCTCCAACCCCACTATGTGTTCTCAACGCCCACGAGGTGTTCTCAACGCCTACTAGGTTTTTCTCAGGCCCACATAGGGGTCTCAACGCCCGCGATGTGTTTCCTCAAACGCCCACTAGGTGTTCACCTCAACGCCAACTAGGTGTTCTCACGCCCACTAGGTGTTTCCTCAACGCCCACTAGTGTTTCTCAACGCCCACTAGGTTTCTCAACGCCCACGAGGTGTTCTCAACGCCCCGAGGTGTTCTCAACGCCACTAGGGTGTTCTCAACGCCCACTAGGTGTTCTCAAATAATAAATAATTTTAATTTTGAAATAAATAAATTCACTTCATGGTCCATTCCATTGAAAAGTAGGAAAATGTGTTACGAGGGAACAGTCTTCTGGCAACCCTCGCAACCTACCAATGGAATCGCCCCCATATTAATGTAACAATTCAAGCTTAATTGTTTTAGTTTTAACTTTTGGTTAAGGTTATTGTTGTTGAGTGGTTCCACCACGTGTTTTTAACGCCCACTAGGTGTTCTCAACGCCCACTAGGTGTTTTTAACGCCCACTAGGTGTTCTCAACGCCCACTAGGTGTTCTCAGCGCCCACTAGGTGTTCTCAACGCCCACTAGGTGTTCTCAACGCCAACTAGGTGTTCTCAACGCCAACTAGGTGTTCTCAACGCCCACTAGGTGTTCTTAACGCCAACTAGGGGTTCTCAACGCCCACTAGGTGTTCTCTACGCCCACTAGGTGTTCTCTACGCCCACTAGGTGTTCTCAACGCCCACTAGGTGTTCTCAACGCCCACTAGGTGTTCTCAACGCCCACTAGGTGTTCTCAACGCCTACTAGGTATTGTCAAGGCCCACTAGGTGTTCTCAACGCCCACTACGTGTTTACAACGCCAACAAGGTGATCTCAACGCCCACTAGGCCTTCTCAACGCCCACTAGGCTTTCTCAACGCCCACTAGGTGTTCTCAACGCCCACTAGGTGTTCTCAACGCCCACTAGGTGTTCTCAACGCTCACTGGGTGTTCTCAACGCCCACTAGGTGTTCTCAACGCCCACTAGGTGTTCTCAACGCCCACTAGGTGTTCTCAACGCCCACTAGGTGTTCTCAACGCCCACTAGGCGTTCTCAACGCCCACTAGGTGTTCTTAACGCCAACTAGGGGTTCTCAACGCCAACTAGGGGTTCTCAACGCCAACTAGGTGTTCTCAACGCCAACTAGGTGTTCTTAACACCTACTAGGTGTTCTCAACGCCCACTAGGTGTTCTCAACGCCCACTAGGTGTTTTTAACGCCAACTAGGGGTTCTCAACGCCAACAAGGGATTCTTAACACCTACTAGGTGATCTCAACGCCGACTAGGTTAGTTTTAGTTTTTAGTTTTTAGTTAGTTTTAGTTTCTTAACGCCCACTAGGTGTTCTCAACGCCCACTAGGTGTTCTCAACGCCAACTAGGTGTTCTCAACGCTCACTGGGTGTTCTCAACGCTCACTGGGTGTTCTCAACGCCCACTAGGTGTTCTCAACGCCCACTAGGTGTTCTTAACGCCAACTAGGGGTTCTCAACGCCAACTAGGTGTTCTCAACGCCAACTAGGTGTTCTCAACGCCAACTAGGTGTTCTTAACACCTACTAGGTGTTCTCAACGCCCACTAGGTGTTCTCAACGCCCACTAGGTGTTCTTAACGCCAACTAGGGGTTCTCAACGCCAACAAGGGGTTCTTAACACCTACTAGGTGTTCTCAACGCCGACTAGGTTAGTTTTAGTTTTTAGTTAGTTTTAGTTTCTTAACGCCCACTAGGTGTTCTCAACGCCCATTAGGTGTTCTCAACGCCCACTAGGTGTTCTCAACGCCCACTACGTGTTTACAACGCCAACAAGGTGATCTCAACGCCCACTAGGCCTTCTCAACGCCCACTAGGCTTTCTCAACGCCCACTAGGTGTTCTCAACGCCCACTAGGTGTTCTCAACGCCCACTAGGTGTTCTCAACGCCCACTGGGTGTTCTCAACGCCCACTAGGTGTTCTCAACGCCCACTAGGTGTTCTCAACGCCCACTAGGTGTTCTCAACGCCCACTAGGTGTTATTAACGCCTACTAGGTGTTCTCAACGGCCACTAGGTGTTCTCAAATAATAAATAATTTTAATTTTGAAATAAATAAATTCAATCCATGGGCCATTCCATTGAAAAGTTGGAAAATGTGTTACGAGGGAACCGTCTTCTGGCAATCCTCGCAACCTACCAATGGAATCGCCCCCATATTAATGTAACAATTCAAACTTAATTATTTTAGTGCTAACTTTTAGTTAAGGTTATTCTTGTTGAGTGGTTCCACCACGTGTTCTCAACTCCTACTAGGTGTTCTCAACGCCCACTAAGTGTTCTCAACGCCCACTAGGTGTTCTCAACGCCCACTAGGTGTTCTCAACGCCCACTAGGTGTTCTCAACGCCAACTAGGTGTTCTCAACGCCAACTAGGTGTTCTCAACGCCAACTAGGTGTTCTCAACGCCAACTAGGTGTTCTCAACGCCTACTAGGTGTTCTCAACGCCTACTAGGTGTTCTCAACGCCCACTACGTGTTTACAACGCCCACTACGTGTTTACAACGCCAACTAGGTGTTCTCAACGCCCGCTAGGTGTTCTCAACGCCCACTAGGTGTTCTCATCGCCAACTAGGGTTGATAACGTCCAAATTGAAAATTTAATACGATTTTTAAAGCCATAGGCGTTAATAACACCAAAAGCGATCGTATTTTGGACGTAAAGTCATGTCAAAATATCATTTCTCAGAAGTTAGGAGACATCACAAAGTACGCTTGCTACTAAGGGTGAGGAGGGTCAAAAAACTGCTTTTTTAACGTGCATACATTGTGAATGGTTCCTAAGGAGTAGCTCTTTTCTAAATTACACAAGTGCTATGAATATGTTGCCTTCCAGACTGATGCGCCACAACAACACAAAAATACTTTTTTATTTGCTTTTTTATAATCTTTCTAAATTTATTTTAAATTTTTTGTTTGCATTATTTTTTTTCTTACATTTTATCTTAATTTAGCAAATTGCGATCAAGATAATCCATCCAATAAACGACCATGCATCCGAATTGAAAATGGGGCCCCAAAGGCCAGTGTTGATCTGATCGCACGTTTAGCAGCTGCGGCTGATAAGCCATGCAGCGAAGGTAAGTGGAAAAAGAGAATGAAAGAAAATCAACAAAGTTACAAAGTGCCAAAATCTTGTGGCCCCATTTCGTTGAAGTGACTAAATTTTGCCGCTTGAATTTTGATGCGTGTCTTCGTTTATTAAACTTCGTCTAATTGCTGTTGTTGTTGTTGCTTGCTGTTATTGTTACTCGAAATGTTACAGTTATACGCCTCTGTTGCATAATATACTAACGATGGGTATTTTCACACGAACCCAAAGTATAGTGTAATGAAAGACTTTTTTTTGAATCGACGAATGTTTAATGTCGATTACTTGGGAAACTTTGTTCCCCCTTTTTAAACCATTTTAATTTAGAAACCACCCAAGTGAAGATTTGCATTTAAGAAAACTCAACGTAATCGCTTAATGGATTCGTAACGAGTTGTTTGTGTCTCGTATTGCATGTTAAGAAAATCAAATAAAATTTTAATTCCAGATAATTCATTAGCAAACTAGTGGAAGTAATCAAACAATTGACATTAACATTGTAGAGTCCAATGTCACCGCTGTCGTACAATATTGATAGTTTCATCATTCAAAGCATTATGCCTTGTCTGATTTTGTAATTTCTTTTCTGTTTTCTAAACAACACAAATGCATTTTCCACAATTACGCCACAACGTTTTTGTGCGAAAGAAAATCATAGTAAGAAGTTTGTTGGTTATCTATGTCTTGTGATGCATGACGTGAATTCGTCTATAATTAGATTTTCTCGTGATTGGTCGATTTAGAAGGTTTGTCGAAAAGGGGTATAGACAAGTTTTGATTTGATGATTTACGATGATTTGATGGAACTATTTCGTCGAATTGTGAATCGTTTGTGTCCTCTCTTAAGGTTCCGAAAAATCAATACATTCACCCATGGCCTAAATATCCACTCGAAAAAAAAAGATATAAAAACACAATGTGATGTCGACGTTTTGTGTACAAATTTTCACGCATTTTCAAACATAAATAAACCTTAACGTCCCGCCATTGAAGAAACAAATATAAATTATCTTTTGAAGTGGCAAAAAAGAGACACAAAAGACAATCGACGTGTGTTTTGTACCCAAAACCACTAAAACATTCAAGAAGATAACTTACACATTTTCAGTAAGAGTAAAATTCGGCCGTGCTACGCATGCTACTAGCTAGCTACGCTAATTAAAATTTACATTATTTTCTGAGCGCGTAAAAATAGACTGTTGACTGTACATGGTCAGTGTTATGCCAAAAAATTCACGTGGCTTTTCTGTTTCCACTGCTTTTGTATATATGCGTACGCTTTAAAATAGTTTACATGCGAATTTTTTTTATTAAAATTGTTTTTATTCTGGGCTAACTTTTTTGGCAGCACAAAGTTTCATTAAAATTGAATTAACCCAAAACGAGGAAAAGAACCATTTGGTTGTTTGTTTAAACCAGAAACAAAATAACATTTAAATCGCCTAATGAATGTATGACTCGCTTTTCACTTTTATGCTCGTTCAATGAGATCTGATTACAGTGTTCTGAATGATGAATTGCTATGACTAAGATTTTATTGGTGATTTTGCATTTTTACCCACATTGATACACAGACCCGCACTAGTTCACTCTGTTCATTCTATCCAACATCTCAACAAATGTATCCAAAGATATGAGGAAGTACTTGAGTACAGCGTTGCTGAATTGATTGTTCAAATGACATGCGGTGGATTCTATAAAGACCGAATTGTCATGTGTATGAAAGCTTAGCTAAGTTTTACCTAAAAATTCCACCTGAGTCGACACAAATTGAGTGAGGAAATTTGGCAACACTACAATGAATGTTTGACTTTTTATTATAATTTTCTGCTAAACTAATTTGAAGAACGTAGTGCGCTCAACAATTTCACTTTCAAAACCCATAAAATCCTGCTTTGTCCTCCACTGATGAGTAAAATACTTAAAAAAATATATGACATTTTCACAATGCCCTCCATCTTTAAGTACGTACTTTGCTCTCTGAAACTATTTTATACTTTGACAGTTCTCAATATACAGCGAACTAATCAACACTTCTAAAGTACATAAGATTCACACTCATGTGCGCTCGTTGGTATACACCGAAAAGAAACACTGGAGTGCATCAGAATGTGTTCATATGCACGCAAGTGTTGCACCGAACTTCAACAAAAAATTCCTATCTTTGCTTCGATCTCATTGTCTATCAATATACAAACTGAACTTTGACAGTGAGAAGATTTACATTTTCTTAGTGAGTTGACCGAAAAATTCTACTACTGCGACAATTCTTTTCGTGATAAATAATTGCAGTAGCCAATGAGAGATAAGAATTCTTCGATGATTCGATAAAAAAAATTTAACGAAAGATTCTTGTCTCTCATTGGCTGGTCCAATTATTTATCACGAAAATAAATGTCGTAGAAGTAGAATTTTTCCAGTTAACTTACAATATAATTCAATACACAAGTTAAATATTCCTTTAGCCGGTATGATAAGCGGAACACAAACGTTTTATACAACGCCCAGGAATATTAAACGATTTTTGAAGATTAGTCATTGATTGCATATTTTTATCTGTTTTGTCGAAATTTCGTCGATACTTTGAATGTGACCCGTACAAAAGGTTAAGCTATTAGATAAAGAAATGTTGCTTGCGATTTTTTTTTCACCGGTACAATGACGTGCTGAATTTTATTTTTAAATTTTGCGTAATAGCAAATTCCAATCACTTTTTATTATAAGCGATTAAAATTACGTAATAAAGTTTGTGCTGCGGATTGCAAATAGGTATTGTAGAAAAGTCAATCATTTTTCTACATACAAAGTGGTTATTATGTTTTGTGTTATGTGTATGATGACAATCGAATGTAATGAATGAAATAGTAGGTGCAGCAACAAAGGATTCGAGATACTTTTGTCTTTTTTCTAGCAAAACACTGACACTTTTCACAAATGTCTAGTATTAGTGTTCAATGTACATTGTTCACCTCCTTGTAAAGGGCAATTCCATTCAAAAGTTGAAAATTAAAAAGTTCATGGCGTGGGAACCCCGTTTTCCGGTGAAACCGTTCGTCTGACAATGTTTTTGTATAAGAGACTCAAAGAGAAGGTTTTTCCAGAAAGTTGTTTCTTACATCACTAACTTTCGCACCTTTGTACACTTCAGGAGCTTGACACGGTTCCCAGGTAATGCAAAATTCATTGGATGGAATTGTCCAAAAACTAAAGCATGTACAATTTTTTGCGTAACCGAGAGAAATAAATATATTTGTCGCTATGGTGAGTGTCATACTCTTCATAATGTTTGGGGCGAGATGCTTCAGTAACATATTTATAGCATGTGTCAAATTATACGAAATTTCATGATGAAGTGCGTAAGCTGACAAGCACACAACTCTTTATCACTTGTAAATTTATGAATTTCTTCGTGAAACTTCACATAGGGTGAAAACATCGGCTACGGGCCTGTTTAGAAATAGCGTTAGTTGCGAGTCTTTCTTATGTTTTCCTTTGTTCTCAAAAAATAACCAAAGAAAAGCTCGTACCCAGCAAGGGGCTCGTCACCGGTGCACTTACCCTACTTTTACATAAGCGGTGCGGATGAATATGTTTTCGTCATATTTCCTATACCAGATGTATGCGTACGAATAAATCGTGCAAGGTTTGTTTGAAAGCTCAACTTGACTGTTATTTTATTTCGTTAAGTTGAACTTTCAAACAAACCTTAAATGATTTATTCGGATCGCACGCACTCCTTAAGAGCACGTCGCTAAAATGTGAACTGTCAAATTTGCGATGTTTTTTTTTTAACTGAATTCTGCGTAAATAATAATTTATTGAAAATTATAGCTCATAATAGCTCATAATTAGCACAAATAGTAGACGAATCAAAATTCAAAAAGTTTGAGTATGAGGGTCATAAGCTGCTCAGAAAAATCATCGCATTCCAAGTTCGTTTGCGGTATTATTTCGGAGCAAATTTAAACACTAATACTTAAACCTTTTGAACTCTGATTCATCTATTATTTGTGTAAGTGTCATTCATTAATCCATTAATCCAACTCAATATTTAAAGAGTTTGGGCAAAGCGACTTATCGCTAAATTATATAAGTTATATGTTTACGTTATAAGTTATAAGTCCACCTTATAAGTTATAATTTTACGTTTTAAATTATAAATTCTTATAAGTTATAAGTTATGAGCTACAAGTTATAAGTTTTGAAAGTAGTCATTACTGATGCGCATCAGTTTTTAAACTGATCAGTACTGAGACAGATCACTTTTGAAACTGACAGGGATCAGTGCTGACCAGTTTCAAAACTGATACGGATCAGTATTGATCAGTTTTGATACTGATACGGATCAGTACTGATCAGTTTAAAAACTAATAAGGATCAGTACTGATCAGTTTCAAAACTGATACGGATCAGTACTGATCAGTTTCACAACTGATACGAATCAGTACTGATCAGTTTCAAAACTGATACTGATCAGTACTGATCAGTTTCAAAACTGATACGGATCAGTACTGATCAGTTTCAAAACTGATACGGATCAGTACTGATCAGTTTCAAAACTGATACGGATCAGTACTGATCAGTTTTAAAACTGATACGGATCAGTACTGATTAGTTTCAAAACTGATGAAAAATTTATAACTTATAACGTAAACAATTAGCTTATGTATATGTTATAAATATAGCGATAAGTCGCTTTGCCCAAACTATCTATTGTGAATTGCCCTATTCTGTCGAGATTTCCTCGTCATTTGTCCTTTCACAACTTGGTTGCAAAAAGTAAAACTTGCATGCAACTCGTTGGTTAATGAGATTTTAGGCACATTAAGAATTGAGTATGTTGGTCTACTACAACTGTCAAAATGACGTTTTGAACGTCAAAGTGCATTGACTTTTCTCGTTGTCCTTGCTATGGCGGCTGTATGTATATTTCTATTTTAATTTGCTCGTTTGTTTCACAACTTTGACGTTTAAAACGTCTTTTTGACAGTTGTAATAGACCGACTTTTGATTCCAACAGACTCAATTGTCATACTTTGTCTGCGACTTTGAGTAATAATTTCACATCTAGTGACTGAAAAAGCAATTATCACTCGGTTCCATAAATAACTATTACATGTTACAAAGAGCCATTAACCACTAAAGTTGAATTTTCAGTGTATTTGTTTCCATTTAAAGTATTTTTGTAAAGTAATTACATTTAATGTGAGCAATGCTATTACCTTTACTCTATTTCCAACCAAAATAAGTTTCGTGCACTTTATTTTTACCTATTCGTTGTGTACCCTCGCTTTTCCATTAACCAATTAACTGTTTACGTAAAACCGAATGCATTGCAGCATTGAAAATGAAATGCTCTTATTCAGTGATGCAACATGTAGTACAATCTTCATTTCAATATTTATCGATTTTTTTTAAAGTCACCCTGGATACCTACAGACCTGGATGTAACGTTATAATTTGCAGCTGTTTCGTTTCGCGAAAAGTGTGTTATTAAAAGCAGTCACACGCCGGGTTATCTCTTATCACTCTTTTATCTTTCAAAACAGCAACAAAGATTTGACTTTGTTGCTTCATGAGTGGATTATCAAATGATATGAAGTGGCTGAATTAACATGTGACGATGTTCTTTGGTGTAGAAAATACAATTTTTGTTTTTGTTTTTTTACGCCGTTATGAAATGTTGTCCTTCTCAATATCTGTAACAAAATTGCAACCAACTCATTCATGATCATGCTCAGTGACTTAAGTTCTGGTTAAAATCCAGTGACCTTCGTAAGATGTAACAATAACTACAGCTCTATGACTGACTAGGCAGTAGACGATAAAATAACAATCGTTTCAACAAAACTTATTTCGTTCAAAAAAGGAAAATTCTGGTGACTGTCACATAAAAACTTTTATTGTAAAAAGAATCAACTTGCAACTAAGTTTCATTTTTCCTAACAAGATATGCAACACACAAAAAAGTTCAAGGTTCTGACAAATTATATCGCTGTGTGGTAGATATAATGTGCTTCACAGCGCAATGATGAACTAGAACTTAATGGGTTTTTTTACGTAATATTTGCGGTGGGTGAGATAAGCACAGTGTAGCGAGATGCTGTACATTCAATTAAATGATGCATAGAACAAGAAAGCGAAAAGAGAAATAATGCCAAGAGACATTTATGTAAAACGGAATGGTGCAAACTCACTGTAGGATGATGAAATGGATTTGCGAATATATTTAAATTTGTTGACTGAATGTTACAGTTATTTGTCAGTTTTCTTATATTTTTAAACAATAAAAAACTCAAACAACGATGTCAGAAAATAGGTATAAAATAACGCGCTACTAAGGAGAAAAGCATTAGCTACAAATTAAAACCCAAAAAAAATAAATAAATTACACTCGACTGCTGTCATAGTCGAGAGGGAGGATAATCGTGTATTTTCAGTGCAAAAAGATTTTCTTAGAAAATTCCTTAAAGGATTTTTTTTGATTTCCAATGATTTTCTGTCATTTTCTTTGATTTTCATGGATTTTCTTTGTCAACTTCTGAGGATTTTCTTGCATTTTTATCCTATTTTTAGGGATTTTCTTTTGATTTTCTTTGATTTTCAAGGATTTCCTTTGATTTCCAAGGATTTTCTCGCAACTCGAGCACTTCGAGCATTTTCTTGACAATTGATTTTCTTTTGAGTGCAAAAGGGTTTTTTGCATTTATCTGCACCTCGGTCAAGGTATAGCGGATTTTGTTTGATGTTTTGCATGTCATCATGAAATTTACTATACTTTGACAGAGACTGGCGTCATTAATTTACACTCGACTGCTATCATAGTCGAGGGACAGATAATCGCATCACGTATTTTCAATGCAAAATGATTTTATTAAAGAAAAATCCTCAAAGGATTGATTTCCATCGATTTTCTGTCGTTTTCTATGATTTTCATGGATTTTCTTTGTCAATTTCCGAGGATTTTCTCGTACTTTTATACGATTTTCAGTGATTTTCTTTGATTTCCAAGGATTTTCTTGCAATCCAAAGCATTTTTTGGTGGATTCCTAAAGAATTCGAGCATTTTCTTAACAATTGATTTTCTTTTAAGTGCAAAAGAAGTTTCTACGTTTATCTTCTCCTCGGTCAAAGTATAGCGGATTTTATGGTTTGATGTTTGCCATTTCATCATGAAATTCACTATACTTTGACAGAGACTGATGTCGTCAATCAGCGACAATTCACGCTTTTAGTGTGCCGTCAATACATGTCATAGTATACAAAATTTCATGATGTCAAGTGACGAAAAATGGTATGCTTGTTCATCACGTTGCAATAAACACCTGGATATTCCAGAGCCGTAGATAGACCTAAAGTATAGGAGGGGCGCGCCCAATTAATAAAACCTAAAAAAATCACAAAACAATCGCCGAGAATCTTGTATATAATTTTGACGCTTTATTTGATTTTTTTTGGTCGAATTTCGTTGAAAATCTTCTCTGATTCTCTCTAATTTTTTTATTTATGAAGGCAGAACTTTCTTAGTTTTTCTTAGTTTAGTGTTTAGTTTTTTCATACATCGCGCCAACTGTGTTTGCGAAGCATTATATTGAATTGACGCTAACATAAGAACAAATTCGTTAGCTTAGGACTAATGCAATAATTACGTCGACATAGAGGGAGGAGGGGTTTAAAAATGAGTCACAAAGGGGGTGGGTAGTAAAAGAGCTATTTAAATTTTCCGCGCTGCGTATTGTATTGAATAGTGGATCAGCAGAGCACTGAATGACTGAATCAAAGTGCTACTAAGTCTAGTTTTTCGGTAGAGTTCAACAACAAAAACCTCTTAAAAGGTAGAATGTGTCCGTAAGTCCGCTTCCA
>CM055404.1:142478991-142526777 GCA_029228625.1 Pseudolycoriella hygida
ATTTTCTCCAAAAAAATTTTTCTGCAAAAAAAAATTTTCTCCAAAAAAAATTTTCTCCAAAAAAATTTTTCTCCAAAAAAATTTTTCTCCAACACCTTCGGCTACCATCGGAACACTTCGTGTCACCTTCGGCTACCGTCGGAACACTTTGTGTCACTTCTTCTCGCTGATTCATATAACTTAACTGAAGAAACCAAGAGTCTACGTATTCTTATTCAGAATTTAGCAAAAAATGCAAGATGGCGTCACTTTGACAGTTGGCAGCCATTTTCTGAAAATCCCAAAAAATTCTTCTGATCAAACTCAATTACTTTCCTGAAGAAACAGACTCTCTAAGTATTGTCTTTCCGAAGCTAAAATTCGAACACCAAACAAAACCTAATTTAGTGTCTGGGAAAATACAAAATGGCACCGATTTGACTAGTGGCATCCATTTTCTTAAGATACCAAAAAATTCTCCTGACTAAACTCTATAACTCTCTAGCTATTGTTACTCCGGAGCTAAAATTCGAAAACTCCGAGCATTTCCTAAATAACACTCAAAATTTACCACTTTTCCACATGCCACGGCTTTTCCAGAATTTTCCCGGAAAAGCGGCATATGAAAATTTCAGGAAGAATACCTGTCTAGTTCTCGAGATCGAAAATTATTAATAGATAGAACATAGATAGATAGATAGATAGATAGATAGATAGATAGGTAGATAGATAGATAGAAACCGACAGATCAGAAAAAAAGTTTTCATAATGATGCGAATAATAGAAAAATCGAAATCCCATACAAAAATGCCATTTTCAAACCTCGATATCTCACCCAATTTAGATGAGTCTGGGCCGCTGCGACGTTGTTTTTTGTAAAAATATATTTAAGGTTGAGGGAGGCGAGGGGAGAAAACTCAAAAGTTCGCCTATAGATGGCTCCTTGTCCCAAAGGTTTTTGTATGGCGTTTTTTGAGTTTGTGGACTTCTTTTTTGGGGTGTGGGGACTGTGTCACGCCCTTCGCTACCGCTGCGGGCATGATTCTATCTGAAACAAAATGTCTTCGGAAAGGGGAGTATAACAAAATGTGTCGACATGCGAGCACTTGTGTTGGGCTCATTGGGTTGCTCTGGTTTTCTTTGTTTTGGGGATGGGGTGGTGGAGTACTGGAGTGGTTTGAATTGGGGTGTAGAATGTGAAGTATAGGGCGCACCATCCTGCTCAAGAAACTTTTCGTCCAGGCTAGGAAGAAACTTGGTGGTTGACTTATTGCTCACCGTCAAGAATTCCTTTGACAGTCTGCACGTTTTCAAGTTTTCCCAAACGTTCTGGTAGTTTTCTCCCTTTCTTCCTTTAATAAGACTCTTAATTAGCTGCCCATGAACACCGATTACCAGTTCTAGTCCTTTAAAGCCACTTCTACTACCTTCCTTTGCCAGCTCGTCTGCTTTTTCGTTTTCTAGGAGATCTGGGCACACTAACCAGAGATACGGTGTTAGGGTTGCCAAGTTTTCGTTATATATTCAAACATTCTAGTACATGTTCGTCCACTTTCTACCGGTTTTCGAATTACTTTCATGTGTAACCAACCAAGATTTTTCTCACTACAATACCAGATATCAGGTTCTGGATTTTTTGCTTTGAATTGAATATTTAAAAAGTCCCTAATTTTGTACAAAGTTTTGCGTGCTTCTTAACTCATTGGTTGTAAATGAAAATAAAAGCTCCAGTAGATGGCTCTGACTACAATACATACTATCTCGTCCTATTGCTATTTCATTCGATTAAACGATTCTTCATACAAAATCTGCTGGCGATCTATCAAACAATTAACACAACCATCACAAGTACATACGAATGTAAAGCCGAAAACCATTTGCTCACTAAAAAGACGGCCTTTTTATACTTCCATTTACAGCGTTCAAGTTTCAAGAGAACCTACTCCGGACGATGATTCAAATAGAAAACACATATTTCGAATTAGGTAAATCGAGCGTGAAAAATTGCTTGATAATTTGTGATCGAGGTGCTATGGATGCCAGCGCTTGTAAGTAGAATCGATTGACCGGGAGAAGGAACAATGTTAATTAAAATTTCATCCCCCACAGACATTTGCAAGGATAAATGGGAACAGTTAATGTCAGCCAACAATTGGAATGCCATTGAATTGCGAGACAATCGGTACAACCAAATTATTCACATGGTTTCGGCAGCAAATGGTGCAGAAGATTTTTACTCCGTTGAGGTGAGTTTTTCCGTTCATCAAAAATAGATTTTCTTTTGTATAACCGAGAATCAATCATCGACAGGAACATGCATGTCGTTCAGAGGATGTTGCTCTAGCTCAAGAATTGGACTATAAATCAGCAGCAGCTTGGGTGGGTCATCCATATTTCGATGTAATCGACAATTCAACAGATTTTGAAACTAAAATGAATCGTATGATCGAATGTGTATGTCAAAAACTTGGCATCGATACTGGCGATCGGTTGTTGCGAACATCACGCAAATTGAAATATTTAGGTAAACAAAATGTAAATATATTTTTTTAATGATTTTGTATGCACACAAGTAACACAAGTTCATTTGTCATTCGTATTGTAATTGGGTGGAATTTCTATGGCAGTTGTTGCCTTTCGCATTTCACGTTCAGGTTAGGATCGAGAGGGGGCCTTAATAACACCCATAGGGCATAAATAGCAACCGTAAAGTGTTAATAGCATACAGAGGGCGTTAATAATTCCCATAGTTCGTTAATAATTCCCAGAGGGCGTTAATAATTCCCAGAGGGTGTTAACAATTCCCAGTGGGCGTTAATAATTCACAGGTGAAGTTAATAATTTACAGAGTGCGGTATTAATTCTCACGGAACGTTTATAATTCCCAGAGTGCGTTAATAATTCATAGAAGGCGTTAATAATTCACAGAGGGCGTCAATAATTCCCAGAGAGCGTTAATTATTCCCAGAAGGAGTTAATAGTTCACATTGGGCGTTAATAATTCCCAGATGACATTAATAATTCCCAATGGGCGTTAATAATTCAAAGAGGGAGTTAATAATTTACAGAGGGCATTAATAGTTTACAAAAGACGTTATTAATTCTCAGGGGGCGTTCTAATTCGCAGAGGACGTTAATAACTCATAGAGTGCTTTAATAATTCCCAGAGGACGTTAATAATTCATAGAGGGCGTTAATAATTCACAGAGGCCGTTAATAGTTCCCAGAGTGCGTTAATAATTCCCAGATGGAGTTAATAGGTCACATAGGGCGTTAATAATTCCCAGATGGCGTTAATAATTCCTAGAGGGAATTAATAATTCCCAGAGGGCGTTAATAATTCATAGAAGGCGTTAATAATTCACAGAGGTCGTTAATAATTCCAAGAGGGAGTGAATAGTTCACAGAGGGCGTCATAATTTCCAGATGGCGCACACTGCGGAATATGTGAATATATGTGGGCACGTGCGAATAACTGTATAAGACGGTGAAATAGAAATCGTTGGTCTTCAGTAAAGTTGTTCATGATGAAATAACGAACAACTTTGCTTAAGATACAATTTGCCGAAAAATTTTATCCCAGGAGTTATGAGCTGTTTAAAATGACATTTCTAAAAATGCAGTGTTCTGGTCGAATGTAATATAACTCTTCAAATGTTTGAGATAGAAATATTTGGTCTTCAGCGAAGTTGTTAAGCATAAAATAAGGAACAACTTTGCTAATTTTTAGGAAAAATTTTATTTTGGAAGTTATGAACTGTTGAAATCTGAAAATTAGGTTTTACATTGCATATGAAAATTTTCCCAGTTTAAGTGATCATAACTTCCAAAATAAAAAATTTTTTCTTCAGCAAAGTTGTTCCTTATTTTATGCTTAACAACTCTGCTGAAGTCTAAATATTTCTATCTCACTGTCTTATACAGTTATTTGTACGTGCCTACATTATTGACACATTCCGCACTGTGGGGCGTTAATAATTCCTAGAGGGCGTTAATAATTCCCAGAGGGCGTTAATAGTCCCCAGATGGAGTTAATAGTTCACAGAGGGCGTTAATAATTCCCAGAGGGCCCTAATAATTCCCAGAGGGAGTAAATAATTCCCAGAGGGCGTCAATAATTCCCAGATGGTGTTAATAGTTCCTAGAGAGCGTTAATAATTCCCAGAGAGCGTTAATAATTCCCAGAGAGCGTTATAATTCCCAGATGGAGTTAATAGTTCACAGAGTGCGTTAATAATTCCCAGATGGAGTTAATAGTTCACACAGGGCGTTAATAATTCCCAGATGCCGTTAATAATTCCCAGAGTGCGCTAATAATTCCTAGCGGGAATTAATAATTCCCAACGGTGGTTCATAATTCATAGAAGGTGTTAATAATTCACAGAGGTTGTTAATAATTCCCAGAGGGAGTCAATAATTCCCAGAGTTAATGATGCCCAGATGGCGTTGATTATTTCCAGAGGGCGTTAACAATTCACACAAGGCGCCAATAATTCCCAGATGACGTTAATAGTTCCTAGAGGGCGTTAATAATTCCCAGATGGAGTAAACAGTTCACAGAGGGCGTTAATAATTCCCAGATGGCGTTAATAATTCCTAGAGGGCGGTGGTCTGTCAGTTTCTGTAAAAGACTTTATACCCTCCTGGTGTTATTAACACCCCAACAGAGGAGACAAAAAGGACAGCGATGCGAACCTTCTTCTATCCTAACATTATTTTCGATGCAAGTGCAAAGTAGAAACAAAAGAGAAAAGAAAAACATAAACAAAACAAAAAAAGGAAAAAATAAAAAATAGAAAATGACAACCATGGGAAACTTCTTCTCTACAACAGACCTTAGAATTTTTGCACAGAAATTTCCATATTCCTATTTTCGATTTTACTTTCGTGTTAGTGATACCAACAGTCAATCATTACCACGTTGTTCAAATATGTAATACGATCGCTAAACTTCATTTTAACATTTTACAGTATCAAGTTTGCCACCCGACTCCGCGTTTCCAGAGTTCCAAGACTTTGAAGTCGTCCATCACTACCTACAATCAGCCGGACCAAAAGTTCAGGCACGTTTGCGAAAACGTGGCCAACAAGGCCACTGGACCTACATTCACACGATTCGTCGACCGCATGTCCACAGTCAGTCAATTGAAGTTAAGACGCAACTGAACCATCGAGACTACATGAATTTATTGGCTCAGAGCGATGACGCTCATTTTACCATTTACAAAAAGCGCAGATGCTTCCTCGTCAATAATCAATACTTTCAACTAGACATTTACAAAGAACCCAGTCATCCGAGGTGAGATTCTTGTGTTGCGGTGTTTTGGCGAATGTTTTTTTCAACCATTTTTCCATCAACAGATGCAAAGGACTTATACTTTTGGAAACGTATTCGTCATTAGATGGCGATAATTTGAGAAATTGCTTGCCAAAGTTCCTAAACATTGTCGGAGAAGTTACCGGTAATCCAAAGTACTCAATGTTCAATTTGTCGTTAAAAGAAGATTGGAGTAAAAGCAGAAAATTTTGTTTTTCGTTGCACGGTAAGTTCTTTTCGATTTAAACATAAAATTAAAACGATTTGCTGGTTGGGGTGAGTTTTGCTTAAAATTTAAATATTTCCTTTCCTGTGAGAAAATTAGATTCTAACCCAGCCAACAGTTAAATGTGGTTTTCATGCATGTCATTTCTACGTTTTCATTTTCAGACTAACATTCATGTAATTCTTTGTTTGCTACGAAATCGTAACGTATTTTATAACAAATTCAGGGTACGTAACGTGATTGTGTTTTGCGTTTTTTGTTTGTTCTTAATGAATGAAACGAGAGGTGTGCGTTGGTCAATGACTTAGCTTTTCATATTGACTCATTTACTACCCACGCGCACATCGTGATAAGAGTATAGTGTGAATGTAACGGTTTTTTCCGATCAACAAACTTTAACTGAAAATTGAGAATTAAGAAAATATTTACACACTGCAAATGTAAATTAAGAGTAGTGAGATAGTCACAGGTGGTAGTGACAAGTGACCCTGAAGTAAGTTTTTTCCATTGTTCATGTTTCTTTCCTTTAAAACTCAATTTGTGACGAGCGTTGGCCACCACAGCGAAACGGTCCACTTTTAGTACGCCGTAATATGTGCACTTATTGTTATGCCAATAAGAATGAAGTTCGCGCGAATCAGGGGCATGACAATCTTTTGTTTTGATCTCTACAAGTAATACTCAACGTAAATTTAGCTGCAGTTACGACCGAAGCCGACTTCATTGCTGATTTCACCTGATTTTCTCGCAATGAAGTTAACCTCGGTCGCAATCGCTTCAACATCACGTTGAATATCACGTAAAGATTAAAACAAAAGATTGTCACGTCCCTAGCGCGAGTGCAAATCATTCAAATAGAAGCAACCAAGCCCGTCCAATTGTATTAATCTTTAAAATAAGTTTGCCAACGACATTAGAGAGTTTGGGCAAAGCGACTTATAGCCGAATTTATAACTAGAAATAATAAGTTATATGTTTACGTTAAAAATTACAAGTTTACGTTACGAGCTATGAGTTATAATTTATAAATAACAAGTTACAGGTTTACGGTACAAGTTATAAGTTTATAGCCCAGATCAGTATTGTAACTAATCCCGATCAGTTTTAAAACTGATCCGAATCAAAACTGATCAGTTTCGAAACTGATCCGAATCAAAACTGATCAGTTTCGAAACTTATCCGGATCAGTACTGATCAGTTTCGAAACTAATCCGGATCAGTACTGATCAGTTTCGAAACTGATCCGGATCAGTACTGATCAGTTTCGAAACTGATCCGGATCAGTACTGATCAGTTTCGAAACTGATCCGGATCAGTACTGATCAGTTTCGAAACTGATCCGGATCAGTACTGATCAGTTTCGAAACTGATCCGGATCAGTACTGATCAGTTTCGAAACTGATCCGGATCAGTACTGATCAGTTTCGAAACTGATCCGGATCAGTACTGATCAGTTTCGAAACTGATCCGGATCAGTACTGATCAGTTTCGAAACTGATCCGGATCAGTACTGATCAGTTTCAAAACTGATCAGTATCAGTACTGATCAGTTTTAAAACTCATACGGATAAGTACTGATCAGTTTCAAAACTACTAATCGAAATCAGTTTTGAAACGGATCAGTTCTGATGCGGATCCGCTTTGGAAGTGATCAGTACTGGTCTGCATCAGTTACAATACTGATCTGGGCTATAAACTTATAACGTAAACTTGTAACTTATAACGTAAACATATAACTCAAGACGAACAGCCATATGTATGTATGTTATAAATTTGGCTATAAGTGGCTTTGCCCAAACTCTCTTATGCCGGCGAAAGCATAAACCTTATTAGAAAAAAATGTGTTCACTTTCTTGATTTAAAGCTTCAAGTTTTTTTATGTGAAAAAGTTTTACGTGCACATTTCAGTGTACTTTCCTCAATTTCCCGACTTTTTCGTGTAGAAATCTTATTTTCTGTGTACAAATGTTCAATTTAATATTGTAACCGTCAGAAAACTGAACAAAATGCATGACGTGTACAACACTTAATCACATAGAGCTTTCATAGCGTTTGCATTATTTACAACGGTGCAATGTTGCGTGGAATGGTCCATAAAACTCTTCACATTTCATTTACAATACACACATTCACACAGAGACATCATCGTCGTATTGTATTCTCTGAGTTCATTGCGTTTCGTTATAATCATTTACGGATATGTCTTCGCTGGGCACCCGAAGAAGATGCTCTTATTCACCACATAAACTAAAAACATCCTCTCGTTTAACTTAGCACTAACAAAAACTGTGAAAGTTTCGAACTGCCCGTATTTTCAAAATTGTTGAGGGCGGTATCCAATTGCCCATTTTGGTTGTTTAAATTTTAAAAATCTCAACACATGGTCAACTACCACCGCGTAAGGCAAATTGGCCAACAGTAAACCGTAAAATTTCAACAACCTCTTACGTACGTACTGACCGATTTGTAGTGTATATTGATCACATAATCGCTTCCCCCCTCTACTCTCGAAATGTATGAAAAAAATGTTGAAATGTACGGAAGCCCCCTCCCCCTTAAGAAAGTATGTACTTTATGGACAAAAGAATGTGATAATTTCTTAGACCTGTGCAAAGTACGCCGATTGTGCGTTGGAGATGCCACAATTACGAAAAGCAATGTCCATACGTCCGTTATTCTGTCTTTACCTCTGTACCTCCATCCAACATCAAACGTTTTTGAAACAGAAAACGTGTTTTTTCGAGGGCAACCGTTCCGTTGTATAGTACAGCATGGAATTTGCTCATTTGGAGTGTTTAGTGAAAAAAAGAATTTCAGAAAACGAGGCAAAACATATGCAAGAGACCCGAGGGGTTCACTTCATTTTTTTTTTTTTTGGTACAGGCTGATGGAATTTTTGGAATTTCAGTGGAATTTTTGAAATTTTTTTATGGAATTGGAAGTTTTGGTACAAATTTTTGACCAGTGCATAACCCCTCGAAGAGACCCGTACGCATCAGAATAGATGTGGCAAGGGTGCCGAAAGGGCGATATCGAAAAACCCGTCTGAAGCAACTGTGAAAAAATTTTGGAAAAAAATTTTCGAAAACAAATTTTTCAACAAATTTCCAAAAAAAAATTTAATTCTTTATGTAGACAAAAAAGTTCCCCTCAATTTACTCCACGACATACCACTAAGGACCCTTCAAACCAGATTACTCAACCAATTTTCTTTAAGTTTTTTTTTTGTAATTTGTGGAAGTCCATATCTTTCATTCAAAACCTTGAATAGCGATTTCCGTGGTAATTTCGCGTTTTTCACGTTTTTGACCACTTTTTCGACAATAACTTTGAAAGTTTTCGACCAATTTTGCCCAAATTCAATTTCGTTGTCTATTATTCAATTATCTTACAGGCAAGGTTGTGCTCGCTAGTCATTTTTTTTAGCGACGCTAACGTTAACGCTGGTTTCAAAAAATTCTAGCGTCGCTAAATGATTCGCTAGTCTAAAAAAAACTAGCGCGCTAGTAGCGGCCGCTACTAGCGGTCGCTAATTTTTCGCTAATAATCCAAAATCTGGAATAGAAAAAACCCCAAAAATTTTTGAAAAAATGGCTTTCGGTCGAAAATAGACTGATGACTTGTGATGAACAGCCCCATATTTTAGCGAATCCATTAGCGATTAGCGTAAAATATTCGGATTTTAGCGAGCGCTAATCGCTACTAGCGAGCAGTCTTGAATTTTAGCGTCGCTATTAGCGGCGCTAGCAGCGGCGCTAGCAGCGACGCTAGCAGCGACGCTAGCAGCGACGCTAGCAGCGACGCTAACCCAACCATGCTTACAGGAAAAAAAAACAGTTTTTGAAAATCGGAAAAGATTTACGCGATTTATATAGCAAAGACCAAAAATTACTTAAACGGCTCTAGCTCGGAGGTTCTAAACGGTGTGTTTGAAAGGTCTGGACATGCCTGAGAATTTATGGAAGAAATTTTTTTAATTTTGAGCTTTTGAACTCAGCCAAGAAAGCGCCATATAAAGCCCATATAAAAGAATGTTTTGTATTTGAGTGTGAGTAATCAAAGTATGGGTCAAATATGAGCAAAATTTGTGCTAGGATGTAGATAGATGTTTGGTGTCAAAGGAAAAGTTGTTGGGTTGGGTGTGTAGTGTGCCAGGGTGACCAACAAAATGGCCGACTGTGGTATGGGACGGATTTAGGGGGAAAATAGATTTTTTTTTTAAATTTTGTTTTGACGATTATAGATGTTTCGTGTCAAAAGAAATTTTTTTTCGACGAAAATTTTTTTCGCCGAAAACTTTTTTCGTCGAAAATTTTATCGCTGAAATTTTTTTCCTGAATTTTTTTTTCGCTGAAGTTTTTCGCTGTTTTTTTTCGTCGGAAATTTACGTCGAATTTTTTTTGTTTCGGCTGAAATGTTTTTCGCTGAAAATTTTTTTTCGTCGAAATTTTTTTTCGCTGAAAATTTTTTTTCGCCGAAATTTTTTTTCTCTTTTCTTCCAAAACTACTGATATCACAACAAAAACCCTTTTTAAAAGGGAAACGTGGCGCAAGTGCTCGTCTCTTCTTCCAAAACAACTGATATCGATTTGGGTGACGCTTACAGCTTCGGAACTCAAAAAATTCTTTTGAAATATTTTCAATTTTGATTAAAGAAATGCGTCACATTCTACAGGCCCCTATGTCCGACAATATCGATTTTTAAAAAAATCGAAAAAATACGTATGTCTCGACTTGAAACCACGATTCTAGGCATGTATCACTTGCCCTGATCCGAAATACGTGGTAAGTCCATTGATCGCAGCTTTGGCGATATCACTCTTAATTTGTGTGGATTCGAAAAGTAAACGCGAAATTTCACATGTAGAATTAATTTGATACGGGAACGCATACTATGGAACGTATGGATTTTATAGCTTATGTTTTTGTGTAGTTCTACAGGAGAAGAATCGTAAGATTGTGCAACGTTTCGTTTTAGCTCGTTTCACCGAAAAACCGAGTTTTACATGCACAAAATGCAAGCGAATGCGTGAAAAAAGAGATAAAAGAGAAATAAGAAAGATGCACAAGCTTGTGATTCTCTTCCTGTAGTATTGAAATGTTGCGTTTCTTTGTAGTCTTTGGATTAAAACTTTTGATATTTGTAATTTGGCGATCATTTGAGTGACAGTCTCAACATTTTGAATTGAACATTTTTTCAGATCCCAAAGATGAAACGGTCGTCACAAATGGCTGCGGCAAAATTATCAATGGAAAGGCGTAAGAATAAAACAAAGTTCGCAATTTATTCGAACCCCTAAGTCGTCGTTCTACATTTTGAATCAATTGGCTTTAAGTAAGAAAAAGTGTTTAGAAAAAAGAGTTTTGTTTTATCAGTTTCGTTTCGGTGTTTGAAAATAATTGAAAGAAATTTCAGTGTTCAATTATTTCATTTTTATTAAATGTGTAAACCCACTCGTTGTATACAAACATAAAGGAAATTCTATGAAAATGAAGTGAACGTAAGGTTTACAATCATCTATGTACTTAAATTAAATCAAAAGATTAAAGTAAAATTTCTTCTTCAAAAAAAATGGTAACAGTAGACGTAGTAAATGCCGAGCAGTTTTAGTGAAAAATAAAAAGATTTTAAAAATTTAAAAATTAAAATAAAAGTTCGTGTTAATTAGACAAATCAGAAAAATAGGAAATTCTCAAGTGAAATTTCGATCCCCAAAAAATAGTAAACAAAACTTCATTTTATGGTCCAATTAATGTCTATTTTTCACCTACATGCGTCAAGGTTCATTCTAATTTTTTATCAAGTGAATAGAAATTGTGTCTATAAAATGATAGAAAAATTACAGTGTGAAAAATCCATACGGAACATTATAAAACCCATTGACTTTCTAATTAAATAGAAAATAAGATTGGCTTGGGCAGTTTGTGCATCTATTCCTTGGATTGGAAAAGAAATTTGTTAGTTCACTCTTTCACTAAACCTTTTCTTCCATGAATGAACAAGAACGTCACTGCCGTCATAAGGAAATAAACTTAGAGAAATTCAGCGAAGATTTTCAACGAAATTTGGCGAAAAAAATCAAATTAGCGAGAAAATTGATCAAAATATTCTCGGCGTATGAATTTTGTCTCTAATTGTTTTTCGGCAAAATTCATATAAAATTCATAACTCCAAACTGGTCAAAATTTTGCTTATAGTACTCCGGTAGCCAGACTCCTATAAACGAAATTTGTTGTATTGAACGAGTTATAACCTTTTTATGGATAATCATTTTTTATAGCAAGCGTGACGTCATTTGTGAACGGCCCCTTATGACGGGAGGTCGAGGTCACTTTGGGCAAAACTGTCTTTAAGTTATTCGCAGTTTATTTCGAATTCTTAAGATTCTTAATTCGAAAGCAAGTTTCAACCTAGTCGTTCGACTGATTTTCCCATAATTGGGTGGCGAAAGGTGACAGAAAGTAACTTTTAAATCGTAGCTTCGCTACGAGTTAGAGACTGCCATCATGAGGAAAAAAAAAACTTAGAGAAATTCAGCGAGGATTTTCAACATTTCAACAAGATTTTCAAAATTCAAAGAAAACAATCGCCGAGAATCTTTTGTGAATTTTGTCGCTAGTTTCGGCGCAATTCTTCGCTGATTTTTCCAAATTGTTTTTCCTTATGAAGGCAGTAAGAGTTTGGGACGGCATCAAGCTATCGATAGCTTTCTCTCCTAAAGTCGAACATTTTTCTCTATCAACATTCGACTTTCTCTCGTGTTTTCTCTCTCTGATATAATTCTCAAATAGAGCGTGGTTTACATCACTTTTCATCAGGCAATACTAGCCGCCTGTCGGTGGCGTTATCAGCGCTTATTTTCATAGCTGAAACTAAAGTATCCCTGTCGGTGGCGCCATCTATTTTTTTCGTAGCTGAATAGGATACGACACACAACTGAATCCTCACTCTACAGATCGTGCCACTAGTTTTATGTTTGTCCGTATTCAGCTATGAAAGTATGGATGACGCCACTTGAGAAAAATTTATTTAGCGTGTGTTTACAGATTCCTAGTACAAATTTCACACAAGTTACAGAGTACTCACATTAGATTTATCACAATTGAAGGTCAAGTTGGTCAAGGTGTTACTTCATGTAGTTATCGCAAGCTGCCGCGGAATGCCCTAAGCCTACATTCTAAGGCAATGTGCTTTATCGTCTGTATTTCAGGTCCACAGTCACAATCAGGTACGCTTATATAGCCCAATTTGTGCATATGATAGCCACACCTTCCATGTCCTGTACGGATCCGATTTAGCGCTACCCATTGTCTTCTAGACAGAGACTCGTCTTGAGGGGTCACCAATAAGATTATTTATATCGCTGTTGTCATTTTCCCACTCCATACGTCACTTGTCGACCACATTAAATCTGTCGACAGACAAGCTAATTACAGCTTTGATGGCTGGCTTTCTGGATTTTAGTCTGTTTGCTCTGCTAAGTTCTTCGTCTTGGTGTATGGTCAGCTCCTCAAACTGCATAATTTTCTGGAATTCTCTCACCAGGGCATTCTGTCGTCTTATGTGTGGGAGTGCACCATTCGATAGCACTGAAAGCCATTCTGTTGGAGTAGACTGTACAGCTCCGCATATTGTTCGTGGAGTGTCATTCAGCTGAGTGTCAAACTGCGCCCATAGTTTAGCCACACCGGTGAACAGTATTCCGCTATAAGGAAAACTAAAGCGAGAGATGTCCTCAGTGTTTCGGCGTCGTTGTGTTGTGGACGATCGTTGTGTTTCACTTTTTGTCCACAGAAGGTCAATTTGAGTTGGTAGTTAGCCATTTGATTTACACAAATGGAATGTTATCGACTCCCTTTTAGCTGGAATGGGAGTCAAAACCCCATTTTCTGAAAAAAATTAGATCCTTGTTGAGTATGTCTTCACTACCAGAGAAACTATCTGATTGGGCTGTAAGCGCGTTGTCGTTGTTGAGAAAAAGGAGTAGTTCTATGTTGAGACGTTAATTCAGCCATGAAAAAAACATAGATGTCACCACTTGAAGTCCGGTCTATTATCAACAGTAATTTTGTAGAAATTTCCCTGATAGATTGTGTCATTAGTTTTATGTTTGTCCGTATTCAGCTATGAAAGCATGGATGACGCCACTTGAGAAAAGGGAGTAGTTCTATGTTGAGACATTAACTCAGCTATGAAAAGATGTAGATGTCACCACTTGAGGCTCGGTGACAAGACACGGTCTATTGATAAAGAATTCCTTCGTTTTTCAAGAAAACAGAGCTACAAACAAAAAAATCTTGCAGATAAAGAGGTTGCGGAAGGGGTTTGAAAGCCCAGAAAACGTCACGAACGCTCCATTTCCAGTTTTTTTTTCTCGTTGCCAAATGTTCCACGACACATGATCACAACTGCCCTCTTCGAAATAAATAAAAATCATGGAAAAGTCAAGAAATTTTAATCGGAAAGTCATCTCATACTCTCATGTAGTTGATATTTGAATTTTACTTAAAACTTACAACTAAATAACGCATTTTAGAATTATTATCTTTGTCAATCATTCAGTTGAATGTTAATAAAATATCATCCAATCTTGTGGCTATGATCTTTAAAATAAAGGGAAACTTTAACTCATATATTTGTCCTTCTACAATGTTTTTTATAAAATTTATTTTTATAAAATAAAAGTTTTTATTATCCAAAAAAAAGAATAAAAACATAAAAAATAAAACAAAACTTAATTTAAAAACGTGTAAAAATTGTAAACAAGAAAGTGAAATTCTGAATTTATTGTACATTTATTGAATGGACACAAACCTATAAAACCAATGATAAACGATGTAGTCGTCTATCTTGACTATAAACTTAAGAATAATTTAAATGGCGAGTAACAGAACATTGACTTTTGAATGCTTTTGCTGCTGAACATTTCTTTCGCTAACATTGTTTTTTCGGACAGAATTTACACAATTTTTATGCTGTAAATCATAAATCCAGCCAATAAACAGATTGGATTAATCCCAAATAATTGTTGCAGTTTTTAAAGTTATGCAATTTTGTGTCGCTGCGTCGATGACTAACATGAGGAGTCGTTGTATTAGTGTGCGAAGCGAATAAATCGCGTCTGAAAGCTCAATTTAGCAAGTCAAGTTGAGCTTTCAAACTTATTCCGTTCTTACAATTTTTGTCGGTTTTGTGACGTAAGGCTTCGGTAACGTAAAAGACGTGTGCCGGTAAAAAAACCGTGGCGGCGTAAGCACTTTTTGATTTTAGTAGACGCGGTGGCTGCGTAAATCGGCGCAGAGTGGTCTTGGCGGCAGCGCGAATCGGCGTTCTTCAAATATTTTTGGAGGCGGCGACGCGCGTTTTTTCACTGGCGGCGGCGTTTTCTAAAAAAAACCTAAATTTCCAACTTTTTTCAATTTTTGAATTTCATTTTTTGTCTGAACTACTCCGACGGCGATGGCTGCGATGCAGTTTTCTTACTCTCCGCGGCGGCGCAAATCGGCGTAAGTCAAAACTATTTTCAGCGGCGGCGGGCGGCGCACTTTTTTGGCTAGCGATCGACGCGACGTGCTCCTGCGCACAACTCTACTAACGATGTATTTGACATAATAAACAATCTCTCTCGATGAATCTACGCGTTTGACGCGACGTCTCCTCATATCAACTCATACGAAATTTCTTGACAATCACCCGCCCTGTTAACTTATATGTCAAAGTGAAAGCTTTCGATGTTTCTATAGAAATTGAAAGCTCTGAGCTTTCAACTTACGATCTTCTAAGTTATCAGGGCAAATTCAACATTGCGCAATTCTGACATAAGCCGATGCCGCACTCAAAGCTTGAATTGATGCGTTAAATTCGACAACGGTTTCTGTCAAAGTGGAGGGAAATTCATGATGGGATGCATAAACTTGACAGTTTAAACTTCTAATCACGAAATTTGCTACACATTAACAGAAGCCGATGTAACATGAAACACGTCAATAACGTTGTAACGTAATAAGTAAATCCAACGAAATTGAGAAACGATCTACCAAAATCGATATTTCGAAATGACGTTACTATTTTTATCGATCATAGTTACCGTGACGCAAGTCTTACCGCCAAAAAATATACAAGATTTTTGTACCAAAAATATTACCATTGTTAAGATCATTGGTAAGTTGAGCGACCAACTTCACTTTCGTCAAATACGTCTCTTTTCTCGATTGTATGTGTAACCTAACGTGCGGCTAAAGTAACACACCAAATTGAAGTTAGTTGTTCGCTCCAAACTTCACTCTTGTTGTAATTTTTCAAGTTCGCTCTTCATAAAGAAATAATGAGAACCTCCTCGCAGCGCTGTGAGGCAAAAATGTATAGCTTACAAAATCTGGAACGCAACTCGTGTACTTAAATACTTTTATTCATCCTTGCCTTTATATTTGTGCAAATAAGTTAAGCTCATAAGATAATTTTAACGACATAAACCGAAGCAAAATGAAAAAATAAAACAAAATTTTTGCTTTTGCTCTTATATTCTTTTAATGAAACGAAAATTGAAATTTATTGATTTGTGAGTCGTAGTAAGAAAAGATTTACAATGCAAACGTTTAACTAACTGTACTTAATTACAAACTATTATGAAATAAGTGAAGTCTTTTCAGTTGTCGGTTGATTGATCGGTTTTCTTTAAAATTTTCTTTTTAATTTTGTTTTTGTTTGATCAAAGACTTCATCCGAAACCATCAAACACAAAATATATGTAAAGCAAATATATTTTTACAATGTACCTCTAATATCATTAAACAATGTAAATATCAACAAGTTTTAGAAAACACTGAATTCAAATAAATATAAATTTTAAATAACCTTGAACGGATGTTTTTGCCTTCTTTCACCACCCCACGGAGTCGAGGAAAATCAGAAATCCATCACACATGGCTGTCCATAGAAGAAGTCAGATTTATTTTATTTGGAGATTCCGAAATCCCTTAGTTTGTTAGGATCAAAAGTCGGTCTATTCCAATTGTCAAAATGACGTTTTAAACGTCAAATATCGCATGCTTGGGAATCGTGTCACTCAGCTTATTCGTACGGCTAGGTACTTCTTACTTTACTTTACTTTTTCGGCGCTACAGTCACTTGTGGGCCTTGGCCTGCTGGAGAATTCCGATCCAACGCTGTCTGTCGTGCGCCGCGTGTTGCCAGTTTCTTATTCCGAGCGTGCGAAGATCTTGTTCGACGCCATTAATCCATCGAAGTTTTGGGCGACCAGCCCCTCTACGTCCTTCTGGATCGTTGCGGAATAATTTTGAGGGGACTCTGTTTTCATCCATGCGTGCTAAATGCCCCGCCGACCTCAGCCTTTGGACTTTCACCACTGCCACTTTATCCGGCTCGCCAAAATCACGTTCCAATTCAAAGTTATATCGCCCCCGCCACCTTTCCCCCTCGCGCATCGCTCCAAATATGGTGCGGAGTACTTTGCGCTCAAACGTTAGGAACAACTGTTCATCACTTTTTTTCATCGCCCAAGATTCGCAAATCCGTAGATCAATCCTGGACGGATAAGTGTGTTGTAAATATGGCACTTCGTTTTCTTCGATATTAACTTTGAGCGTAGATCATGGGGCGCGGTAGCGATGCGCCCGTGACGCAAGTCACCATACGAACAAAAAATTCGTAAAATTTTTTTTCGTAGACTTCTGAACCATATATACGGCTAAGTTTTGACTCCCCCCCCCCCCTTGCGACGTACCCCCCGGAAAATATTTTTCCTGGATTCTACGGAAAATTTTAAGGCGAAGTGTATCTACACTCATTAAAATCGGTTCGGTGGATCCGAAGATCCGACCTTTAGAAAATGATCATTTCCTACACAAAAAGGGCTGTTTCATAGAAGCCAAAGTTAAGTTAGCTCCAGGGCCATTTGTATGAAAAATGACTTTTTTGGCTCGTGCTCGGAAACGGCTCGATAACTTTTCTTGAAATTTTGCAGGGACGTTCGGGTGGGCATTCTACGCCATATGAGAACCCCTATGTATGTGTTTGTGTGTGTAGTACATTTTGTATGAGGCAATGGTTCGAGATAGAAGTTCTTGTTGTAGAGGAAGTTTAGGGGCTGTTCACAAATGACCTCACGCCTGCTATAAAAAATGAGTATCCATAAAAAGGTCATAACTTGTTCAGTACAATAAATTTCGTTTATAGGACTCTGGCTACCCCCCAAACAGGGGGTGTGTTTGGGGGGGGGGGGTAGCCGGAGTACTATAAGCAAAATGTCTGACCAGTTTGGAGTTATGAACTTTATGGATTTTATAGCAAGCGTGACGTCATTTATGAACAGCCCCTTAGGCGATCATTTTCGACAATGGAACTAGCAGCCGCCGAAGCGCGATGTCGGCGGCTCAAAAAAAAACCTTTTGACATGTTGTAGAGGCAGTTAACGGGATCATTTTCGCCCATGGAAGTAGTAGCCGCCGCGCTTCGGTTTGGCGGCAGCGGCGGCTCGAAATAATGCGAAACATTACAATCACAACGAAAACCCTTTATAAAAGGGAAACGTGACGCAAGTCCTCGCTCCTTCTTCCAAAACAACTGATATCAATTTGAGTGACGCTTGCAGCTTCGAAACTAACAAAATTCTTTTGAAATATTTTCACTTTTGATTAAAAAAATGCGTCACAAATGCCGGACTCTCTCCAAGACATCATGTTTTGCAGTAAGCAACGTTCCGTTTACTGGTTTGCATATGATTATTCGGGGGTTGAATCCTTTCCTTTGATTGTTTATACGTTTGTAGAACTTTCGTGACTCATTTGCGCTACACAATCTCTCTAGCTGAAGTAGCGTCCTATCTTCGAGATCTCTCTTCTTGCTCCAGTGCAAACGTTTTTCCTCCTTCCTCTTTGTATCTCGCATCTGCAGTCACTTTCTGTGCTCTCGTTCTTGCAGTTTCCTTTCTTAATCGCGCAGCGTTTTTACGTTCTGTAACATGAGCACACTCCGCATCAAACCAGTGATTACTTCACTCACCGATTGCCAGTCGAGAGAAGTATCATCTGGTTGAACTTGTTGAAGCTTTGTGCTAATGTTTTCAACATATGTCGCCGCTATCTGTGGATCTCTTAGTTTGTCCAATGCAAAATGCCTCACAGTTTCTCGTTGGCCATTATGAAGCCGGGCAAGATGTGATCGCAGTGCTGACTCCACAAGATGGTGATCAGAGTCGACATTTGCTCTCCAACATGTTTTGACGTCAATTACATCAGTGAGGTGTCTTCCGCTAATCAATATGTGGACGATTTGATCAGGTTGCAAGTTGTCATTGGGGTGCTTCCAGGTAGCTAAATGTCTGCTTTTATGTTGGTGGAAGTTACTTTTCACTACAAGGTTTCTTTCAGCCGCGAAATAAATCATGCGCTGTCCGTTTTCATTCGTTTCATCATGCAGACTGTATCTTCCAATTGTTGGTCTGAACACTTCCTCTTTACCCACTTTGGCGTTGAAATCTCTCAAAACGATTTTGATGTCGTGGGCCGGTATTTCATCATAGATATTTGCGAGCAGTTCATAATATTCGTCCTTGACTATGTCTGACGATTCATTATGTGGTACGTGTACATAAGCTAGGGAGTAGTTCTTAAAACAGCCTTCAATTCGTAGCACGCATAATCGCTCGTTGACCTTTCGGAAGCTTAGAACGAGGTGTTCAAATTTTTTTCTAGCTACCAAGAAGGCAGTACCAAGTACATGGTCTCGACTTTTGCTGCTATGAAAGGTGATCCGGTGATAGCTACCTGTTGTGAAACTGTTCAGCCTTCTACTAGCTGTCTACTCCAGTGGAAGATTTCAGTCGCCCTCCATCCGCTGTTCAGCCGCCCGGTTGTCCACGTAACGTCTTTCGCGAGGTGGCGTTTTCTTTCGGAAGTGTGTCGGAAGTAGCCGCTTCCATCTTGAAAATTCGAATTATCTTGCATTGCATAACCCATGTCCTCAACCAGATCCTGACAGAATCGGTCTACCCGCAGGTTTGGAAGGCGGCCAAGTTTTTTCCAATTCACAACTTACTTAAGAACTTTCGGCCCATAAGTATTCTTCCTTCGCTTTCGAAAGCACTGGAGAAAGCCATGAAAGTGCATCTTGTTGAGTTTGATGAGTCAGTATCAGACCGGTTTCCATGCCTGTCATAGCACGGCGTCTGCTTTGTTGAAGGTTTCAGACGATATACTGAATGGGTTCGAGCAAAGGAAGTTGACAGTGCTCTTGTTGCACGATTCCACTAATTCATTCAATTCTTTCGATCCTGACCTTTGACCTCTTACGTAAGAAATTAGAGGAGCATTTCGAGGTTGGCGCTGAAGTTCATTACAGGAATCCCCATTGGATGATCTCATTCGTGTCGAGAATAACCGAAAAATGTCAAAAAACCTGATGGAAGTTCAAAAGTGGGTCATACCTCCGAATTGTAGAAGTGGCCATATCCCAAGGATTGGGCCCCATACTTCCCCAAAACCCTGAGTCATGTCACTTAATTACTTAACCGGCACGACAACCCATTAAGGATCTTGGCCTTCTTCAGCATCACCATGCTTCTCCAACCGGCGGTATCCGCAGCTAACGTCTCCCAGCTGGATACAACAAGAATTGCATCATACCTACCATCTGGATTTTGGACGCCGTTTTAAGGATTTTTTTCGGAATGCGATGATCTTCCATTCGTTGTACATAACCGAGTTAACGCAGTCGGTTTATTTCAGTGTTTCTGACTATGTCTGGCTCCCCATAAAGCTGACTAAGCTCATGATTGAATCGTCTGCGCCATCGGTTCTGCCTACTGGTCCAAATATTGTCCGCAGTACTTTTCTTTCGAACGTATGCAGCGATTGTTCGTCTCTTTGTGTCAAGCACCACGACTCCGAACCATACGTAACCACCGGTCTGATCACATATTTGTATGTTGCGCATTTTGAATTTCAGCTTACTGACTTGGACTTTAAGATTTTCAGAAGGCCGTAATAACTCCGGTTGCCCAGAATTCTTGGGCAGAAAGACGTAGTCGGGCAATCTCCTTCGATACCACCCTTAAAAAAGTTACCTTTCTTAACGGGAAATCAAAACATTAAATGTTAAGTATGGAGTGAAGGGTAAAACTGCACTTTAGTGCTTTTGACAAGAGGGGGGAAGGAGGGGTGGGGAATTGTGGTCCTTTTCAGGACCAATGGGATACACGTAAACAGCCTCCTCGTGGCGTATCCTGGGTAAGTATATACTTAGCGAATGTTTACACAAGTAAAGCGCTGAAGTTTCCAGTATTACGCGCTTTACATATCACAAAATCACTACTTTCACAATACATAACACACCAGCGCCACCTACAATGTACTTACCTGTTGTCTGGCATTCGTCCCCTACAATTTCCATCCAACAACTCCCATCACCCTACCATCCTTTTTGGTGTAAATACGTTAAATACAATTCTCCATATAAAAACTTTGAACTCCTCCCCCCTCCCCAACTGATCCGATCGCCACCTATTCATTGTATATTTGTGATGTGGGGATGGTACCCCGCAATTTCCCCCCCCCCCACTTCTTTCACCCTCTTGTCAAAAGCACTAAAGTGCAATTTTTCCAAAATCGTTTTCACCACACACACAATTATTGCTTTCGTTCCAAAAATCGTTTTCACCTCGCTTTCACCACACCTATGTATACGTGGTGAAAACGATTTTTGAAACGAAATCTGGAACAGTCCGAGCTTCCGTGCTACACTTGCTGAGATATTTGCGAAAAAGTTTCACTTTTTCGACCATATCACCGGAACCACTTGACCGATTTTGCTGATCTTTGGACTTGAATCATGGGACATGTGTACCTCTAAGCCAAAAAAAAAAAGTTTAGGGTGATCGGATCAGCCGTTTAGAAATAAACGACGGGCAGGAACAGACGGACAGATGGACACTTTTGTTATTACTGATTCGTCATAACTAGAGGATAATAGATGTATCTCTTCAACTCCCACCTCGATCTACCCCAGTTCAGGACTCGTTTTGATTGACTTGATAGTGAGACTTAGTTCCTACCCACCATATCCTATCCCACCCAAATCTCAAACTTACGTATGTTGGGGTAAATGGACTGGTTTCTTGTTCAGGTGCCTAGTACACTTGAAAAAATAGGGACGTCAGCAATTGTCATAACCAGAACAACCATCGAAAATTACAAAATAAACAATTTGAAGGAAAATATCTCATCTTCACAAATTACTCAAAATGAACCCGAACCTCCAAAAACAGGCACCCTTTATAAGCGAGTAGAAATGAAAGTCGCTGACTTTGACGTCAGAGGAGCCGTCAAATTACTGAGTTCAACAGATTCTTTAGCCTCCCCTAATGCCGAAACTATTAAGTCACTACAAGCCAAGCACCCCAAGCCCTCAAGGCCACTGACAATGCCATCACAGCCGTCGAGTTCGGACGAAAGCCTACAGGTTTCCTCCTCACAAGTGAAAAAGTGTATTTACTCATTCGCTAATGGTTCGGGCTCAGGACCCGATGGATTTAGACCACAATATTTCAAGGATATGGTCTCAATCTCTGCTGGCAGTGCGGGGGTGGAGGTTCTAAATGCAATCACCGACCTGTGCAATTTTATGCTGCGAGGTCTCGTCAATCCGACTGTACGTAAATATCTCTTCGGCGGCGTTCTATGTGCATTTAAGAAGGAAATACGGGGAATACGACCGATAGCCATCGGCTTATCTATACGAAGACTTGTAGCCAAACTCGCTTGTAAACACGCCTATAGCGTTATAGGCGACTACTTTGGTAAAACCCAATTTGGTTGCGCAGTAAAACAAGGCTGCGAAGTTGTTCAGTAAACTTTTAGTCGTCGAAGCGAGCGGATGTGTTACAAAGTACACTCCACGAGAACTTACGTATCCTCTTCAAAGGCCTCCCGAAAAATCCTCCTTAAAATTGATTATGAGAGCGCCTTTAATTCTATAGAGAGAGATAAAATTTTAAATGGAGTGAAACAAAAGACGCCGCTCTTATTTAACTACTTTTGGCAATGCTATGCAGAACCATCACTGCTCTCATATGGCGATAACATCATTACATCAGCCGTTGGCGCTCAACAGGGTGATCCTGCAGGAGGATTTTTATTTTCGCTATCCTTACAATTGATGAAATCGAATCAGAGCTTAATCTGTGGTATCTGGATGACGGTACCTTATGCGACCTCCCTGATGTAGTATTGGAAGATTTTCAACACTTAATCCAATCGTCAAAGGATTTAGGCTTGAAGGTAAACGCATCTAAATGTGAATTATATTTTTGTTCTGGACATGTCGATCTAGATGTAGTACGAAAGTTCCATGAAATAGCCCCGGGAATGGAAGTGATCAACGACGACGGCCTTCACCTGTTGGGTGTCCCCATTTCCCTCCCAGCTTTTAATCACGTAGCGACCTCGCTGATGAAAACGGCTAACATTATGTTTGATCACTTGAAGAACCTTCCTGCCCATATAGCACTCTTCCTACTGAAAAATTGTTTCGCCATACCGAAACTTACCTACTTCTTACGCACGGTGCCAGTTTGGAAATTCGAAGAGTTTACCAGCCAATTCGATTTATTATTAAGAAATTCATTGGAATCAATCCTGAACGTTAACCTCAACGATAAATCCTGGGTCCAAGCCACTTTACCAGTTTCGTTTGGCGGATTGGGTATAAGAAGCGTAAAAGATATTTCCCTCCCAGCTTTCTTGAGTTCGACGCATGGTGCTATGGATATCGTCTCCCATATTAACCTCTTTCCAGACGGTCATCCTATGAGCCATGTGCAGGAATCCTTGGAAGCCTGGAATTCTCTCAACCCAACATTACCAGCGCGACCACTTTTCCAAAAGAACTGGGACATTATAAATTTAGAGCGCATTATGAAGGAGAAACTGAGTTTCACAAATCAAATTGACATAGCCAGGCTGAAGGCACTACAGCGTCCTGAATCTAATGCTTGGTTAAATGCGTTCCCCTCAAAACATATCGGCACTTTCATGGTCGATAGTGCTATCAGGATCTGTGTAGCGTTAAGATTGGGAACACCAATTTGTAGACCACACCTCTGCGTTTGCGGAACAGCTGTCTCCGAACTTGGCATCCACGGCCTCTATTGCCAAAAAAGCGCTGGTCGCCACGCAAGACACTCTGAAATGAATTCTATAATTTGCCAGTCTCTAAGCTCTATTAACGTGCCGTCAACCTTAGAACCCCCGGGAATGTGCCGTTCGGATGGTAAAAAAGCTGACGGCTTGACGTTAATACCCTGGTCTAACGGTAAATGTTTGGTCTGGGACTCAACATGTTGTGACACGTTTGCCGACTTTCATCCACATCCGCAGGAAAACACAAAACTTAACACATATTTTGCGGAGCGAACGGACGTGTTTTTCATAGTGCAGCGTTTTTATTCATGGTTTGTCACGAATTATGATTTTTTTTTTAATAATAATTATATTGAGCAGTGTTCTTTTTAATGAGTTTTTATATCTATGTGAGTCAGTGATAGTGCCCAATAATAATTTTCTATCGAAAGGTAAGTTGGAAGCATTTTTTTTTTTTTTTTGATATATCAACTATGAGAAATCCGTGAATAAGTGAAGTGGATTTGTCATCTTAATTTTTCATTCCGTTTGCATAATTATTTCTGAGTGAATAAAACTTGTGTAATTCAATTGATTGTGACTTCTTCATAGAGGCCACATTTTGATTACATTTGGTTGTTTTAAATAAAGTTTATCGTAACTGCAGTTATCTAACCGCCAAAAAGTTAATTTGTATTGGTGTGTTATTATTCACACCTGTTTCATTGTAACATATAGTCAGGAGGCTTACAGATAACGTGAAAATTTAGACTTATAGTCGAGTAGCTTGATGCAATTTTTTCTGCATATGAAGAGTAGTTAGTACTACAGCTTATTGAATTTATTTACATAAAATCATTTCACCTGTTGAAAACTTAAAACCCAATAACTTAAAACCGAATCATAATTAAATTTTATATAAACTTTCAACAAAAAATCATACAAGTGCAACCTAGAATTGGCTCATCAACGTAAGACCGAACTAAAAACCAAAATTATTTATAGAGCCAATTGTATGGTTAGTAATTTAAGCTAATTGTTTGCTTTCTAGTGTAAAATTGCTTCGAAATACCAGAATATAATATATAATATAAAATAATATATTTTTAACCATACTATTTAAATCATTACAAACAGAAAATTCGAAAAATCACACGTAAGTCCACTTGTTAAGTCCTCTATCGTCTACTGGAAATTTGGAAAATGAGTCAAATGTTAGATATATATTATCAGAATGTCCGTGGACTCAAAACAAAAACAAAAGAATTTAAAACTGAACTATTATCTAGCGCATATGATGTAATCCTGCTGTGCGAGACATGGCTGAGGCCTGATCTGTTCACATCTGAATTGTTTGACGACAGGTATACAGTGTATAGGAAAGATCGGGACAATGAAGCGATTGATAAGCAAGATGGGGGTGGGTGTGTGATTGCTGTAAGAATTGTTCTCATCTCAGGTTGTAAAGTTTGAGCTTGAGAACGATATATGGGTCAAGAAAACGGTGGAAAAGTCTTTTTTAATATTAAATATATGGAACTTGATAGCAAGCTTGTCACCTATCAGAAGCATCTCGAGAAACTTGTTGAGATTGTCATGTCGGTAAATGTAAACGACACGTTTATGCTGGCTGGCGACTATAACTTAGCAGACAGCATAACATGGTATCAGGATTCGCAGACTGGTGAATACAGTGCCATGGATGTTAAGGGTGCCATTGCAAGTGAATTAGTAGATACTCTGTCGTTATGCAATTTCAATCAAGTAAATGTAAATCGAAATGGTATAGGCAGAACACTTGACTTAATCATTACGAACCTTCAGCCATGCCAGGTTAATGTAGTAAGATCAAATGATCCACTAGTCCCTGAAGATGATCACCACCCTGCACTAAATATAAGTGGAAACGTGTCACAATTCAAATACTTAGTTGAGAAGAGACCTCCAAAAACTAATTTCTATAAAGCGGACTACACTAGGCTCGACGCGGAACTGATGAAAATCGACTGGCTTAGTGAGCTTATAGGTCTAAAATTTGACAATGCGGTAAACAGATTTTATTCTAATCTGGAACCGTTTATTGATTCAATTCCCAAAATTGTCTTTCCAACTGGGGATTATCCCATATACTATTCTAACGAGCTTAATTCATTGATAAAAAGAAAAAACAATCTGAGGATGAAGATTAAAAACGAAAAGTGCGTTGAAGCCAAAGCTCATCTTAGTGTGGAGTTTTCGGAAGTTCGTAAGTTGGTGAAAGTCGGTATAAAATCTTGTTTCGATGATTATGTGAAAGACTGTGAAACAAAGATTAAATCGAACACAAAATGCTTCTTCGCTTTTACGAAATCGCTGAGGAAAAGCAATTCATTACCAAATAGTATGAAGTATATTGACGAAGAAGTTAACGACAGAGTCTCTGTATGTAACTTATTCGCGAAGTACTTCAACTCAGTTTATAATCCGGTCATTCTCCCAGCAGATGAAGTCATCAGTGATCCGTTTGTCAACCAGACGGAATCATTAGATCTGATGTTTACACCGGCTCAAGTTGAGATAGCGCTGAAGGGGTTTGATAGAAACAAGGTTGCTAGTCCGGACAATCTTCCGATGATATTCTTCATGAAATTGTCAATGTCGCTGAGTTTACCATTGAGCATCCTTTTCAACAAATCTATGTCTGAATGTAAGTTTCCTTCAAAATGGAAAACCAGTTTTGTTTCGCCAATTTTGAAAGAGGGAGACAAGAGTAATGTCGTAAATTACAGACCTGTTAGTATTTTATGTGCGATATCAAAAATATTTGAAAGACTAGTATTCAATGAACTATTTGATAAGGTTAAACAAGACATTCATCACTCTCAGCATGGTTTTTTCAAAATGAGATCAACCCAAACGAATCTTATGGAGTATGTATCGTTTGTCGCGGATGCCATGGTGGCTGGCGGTCAAGTAGACACAGTCTACACAGACTTCGCGAAGGCATTTGATAAAGTAGACCATGGCAGACTATTATTCAAACTAAGTTCCTTCGGTTTCTCAAAAAACCTAGTGAGTTGGTTTTCTACATACTTACGTCATCGAACACAGGTCATCGTCATTGGGGGATCCAAATCATATAGAATTGCACCCACATCGGGAGTTCCTCAAGGATCAATTCTTGGTCCTTTATTGTTCATCATATTCATTAATGACCTACTCGAATCACTATCATCTTGCTCCGCTTTCGCAGATGACCTTAAACTATACAAGTCTATCAGTAACACCTACGATTGTGAATTGCTTCAGGAAGATTTAGTGAAGGTTGTGGATTGGTGCAAAATCAATAACATGTCTTTAAATGTAGATAAATGTGCAGTAATGTCAACCACACATAGCAGAGATAAAATATTATTCGACTATACGGTTGAAAGTGAATTACTGAAAAGGGTAAAAGTCAAGACTGATCTCCGAATAATAATTGATGATAAACTGTCTTTTAATGAACAAGTGGACCATATGACTCGAAAAGCTTACAGAATGTTGGGATTTATTTTTCGTTGTGGAAGGTACTTTCAATGTAAATCCAGCATGAAACTTCTATTCTCAACGCTAGTCAGAAGTCGGCTCGAATATTGCTCGACAGTATGGAATCCATTCTACTCTAATTCCATAGATCAAATAGAAAGGGTTCAAAAAAAGTTCACTAGGATGTACTATTTTAAGTTCCGTATCGCCTATCCACGTCCTCCATATAATGAACGGTTGGAAAACTTGAAAATGAGATCTTTGGAAACGCTGAGACTTGAAAATGACGAAATAGTACTTTATAGACTGATCCACGGCCAAATTGACTCTTCACTTCGTCATAAAATCTACTTTCATCAGCCAACAAGAGCCACAAGACAAGTTCCGATATTTTACCTGCCGAAGATGGTTACAAATTACCAGGAGAATTCGCCAATTTATAGGATTCAACGCAACCACGATGTATATTTCCAAAATTTAGATGTGAAAAAATCAAATGTAAACTCATTTAAAAAACTAGTTCGAAATTCATTCATCTGGTGATTAACGAAATCGAAAGTTTCGACATGGACGTTACATTTTCAATTTTAAATTTTACTGTGCTATTCTTTAAAAATTCGATTTTTTTGTTCATTTTTTATATATTTTATAAAAGACTAATTTGTTATTGGGCCTCGGCCTGTTAATTGGTCTATAAACAAATAAAAAAAAAAACAGCCGAACAAGCCGCTAAATTAAAACACGTAAAATATAAAGAAATTAAGGACAACAACTTTATCTTCTGTGCTTTTTCAGTGGAGACAATGGGTACCTTTTCTTCTGAAGCTTTAATTTTGGCTAACAAAATAGGATCGAAGTTAATTGAGGCCAGTGGTGACCGACGCGCGAGAGAGTGTCCTTAGCGATTCAGCGCGCTAACGCCGCGTGCATAATGGGGACAATCCCAGCAACCCGTAGGCTGGATGAAATCTTCTATTTGTAGCGAAAATATTCTGAGAAAAGTATTTAAAGTTTGAAAATAAAAAATACAGACTTAAAAAAAAAAAAACAATTTGACTTATGTGAAAATTGCGTTGTCTTGTTCAAGCTGCACATGTACTTACACATACTTACACGTGCAACACAAGAACTCAGGAATTTTATGGGACATGCATCAAAACGTTTGAAAAAACGAAGTAAACATTTCTCTTGAAATTCACTAGTCAGTGACATTTCATTCATTTATAAGAGTTTGGTGTCGTTCACAGCAGGGCAACAACTCAAAAATGCAAAGCAATTACGCCGAAAGGCCGCATATTTTGATAAATTGTACACTGGGGCCCTTATGCAGCCTCAACATATACATAAATAGCGACAATTAAATGAATTGTAGATGACGCCGAAAGGCTGCATATTTTGATAAATTCTACACTGGGGCCCTTATACAGCCCCAAAATATACATAAATAGCGACAATTAAATGAATTGTAGATGAATTTTGTTCTGTAAAGAAATGTGCGTTGTGTGTGAGTATAATGAGGTTTCAAAGTATGAACATGTGTTTTGTGTGTTGATTGTGGTGTAGATTTTAGGTTTGTGAGCTGTTGGTTGATCAAAATAATTTCAATGGAAAAGAACTTACTTGAGCAGGACTACAAAGTTTTTTATTAAAATTAAATCAGGTGAGTGGTACAAAACTGCCATGGGAAACCTTAGGCGTTAAGTCTTTAATAGTTTTTTTGCATGCGCAGCTTGAACAATTTACAAATGTGAAGGAAGCAGTCAGTGATTCTGAGTTGGACTTGCTACAAGAAGTCGTTTCCACTTGTGTGTATCTCGTCATCAAATAAAACAAATAAAGTTCACTGGTCAAAATAGTTATCACAAATCAATTTAATTCAATTTCGTTTCCAAAGTCGGCTGAGGTTGCTCCGTGTGCAGTTTCACTAAATGTCGATTGAAGTTGGTGATATCCCAACGTGAACCTGTAGCTCTACATTGCGGATTTGTTCTGAGTTGCGGAGTTATCGCGGAGCAGCAAAATGGACAAAGTATTTTCGACACAATTCTCTTCTCGCCACGTCGGTTTTTTTTCCATACTTTGGACACCAAATTTTCGTCATAGATTGGAACGCTCTTTATGAAAAGCTCAGTAATTTAATCATTTTACTAGTTGGATAATTATCAACGTATACCTGAAGAAGATTCGGCGTATACCTATGAAGCGACTTTTTCGTAGCAATCAGCAACTGTACTACGTCGATCTGTAAGCAATCGAAATAAGTTTCAACCATTACAATTTTGATCTTGAACTTATTTTACATCCGTAGAGCCATTGGGATTCATCAGCATCAGACGGTGTAGTAACGGATCTGAAAATATTCATGAACTTCTGAATAAAACGTTCTCTTTGAAATACTTTCATCATTTCATGCAGTTAGACAAAGAAGAAACAATTAAGATTTTGAAAAAGTCAAAAGAAGTTTTTGAAATTTTTTATTGATTCACGGTGGATGAGTTCGAATGTTTGTGCTGTTTGGGGACGTTGAAAAAACCAAAAACATGGACATTTTCGAAGTTTTTTGTTATTCACAAGATTTGTACGATCGAAAACTGCATCACAGTCGCCAAATGAAGAGTCGGGCTAGCGACGGTTAGAGGTTTTTATGTCCGATTCCTAAAAATAGAAAAAAAAGTGTCAAATCTAATGTAAAAAATACAAACAAAAACAATAACAATAATAGGAAATACACGCGCGACTTTCAAGTGTCACCACAGGTGAGTGCTCAGAGTCATCTATGTTTCAACAATAAAATTTTTCGAAGTGATCTACTACCAAGCATTATTATGCAATAAGGTGGTAAGCCATATCACAACAAAAACCCTTTTAAAAGGGAAATGTGACGCAAGTCCTTGTTCCTCCTTCCAAAACAACTGATATCAATTTGGGGTGACGCTTGAAGGTTCGAAACGCAAAAAATTCTTTTGAAAAATTTTCACATTTCATTAATGCGTCACAAATGCCGGACCCCCAGTGTTATAGTTTTTCTAAGCTTTCAGCTTTCATACGCAAAAATTTGACTTCCTGTACAAAAATACTCGATAAATCCAATAAAGTCAAATTTTTGGGGTGTGAAAGCTGAAAGAACAGAACAAGGACTTGCGTCACATTTCCCTTTTAAAAGGGTTTTTGTTGTGATATCAGTTGTTTTGGAAGGAGGAACAAAGACTTTGAAAAGTGCTAGAGAAATCCATAAGAATCCCATAAACCTAGGAAGCTTCATTGGATGACCTCACTCATGTCGAGAATAACCGAAAAAAATCAAAAAACCTGATGGAAGTTGAAAAGTGCTAGAGAAATCCGCAAGAATCCACAAGAATCCCATAAACCTAGGAAGCTCCATTGGATGACCTCACTCATGTCGAGAATAACCGAAAAATATCAAAAAACCTGATGGAAGTTGAAAAGTGCTAGAGAAATCCGCAAAATCCACAAGAATCCCATAAACCTAGGAAGCTCCATTGGATGACCTCACTCATGTCGAGAATAACCGAAAAATATCAAAAAACCTGATGGAAGTTGAAAAGTGCTAGAGAAATCAACAAGAATCCCATAAACCTAGGAAGCTCCATTGAATGACCTCACTCATGTCGAGGATAACCGAAAAAAATCAAAAAACCTGATGGAAGTTGAAAAGTGCTAGAGAAGTCCGCAAGAATCCACAAGAATCCCATCAACCTAGGAAGCTCCATTGGATGACCTCACTCATGTCGAGAATAACCGAAAAATATCAAAAAACCTGATGGAAGTTGAAAAGTGCTAGAGAAATCCACAAGAATCCCATAAACCTAGGAAGCTCCATTGAATGACCTCACTCATGTCGAGGATAACCGAAAAAAATCAAAAAACCTGATGGAAGTTGAAAAGTGCTAGAGAAATCCGCAAGAATCCACAAGAATCCCATAAGCATAGGAAGCTCCATTGGATGACCTTACTCATGTCGAGAATAACCGAAAAATATCAAAAAAACCTGATGGAAGTTGAAAAGTGCTAGAGAAATCCGCAAGAATCCACAAGAATCCCATAAAACTAGGAAGCTCCATTGGATGACCTCACTCATGTCGAGAATAACCGAAAATTATCAAAAAACCTGATGGAAGTTGAAAAGTGCTAGAGAAATCCACAAGAATCCCATAAACCTAGGAAGCTTCATTGGATGACCTCACTCATGTCGAGTATAACCGAAAAATATCAAAAAACCTGATGGAAGTTGAAAAGTGCTAGAGAAATCCACAAGAATCCCATAAACCTAGGAAGCTCCATTGAATGACCTCACTCATGTCGAGGATAACCGAAAAAAATCAAAAAACCTGATGGAAGTTGAAAAGTGCTAGAGAAATCCGCAAGAATCCACAAGAATCCCATAAACCTAGGAAGCTCCATTGGATGACCTCACTCATGTCGAGAATAACCGAAAAAAATCAAAAAACCTGATGGAAGTTGAAAAGTGCTAGAGAAATCCACAAGAATCCCATAAACCTAGGAAGCTCCATTAGATGACCTCACTCATGTCGAGAATAACCGAAAAAAATCAAAAAAACTGATGGAAGTTGAAAAGTGCTAGAGAAATCCACAAGAATCCCATAAACCTAGGAAGCTTCATTGGATGATCTCACTCATGTCGAGAATAACCGAAAAATATCAAAAAACCTGATAGAAGTTGAAAAGTGCTAGAGAAATCCACAAGAATCCCATAAACCTAGAAAGCTCCATTGGATGACCTCACTCGTGTCGAGAATAACCGTAGAGTATAACCGAAAAATATCAAAAAACCTGATGGAAGTTGAAAAGTGCTAGAGAAATCCACAAGAATCCCATAAACCTAGGAAGCTCCATTAGATGACCTCACTCATGTCGAGAATAACCGAAAAATATCAAAAAACCTAATGGAAGTTGAATACCTCACTCACCCATACCGTGAATACACTCACACACAAACACAAAAAAATTTTATATGGGATTTGTATGGGAGCTTCCAGGAGCCCTAGCGCCCAAACGAGGCCGGTACCCCCCTTTTTTTAAAATCTCAAATCTCGTAGAATCACCATCCGAAGCTCCCTGCAAAATTTGAAGAAAAGTTATCGATCCGTTTTCGAACGCGGGCCAAAAAACACGTTTTTCATACAAGTGCCAATGGAAATTTCTAACTAACTAACTAACTAACTAACGTAGGATATTTGCATTATCTCAGGTCCCTTGTATACTGTAAAAATTGCACTGAAAATCCAATTTTCTTAAGATCATAACTTCGGATCCACTGAACCGTTTTTAATGGGTGAAAGGTCGATTTCAATCAAAATTTTCCGAAATCCGAAAATCCTAATCTCAAGGGGGTACGACGCAAGGGGAAAAAGTCGAAACTTAGCTGTATATATGGTTCCGCAGTCTACGAAAAAAAGTTCTGATTTTTTTCATCGTAGGGGGACTTGCGTCACGGGCGCAATGCTACCGCGCGCCCATGATACATTTACTATCTCAGTTTTAAGTTTGACATTTGTGCGAAGAAACGTGACAGCAAATTATGTGGCTTACTACCTTATAGCATAATAATGCAGCTAAAGGTTAGCGGACTGCCCGAATGTACGGAAAAAGCCGACCCGAACCCGAATCAGTTTTATCGGGTTACGGGTTTTTCAAAATCGAATCGGGTCGGGTCGGGTATCAGTTTGTTCGGGTTACTGGGCTATCGGGTTTTTGAAAATAGAATATGGTCGGGTTCGGGTCGGGTCGGGTTTCTCTAAAAAAAGGTCGACCCGCTCACCTCTACTACCAAAAGATTTTTTTTGTTATTTGTGGAACTTATTTCTTGTGAAAATTAAGAGCACGTCGCAAAAATGTGAACTGTCAAATTTGCGATGTTTTTTTTGAAGAGAATCCTGCGTAAATAACAAATTATTGAAAATTATAGCTCATGTACCGTGAGAGGATGACTCTTGCACGAACAATAGATGAGTCATAATTCAAAAAGTTTAATTATAAAGGTACAAATTTGCTATGAAATAACATCGCAACCTAACTTTGGAATGCGATGATTTTTCAATGCAACTTCCGACCTTCACACTCAAACTTTTTGAATTTTGATTATCCTACTATTCGTGTAACAGTCATCCTCTCACAGCACATGAGCTTTAATTTTGATCAATTAGTTATTTACGCAGGATTCTGTTTTAAAAACATAGAAGGGACCCGTACGTATCAGAATAGATGCGGCAAACAGAGTTGATGTTACAAAAAGACTGGAACGTATTTAAGTAAATATTGCGTTCAAATTAGACTGTATTGGAAATTGCCCGTAGGGCAATTTTGAAAAACCCGTCCGAAGTAATGGTGTAAAAAAATTCTCGGAACGCACAAAATTGACCTCCAAGTAGAGAAAAATGTTCTCCTCAATTTTGTCTACAACATAGCAAAAAACTATTTTTTGGGCTAGGGCCGACCTTAGTACTGACCTAGGGCCTTAAATAGAGGCCTCGGATACATACTTCCATAGACAAAAATGTTTCCCTCAATTTGCTCTGCAACATAACAAAAAACATTTTTTTATGTTAGGGCCGACCTTAGGACCGACATGAGGCCCACTTGAGCCCTAAGCACAGGCAAAAATTCTCTTATAAATTGTCGGCCATGCCCAGATCTTTCAAACAAAAAAAATTTATGAAAATCAGAAAAGATTTACTCGAGTTATGTGCAAAAGACCAAAAACCACTTAAACGGCCCTAGTTCGGCGGCCCTTGGGCCGACAGTGCCCAGATTCAATACCATAAAATATTTTTCGACTACCTTTCAGGACAAAAAAAGTTTTTGAAAATCGTTCAAGATTTACTCAAGTTATCGTGTTGACGGACAGACAGACCGACAGACAGACAGACCGACAGACAGACAGACCGACAGACAGACAGACCGACAGACAGACAGACCGACAGACAGACAGACCGGCAGTCAGACGGACCGACAGACGGACATTGTTTTTTTCGCTGATTTGTCATCTGGAGGCAACAAAAAAAGTTTCCCCCTTACTCCCGGGTTCGAATTCGCAATGTAACAAACGTGGTAGTAAACGCATCAGACCTACGTACTTCGTACGGGTCTAAAAACATCGCAAATTTGACAGTTTATATTTTTGCAATGTGCTCTTAAGGCAGAACACTGATTATGGTCTCTTCTGTTTGTGATAGGGCCGTAGTAGAGCCGTGCGCCGCCGTCCGACAGCCGGAAAACTGTTAAAAAAGTGCGCCACCTGCATAAAAAAATATCAGTTAGTCGATCATACCGCCACCGACCTTTAAAAGATCGTCCGATATTCTAAACTGTCCTACAATGCATAAAAAACTTTGCGATGTTTTCAGATGAGAGATCTTCATGTATTTTCTCTCACGAATTCTCCTCCCTAAGTTTTTTGTGCGTTGTGTAATTTGTTGTTGTATTCTCTTCTCTCTCTTCTTCATCGCTAGCAAATCACTCTGAACTGCATTTCGATTCTCAGGTGTATTACGTTAAATTTTTCGGTATTCCAGTATCAGTAATGCAATTCTTAAACGAGCCAGTATCAGTAATGCAATTCGTAAACGAGTGAACTGCCCCTCGATTCTGATTACATACAAATGACTATGATTGGGTTTTTCCTCAATTTTTCGGTCATAAATAACGAAAACACATATATTTCGAGACGTTTAACAGCTTATTGCTGCATTTTGAGTCTTTATTCATTTCAGTCAAAGCTTACGAAAACAGGAAATTCCTCCACTGAACGACTGTCTGCATTTTAAACAAAAACCTTTAGACAAAACCCATATAAAAGCAATTAGTTCAGACGAAAGACCTTTTCTCAATCTACAATTGGAATTAAACTTTTGTACACTGCGCTGATGTTTTCTGTATCTCTTCTTAAATTCATAGTCTGATTCGTCAAAATGTGCAATGATTCCAAGACCCTGCGTTTCGTGAGATTATGTTCCACAGGTAAAACAGTCATTCTGTCAGTATCAGGTACGTGCCCAGCGTCGTGATAGTGGTGTACCAACGTAAATAATTATTTACAAAATTTTCAAAGAACATCGGTACATAGAGAATTTCATAACGAATTCACGAAAGCAAAGCGTCTCGAAATTGGTTGTCACGTGCCTGACCCACGCCTATTTCAGTGTGAGCATCAGGCGAGGCATTAGGGGGTCCAAAAAACGAAAGTCTCGACAAAGATGGTGGACTTGGCTAAAAACACATCTTTATGGTACCATGATAAAAAGTCAATGTGGGAGCAATCAGATCTGAGTGGATCTAGGGGTCGTTCAACTACAAAATGTGTGAAAAAATCCAAAATCCGCCAAAATCAATGAAAACATAGATTTTAGCCAACTGCTCCCTCTATCTTATCACTTGCTTCTAAGCTTTCATTACCCTTTTCTTTTTGTCCACTCCCTGTAAATATTTTTACAATTTCTGTCAATACATCCATAAATTCCTGCTTTAGTCCCTCTTCTGCTTCGATTTTCAGGTCATTATTTTTAATTGTCGAAATAATTTTAAGCGTTTTGTTATTTATCAAAAACTTATCTTCTACCTTAATATTTTAATGTTTCTACAATTTACATCTTCTCAGCTACAGAAATCCATCACCGATTTAGTGGCATGCAAACCACTTGCAAAAACAACTTGTCTAAGATTAAGAAATCCGCAAGCGGCTGATGACATTTATATTCCGACTTGGCCACATTTCAATAGTTTGACTTTCCTGGATGACAGTGCTCCTAATCGTACGTCGTTGTGTACATACATAACTCAAGATTGGACTGCGGTTTGCGGTTGACATTGAAAAAATTATTGATTTGCCTAATCAACCCTATGAGCTGCAAACAACAACAAAAAGTCCTTGCGTTTCATCTACGAACACTGTCCTTAAAACCAACCCGTCATTAGTGAAGCAACTTTTCCGTCCAAATTCAAAAGGAAGCTACAAAATTAAGCAGGAAATAGTTGTCGAAGAGTGTTTAGAAATCTTGCGTTCGGTAAAAGAAGGAAGCTCAAGCTCTGCATCGAGCGACACACCGAAAGACAGTTGTGAGTGCTATGGGGAGTACGTGACTGCTTGCCTAAAGGCAATGTCACAGTGGAATCAAGCGTTGGCTATGGCTGACATCTCAAACATTTTGATAAAATATCATCCAAATAATCCTAACTTGTGAACTATAACTATTGCTGGCATTACATGTATTGATCAAATACAATCCGAATAATTCTGAATGATGAAAATTAAATATTTTTGAACTGTAAATTTTTCTTCCTTTTATTTATCGAAGCCGAATATCACTTCTCATCTCTTCAACAAAGGTAAAATGACGACTTCACACCCTACCTCCTTAAACTCACGCTTATCAAAATGTCGGATGAAAGATAAGCCTGGTTCGAAGAAATAACAGGAGAAAATTTTGTCAAGATTAGTTCAGTAGTTCGATGTTTCCAATCCAAACTCACCCTTGCGCTTGTGAGAATAGTTTTTTCTCTCATAATATGAATGCAGCACCCAAAGTTAATTTATTATGACGCATCAAGCACGTACCACTTTGTCTTCAAGGTAATTTCGTCTCGACCACGATATTGGGCAAAATGGGAAATCGAATGGGGTGTGTACTAAAAGCATCAGGATTTGGACGGATACGAAGTAAAAATGTAAGGGTATCGTTTCATTAGAAAAACAATTTCAACAGGATAATCAATTTTTTATTTTAAATGTGCAATCCAATTGGATAGCAAACACATTTTCTCTCTATATGATCACCTCATTCTGCCATGATCGATGTCCTTCGTTTGAGAAATATGAACACAAATAATTGCGAATATTTTGCGACGATGTTGTCGAATTATTACTACCTTGAGCCGAAATTGGTAGTAATCTTTTTGAAAGTGGATCTTTTCTGAAAGATCCTGATGTAAAAATTCCAGTATCTAAATTTTCATCATCTGTTAAACCCAAAGGGGAGTACGTTTCACGCCGCATGCGATCAGTCATCAGCCAGTTATGCATGTATTGGCATTATTGGCATGTAATTACAGTAATCGCTAAATATTTTGTGATATTCTTCTCAAAACTAATTGACACTAATTGTTGATTTTCTCAAATAACGAAATTCATATTACACATCTAATAATCGGATCATCCAGTATCGTCATATTTTTCTGTCAAAGAAATTGTGAAAATCAGAGAATAGAACGAAAGTAATTGCTAATGTGTAACCGCCTTTATGATTTCTATCCTGAAACTAAATCAAATCATTTCCAACTGTCAAAGAACAATAGAATATGACAGTTCGAGCATACGTGCATAATGCCATCTATTGTCAAAGAGAATCGCGAATTGACAGATACACTGAGCGTGTGAACTAACACTACAATAATTTTTTTTTTGCGTATTTTATACCCCCTCCATACAACGAAGCAACTTCGGCTTTAGTTCCATTATATGAATCATTCGGGTATTTTATACCCCCTTCCATCCAACGAAGTAACTTCGGGTTTAGTTCCATTATATAAATCATTCGGAGTTATTGCGTTGCTCAGAGCACACGTCGTTGTTGCGTTTAAAAATTTGTAGTTTTCCAGTAGTTGGAGCTCGTGTATAATCTACTGAACAAAAAGTTTTTTGCCTTTTTTTTTGACATCTTGTGCATCGAATTCTTCGATAAGTGCGACAAACATGATGAAAAGAAAAACGAAGACTCGTTCGAGGTGAATTGGCGTCCATTTTGTAGCAAATTCTGTACTTAAACCAGGGCCTATTTTTGAGAATTAATTCCTAAAAATTCTTAAAAAATTCCTAAAAATTATTAAAAGTTCCTAAAATCTTAAATTTGAGTTTCAGGCTAGATGTAAGCGAGGTTAACTTAATTTTTTGCAGATTAGCTTTCGAAGTTGAATTTCTATGCTGTTTTGTATAATTACATAATTTGAGAATTTTTTAAGAATTTTATGGAATTTTTAGAGGCCCTGACTTAAACATAGTTACTGATTTTATTTTATTTCTTTATTTTGCAGACCTCAGCGGGAAAGGTCAGTTACAACCGAAGGTATTTATAATAACGTAGATTTTGTACACGCAGCTACGTCGAACATAGGAAACGAAGTCCTGGTTCAAGTAAAATCCGGTGAGACTTACGAAGGAGTTTTCAAAACATTTTCTTCGGAGTTTGAGGTGAGTTTCTTTAGTGCCAATTTATTGTATAATTACTAGTAAGGATTACTATCAAGTCCACCAGATCGGGTCCTGACCTGGTTCTGACCTGGATTTCCAGGTCGGAAGAAAACCAGATCGGGTCCTGACCTGGTGGACTTGGTTTTATATAACGAATAGTAGAAAATATTTTTTCAATAATTTTTTGAAGTCTAAAGTACCGAAAAGTAAGGTTGATCATCGGGCAAATATCTCAAAACACTCATATTAAAATTGTAAGCCTTGAAAATTGTACTATACAGCCTGACATTTATTGACGGAAGATTTTAATTTTTTTAAAAACATACGATGGAAAACATGAGGGGTCTGTGTGTAGAAAAGCAATTGAAATAATTCGAAAAGTTCTTCAGTAAGAAGCAATCAATTTTCTAAGCTGAAGCAAATTTTGTACTCTTATGCTTTGAAAAGATAGCAAAAAAACCTCTTACAGAGGAGGTGTGACGCAAGTCTTTATGTCTGCTTACAAAAGCTGTGAAATCAGAAAAGTGTGACGCATTAATCATTTAAGGTAAAACTTTTTTCTTCCAGTTACAAAAGTTCTGAAATCAGAGGGGGGTGACGCATTAAGCTTCGATTCGCAACAAAAATTTTTAAACAAAATTATGTTGAGTTCAAAAAATTGCGTCACAAATGCATGCCAGACCCAACGACGAAACAATTTTTCTGTACTTTCTGTTTTTACGCTGCGAAAATTTGACTTTTATTTCTTATTACATCGTTTAGGGTAAATTTTAATTTTTGCGTCTAAAAACTGAGTGTTGAAAAATTATTCCGCTGGTGGGTCTGGCATTTGTGACGCAATTTTTTGAACTCAACATAATTTTGTTTAAAAATGTTTGTTGCGAATCGAAGCTTAATGCGTCACTCCTCTTTGATTTCAGAACTTTTGTAACTGGAAGAAAATAGTTTTACCTTAGATGATTAATGCGTCACATTTTTCTGATTTCATAGCTTTTGTAAGCAGACATAAAGACTTGCGTCACACCTCCTCTGTAAGAGGTTTTTTTGCGGATATCAGTACTTTTGTAAGTTTGTAAGCAACTTTCTAGCTGCCATAGTTCTAGAGGTAAGAATCAGCCCTCTGGAATCTGGAAGTAACGTTATCCCGGGATTACGCCATATTTTCCCAAAACCATGAAACACGTGTACGCTAAAACTTAATTCTCTACAACTTCGCCTTTGGAACCAACTTTCTAACTCTCATAGTTCTGGAGATCTGGGTCATCCTGACACCAATTGCCATAAAAAAGACAAAATTCTGGAAGTGGCCATATAGCAGGATTGGGCCATATTTCCCTAAAACCCTGAAACACGTGTTCGCTTAAATTTAATTCTCTACAACTTCGCCTTTGGAACCAACTTTCTAACTCTCATAGTTCTAGACGGACATTTTTTTTATTGCTGATTCGTCATATTTAGACGATAATAGATGCATCCCCCCCACTCCCACCTCGATCTACCCCATGTTGCAATAAAATTGTTTGTAGTAAACAAATAGGACCTCTTGTACTTCGTACGGGTCCAAATATTGTAGGTGGAGTAGCGTTAAGAGTTGCGTTGCCGGTGGTGCATAAATTGAAACTGTTGAAATTTTGGTCGTCGATTTTACGTATGACTGTACAATTAAATCCAAAAATTTCCGACATCAGAGTCAATTCTGTCAGGGTACCGTCGTTACCAAGGGTGCGTGTGTAATCCTTGTAGGCAGCCTTTTTCATTTCCCCTTTAGAAACATCGTTGTCCAAAAGGACTGGTAGTTGATTGTGTAGATTATATAAAACATTTTCGGCAAAACGGTCCCAATTTGACCTAAATCCAATGGCATTCTTGGAAAACATGTAATCAACTACTCTGGAACGGAAGTTGTCGACGTCGGATGGAATTTCATTGAATGATCCCTTGTGCCGTTGCAAGTAATCCAAAACAGACAGATATAAACAATTGCCGGATGCATCATTCTCGATGATCTTTAGAGACACATTACGGGTTCTGGAAGGTCCTTTCGATGAAACTTTGAGCATTTTTGCAGTAATATATTTATTCAATTATGTGCAGTGCACGTGGTTTAATGTTTGGACCCGTACGAAGTACAAAGGTCCTATACGTTTACTACAAATAATTTTATTGTAACATGGGGTAGATCGAGGTGGGAGGTGGGGGGATGCATCTATTATCGTCTAGAGATGACGAATCAGCAATAAAAAAAATGTCCGTCTGTCCGTCCGTCTCCACTTTTTTTTCCAAACGGCTCAACCGATCAGCCTAAACTTTTTTTCCCGGAAAGGTACATGTCTCCCATGATTCAAGTTCGAAGATGAGCAAAATCGATCAAGTGGTTCCGGAGATATGGTCGAGGAAGTGATCAAAAACATGGTTTTTCGACGGTCGGTGAAGCTTTTTTACAAATATCTCAGCAAGTATAGCACAGAAATTCCTCATTTTGATGTCAAATGAAAGCATTTGATGTTAAAAAACTGGGAAAAAATTTTTGTGGGAATCGGTACAGGGGTCTGGGCACTGGGACCAATGGAATGTACGAAATTGAGATTCTTGGCCATATACGAAAACAGTTTTTCGTCTATATTTCCTTAACTATGCTATATGGAGATTTACTGTCAAATGCGAAGTTGTAGAGAATTAAATTTAAGCGAACACGTGTTTCAGGGTTTTGGGGAAATATGGTCCAATCCTGGTATATGGCCACTTCCATAATTGAGCAGGATGACCCAGATCTCCAGAACTATGAGAGGTAGAAAGTTGCTTCCAAGGACAAAGTTGTAGACAATAAAATTGCTGGGTTTTAGGGAAAAACGACTTAGTCCTTGGATATAAGCTTTTCTAGTTTTCTAGATTTGAATGGTCTGAGACGTACTTCGGTAGGGCCTTTGACATTACATTGGGTAATTTCTATGGATCTTTGAAATTCTTACAGTTATAAAAGAACAGAAAACGTTGGATTGTTTGCTTATTTGTATATTTAGGTACGTTCGAGTCACTTTGCGACATCTATTCTGTTTGTCACATCTATTCTGATACGTACGGGTCTTTGGTTATGTTTCACAATAAAATTTGTTGTCACTTGTTGTTATAGTACACCTAAATAAGATCATGCCCGCAGCGGTAGCGGAGGGCGTGACGCAGTCCCCACACCCCAAAAAAAACGTCCACAAACCCAAAAAACTCCATACAAAAACCTTTGGGACAAGGAGCCATATATAGGGGAACTTTTGAGTTTTTTCCCCTCGCCCCCCTCCCCCTCCAAATTACAAAAAAATTACAAAAAACTACGTCGCAGTAGGTTTCAAACAAGCCCTCACTCATCAAAATCGGTTGAAAATTGGCTGAGATATCGAGGTTTGAAAATGACATTTTTCTATGGAGAAATAATTTTTCTATTGTTCTCATCATTACGGAAACTTTTTTCTGATCTGTCAGTTTCTATCTATCTATCTATCTATCTATCTATGTTCTATTAATAATTTTCGATCTCGAGAACTAGACAGCCGATTTGCATGAAATTTTCAGGGAACGTCAGAATCGGTCCAAAATGAAAAATTTCATATGCCGCTTTTCCGGGAAAACTCTGGAAAAGTCGGAAAGTGTGGAAAAGTGATCAATTTTCATGGTTTTTCACGTAGTGCTCGCAGTTTTCGAATTTTAGCTCCGGAGTGACAATACCTAGAGAGTTGGTTTCTTCGGGAAAGTTTTAGAGTTTGGTCAGGAGAATTTTTTGGGATCTTAAGAAAGTGGCTGCCATCTGTCATAGCGGCGCCATCTTGAATTTTCCCAAGCAATAAATTAGGTTTTTTTGGTTTTCGAATTTTAGCTTCGGAATGACAATACTTAGAGAGGTGGTTTCTTCATAGAAGTTATAAAGTTTGATCAGAAGAATTTTTTGGGACTTTCAGAAATCCGCCAAAGTGACGCCATCTTGGATTTTTGTAAGGTATAAATTATGCTTCTTTGGGTTTTCGATTTTTAGCTCCGGAATGATAACACTTAGACAGTTGGTTTCTTCTAGACAGTTATAGAGTTTCATCAGGAGAATTTTTTGGTATCATTAGAAAATGGCTGCCAGCTGTCATAGCGGCGCCATCTTGGATTTTCGTTTATGCTTTTTCGGTTTTCGAATTTTAGCTCCGGAATGACGCTACTTAGAGAGACGGTTTCTTCTACAGAGTTATAGAGTTTCATCAGGAGAATTTTTTGGAATCATAAGAAAATGGCTGCCATATGTTATAGTGGCGCCATCTTGGATTTTCGTTTATTCTTTTTCGGTTTTCGAATTTTAGCTCCAGAATGACGCTACTTAGAGAGACGGTTTCTTCTAGAAAGTTATAGAGTTTCATCAGGAGAATTTTTTGGTATCATTAGAAAATGGCTGCCAGCTGTCAAAGTGACGCCATCTTGAATTTTTTGCTTATCTTCTGAATTAGAATAGCTAGACAGTTGGTTTCTTCGGGAAAGTTATAGAGAGTGGTGAGGAGAATTTTTTTGATGAATAGAAAGTGGGGTCGCCGAGGCGCGGAAGTTGGCCAAAATCGAGGCGAAAGTTTTCGCCAAAAATTTTTTTTCGTCGGAATCGATAGATATTGACTTGCGCATCATTTTGATGAATAGAAAGTGGGGTTATAACAACTGAAAACTTCCAAAACTACTGATATCGCATACAAAAACCTCTTAAAAGGTAGAGTGAGACGCAGTCCGTAAGTCCGCTTCCAAAATTAATGATATCGCTTGAGGTGACGCTATCGCTGACAATACGCAGAGTTTGTTTGAAGGGAACCTTGTGTTCAAAGTTTTAATTTCCTGAAAAAATTACAGCGCGTTTTTTAAAACAAAATTACGTTGTGTTAAAAAATTGCGTCACAAATGCCGGACCCACCAGCGGAATAATTTTTCAACACTTCCAGTTTTTACGCTGCGGCAATTTGACTTTTGTTTCTTATTGCGTAGATTGTTTAAGGTAAATTTAAATTTTTGCGTGTAAAAACTGAAAGTACAAGAATTGGGGGAAAATAAATTTGGGTGTAAATATAGTTCCCCGTGTGTGTGTCCTAGTATGGAAAAATGATTCCTAGGACGGAACTCGTGTCATCTGTTCCTGTCGTTGTGCTGTGTGTGGTAAAGGTAAATAGATAGATAGATAGAAACCGAGAGATCAGAAAAAAAGTTTTCAAAATTATGAGAACAATTGAAAAATCGATGGCTCATAGAAAAATGTCATTTTCAAACCTCGATATCTCAGCCAATCTCTAATCGATTTTGATGAGTCTGGGCTTGTTGGAAAGCTGCTACAACGTAATTTGGAGGTTTTGTTTGGCGTTTTTTGAGTTTGAGGACTTTTTTTGAGGTGTGGGGACTGCGTCACGCCTTCCGCTACCGCTTTGGGCATGACTTGTGTTTGTGTATACATATTTAGATAATTATGTGAAAATCCATTTTCCTTGGGTAGGCGTTGTCAGAATTTCAGCACCAGGCTGCCCGGGAGGATTTTTTTTCCTCAAACGGAGTTTGAACATGGGCTATGTCTGTGACTTCAGGAGAATATCTCACCCCGACTCGTTTCTGTAGGTCGTCCAGTGTGGATGCGTTATGCAGAGTTGAAAAATCCCACAATTCTCTCTTCTTACGGTGTTTGGTAATTATGTTCGCGATTGTGGTTTCACTATATCCATTTGCTTCCCCGATCTCTATTATTTTCTTGGTTTCGGCTTCGATTTTGTGTTGGGACAATGGTAGACAAAGTGAGCCGTGGAGTGGTACCCTGCAACTTTGTGTTTTTTGTCCTGCAAAGAGTCTGTCAGTTTAGGTTGGCTTCCTGTACACGTCAATCTCTCCGGTGCCATCTACGTTTTCAATCATTGTGTTTAGGAACGAAAGTTTTTTATTTTTTTGCCTCTCAATAGTGAATCTCACTGCATTAGGTTTGGCGGTGTCCATTTGATCTTCAAACATTTTCTTTACTTTACTTGACTTTACTTTAAAAACAAATATTGTACAGTCACAGAAAGTTAAGCGAAAACATAACTTACTGGGCGCTAATGTGATAAAAATAAATTGGTTGTGATGGAATCAATTTTTTATATGTTTGTGTTTGTGTTAACAGGTGGTGCTTGGAATGGCTCATAAGGTGGAGGCATTGCCTGATGGTCGATCAATATCTGTTCCGGCGTGCGCCGAGGATATTATTTTCAACGCAAGCGACATCGTCCTTATAACGGCCCGAGGCATAGATGCCGACTACGCATCTACTTTCGCAACGGATTCAACTATATCGAGGTGTAATGGTGAGTCATTATTTTTATTTATATCAAACCGCTTTCTCCCTTCAGCTGTATCTACTGTTCTTTCAGTTATTGTGGGTGTCCTGCGGGTGAAAGATGTTGAGGGTGAAAAGGGATCTTCTATTACCGGTTACTTTTGGACGGAGTGGTGTGGGGTGTCGAAAACAGTTGGACGTACAATGAAAAGCCCACCAGTTATTGAATGTCTTTGCTGTAAAAATGTTCACGTGTAAATAAAACGGACGTGGTTTTTAGGATGGTCACTAACTGGGACAAAAAGTGATCGACGTCTGTTATAAATGTCCCTTCAAATTAGAAATGGCGAGGGAAATAGTGTCCAATGTTACCGGTTTTTCACGATATCGATATCGGTATCGTTTAAATCGATTGAAATGTCCAGAAAGCTCATCTCCCAGATTATGTTGTCCAGCAAATGCCATGCAATAAACTCCGGCATGTTGCTTGTTAGGCGACTCGGGCGTTCTGGGTAATATACCTTGATGTAGCATGATTGTTGAACGTTCGAATTCGAATTTTTCTTTAGGATCAGCACGTTCAGAAGAAAAGGAATTGCAACCATGGGAGGCGATAAATGGGGAGCTCGATTGCTCGTTGGACTGCATTTTATCCGACAATAATTCGAATGGATGGGACGCAAATGACATGTTCAACAAAAACGAGTTGATGTACGATGTCAAATCCACCTTCGATCCGTCGCTAACAGGTTATACGACTCAATTACAACATGACAAGGATTTCAAGTAAGTTTTCATCGGAGTTGTTCGTGTCAGATCTTTTAGCTCAATGTTTCCATATCTGCAGGGACAATGAGAAGCGAGCAGAAATTATTGCGGCGGAAATTGAGAGCCAAAAAAATTATAAAGAACGACTTGATCTAGAAAATGGTGACGAAGAAGCGCGTTATGCGGCTGTCGAGCGGTCACCCAGCGCAAACAACAGCTCACACGGAGCTAAAGGTAAGGATTTGCTCATTAACCGCCCGTTGTATTTTGTAAAAATGCATTTGCTAACGCAATTAACGTTCGTTTCGTAGAAGAATATCCGGTAACCAAAAGCAAAAAATATATTGGGCGAGGCCGACGCAAAAATCATCCAAGTGGAAAGCTGGTTTGGAACACTCCCCCTCCACCCATAAAGAACAACCACCCAGCACGCGTACAAAGTCCACGGCAATCGGTGCCGTTACCAAAAATTAACAATTATCCCACGATGCCTATACCGATACAATCTCAACACGGAGCTCCACCACCTCAGTACGTGCAACAACCGTATTTTCATAAGTAATTTACAAACAGTACAGTGTTTCTGCTTTGAATCGAATTTAACAAAAAAACATAATTTTTAGTGACTACAGTCAACCCCCTCCGAATATGTCTGTTGTTACACCAATGTTAAATGGCAATGACAACAACAACGCGAGCACTAATAATACGGTTCTGAATAAAGGTCCGATGGCTCCAGGGATACGAAACTTTATCCTCGCACCTTCACCTCCCGTTGGCTTTACGGAACCTCCGCCACAGCTATGGCCAAATGTATGTAGAGTATTTTGCCCAACTTGTTCACTTCCTACAATTAAGTTTTCATATTCTTCCAATAGATTTTATCATACATGACTATGCCGCCGCCAATTCATGGGCAACATGCACAAGTTGTGCCTCATATGCCTGCGGTTATACAAGCTCAGGATGCTTCCCAACCATCACACGTTCTGGTACCACCATGGATGGTACCACCACACCCTCCAATGGTACAGCAAGCACTCGCTCGGCCACAGAGAATGGGCCAACGTAGCCCACCAAAGAGTACATTAAACCCAAATGCTACACCATTTACTCCTCGAAATCCGAGCACTCCTAATCCATCTCGGCCACATACTCCGCAAACTCCGCAACAAAGTTTGCCTCAAGGGACCTATCCCCAACCACAATACATCCAACGACAAATGATGGTGTCAGCTGCAACTTATATTATGCCACAACCGGCTGCGTTTCAAGCGCCTCAACAGTCGCATGCTGGCCAACAACAACGTTTCAGGAAAGGGAATAATTATGGTAAGCAATTTGCAACGAACCGTCCTTTGTGTAAGAGATCTGTTAATTGTTAACCGTAAATCTGTCCACATCACAGCATCACAGATGCAAGTTGCGGCAGCTGCTGGCCAACCGTTACTAGCGCCCGCTCCAATCCAACAATTTGTACAATTTCCGATGCAGCCCACTCAACATTTCCAATCGCAAGGATATCCCCAAATGGTGAGTAGTTCGTTGTTCTCGACATTGTAACGTTCACTGGTGAAAATACCTACAAGCAACGCAGGAATTGTGTTTATAAGATGCGCCGCCGAAGTACTATATACGTAGTATCAACCTTATGTAAGTATTGTGTAGTATGCCATACGTAATGAACGTGTTATGAGCTCATAATGCGTGCACGGCGTTCGTAATACGTGCACGGTGGATAAAATACATCGGCGGCGTATATTATAAACATCGCTTGTAGATATTTTCCTCAGTGTTAAGCATTAAGGAACTGAAAATATTATTGTCAAACTGATTGCAATGTTGAAACTCCTTGCTAAAACAGTTTTCTTTGTTCTCCTCTCAGGTTTATAACCAACTACGTATGTTCAACCAACCGACTCCACAACCACTTCCATATTTGCCGCCGATGCCACCATCAACAACTCCTTCACCAGGTCAACCCCATCAACAACATCAGCAATATCATTTACAACCGTCTCCTGCTGGCGGGGGACCTCAATACGCGCAGACTACTACCCAAGCACCCTTTCAGATGATTAACGGACAATAAGAACACCTATCTCTCAATACTATCCATCGGCTGGCCAACCGCTACATCCTCCACATCAATTCCAAGTATTAATGCCTCAGTAGCATCCGACACACTTCTTACGATCTTAAACAAAAGAAAAATAGTAAAACGTTAAAAAAATGAAAAACATTGAATGAATCGTTTCGCGTCTAGCTAATTTTGTGCTAAGGGCCCGTTCATAAAGTATGTCACGCTCCGAGGGGGGGGGGGAGTTCGGCT
>CM055404.1:142527277-142547786 GCA_029228625.1 Pseudolycoriella hygida
AGGGACCTATCCCCAACCACAATACATCCAACGACAAATGATGGTGTCAGCTGCAACTTATATTATGCCACAACCGGCTGCGTTTCAAGCGCCTCAACAGTCGCATGCTGGCCAACAACAACGTTTCAGGAAAGGGAATAATTATGGTAAGCAATTTGCAACGAACCGTCCTTTGTGTAAGAGATCTGTTAATTGTTAACCGTAAATCTGTCCACATCACAGCATCACAGATGCAAGTTGCGGCAGCTGCTGGCCAACCGTTACTAGCGCCCGCTCCAATCCAACAATTTGTACAATTTCCGATGCAGCCCACTCAACATTTCCAATCGCAAGGATATCCCCAAATGGTGAGTAGTTCGTTGTTCTCGACATTGTAACGTTCACTGGTGAAAATACCTACAAGCAACGCAGGAATTGTGTTTATAAGATGCGCCGCCGAAGTACTATATACGTAGTATCAACCTTATGTAAGTATTGTGTAGTATGCCATACGTAATGAACGTGTTATGAGCTCATAATGCGTGCACGGCGTTCGTAATACGTGCACGGTGGATAAAATACATCGGCGGCGTATATTATAAACATCGCTTGTAGATATTTTCCTCAGTGTTAAGCATTAAGGAACTGAAAATATTATTGTCAAACTGATTGCAATGTTGAAACTCCTTGCTAAAACAGTTTTCTTTGTTCTCCTCTCAGGTTTATAACCAACTACGTATGTTCAACCAACCGACTCCACAACCACTTCCATATTTGCCGCCGATGCCACCATCAACAACTCCTTCACCAGGTCAACCCCATCAACAACATCAGCAATATCATTTACAACCGTCTCCTGCTGGCGGGGGACCTCAATACGCGCAGACTACTACCCAAGCACCCTTTCAGATGATTAACGGACAATAAGAACACCTATCTCTCAATACTATCCATCGGCTGGCCAACCGCTACATCCTCCACATCAATTCCAAGTATTAATGCCTCAGTAGCATCCGACACACTTCTTACGATCTTAAACAAAAGAAAAATAGTAAAACGTTAAAAAAATGAAAAACATTGAATGAATCGTTTCGCGTCTAGCTAATTTTGTGCTAAGGGCCCGTTCATAAAGTATGTCACGCTCCGAGGGGGGGGGGGATTTCGGCTTCGGGTGACAGTATGTGACAGGGGGAGGGGGGGAGGTCTAGAGCCGTGTTACGTCACGCGAAATTTTTGAAAATATTTGGGGTTCGAGGTCGGTGTGACATAAGTGTAATGGAGGGGGGGTAGGGGGTTCGAAAAAAGGCGATTTTTGCGTGACATACTTTATGAGCGGCCCCTAAGATTGTGTAGAAAATAAGAAATTCAATGAAACCTCAAAATATCGAAAATTTTTTGTTGAATAAAACAAATGGTGAGTCGGCTTAGAAGTTCGTTCTTATTTATTTATTTATATTTTCCGTTCAATTTGTGTGTAGTTGAGAAATTGCCTATTTGGGATATACGACTGAATGCGAGACTGTAAGCAAAATTGTTTAACAGTAAGGGACCAAAACCCTTCAAGTCATCATCATCATCATCATCAAACTTTATAGACCATTATTACCTTTCGGTGTGAGGTCTTTATGACGCAACCCCCGAATGGTGAACTATCGTCCTCCATGCCCTTCTATCGCCTGCCAAGGAGATGGTTTGTTCGCCCAGAGAAAGTCCCCTAACTCCTAAATCTGATTTAATTGAATCGATAAACCTTCTCCTTGGTCTACCCCTTGGCCTAACACCCGGGACCTGTGCATCCAAGATCCTTTTGGGTAACCTGTTATTGCCCATCCTTTGAACGTGCCCGAACCAGCGCAGACGACTAGCCCTCGCCGCCTCTTCCACTGATGAAATCCCTAAATTTTCCCTAATGTCGTCGTTTCTGATATGATTATCCCATTGCTCCTCCCTCCTATTAACCATCGCTATATTCCTAAGATCCCTCATGTCAGAAACTTCCAGGTCATGTACGAGATATCCGCAGTCCACCCAGCTCTCACTACCATACAAAATTGTCGGTCTGAAAATAGACCTGTGGATAGCTAACTTTGTTTCGCTACTCAATTCCTTTTTGTTAAACACGTGCGACCTCAATTGACTGGCTACCGCGTTGCCCATTTTCCTTCGTTCCCCAAATTCCCTAACTAACTTGCCATCCTCTGAAAAAATGGTTCCTAAGTACTTGAATTCAGAAACCTGCTCTAGCTCCTCTCCATTCAAACTGCAAGCAATTCCCTTCCGAGATTTGCCGACATGCATAACCTTAGCTTTTCCCACACTTATCTTCAATCTTCATCCCGTACTCCTCACATGCGGCATTCAGGCAGTCCACCCCATCCTGTAAATCCCTCGAATTATCTGCCAGCAGAATCAAGTCATCCGCATAGGCCAGTATTTTCATTATTACCTCACCCACCTCAACCTTTCCCTGCAAATTGGCTTCCTTGATAATTTTGTCCATGAAAATTATGAACAGAAGCGGGGAGAGACAACAACCCTGACGAACGCCCTCATTAACATCGAAAGACTCGCTAATTTCACCATCTTACCGCGGCCCTGCTCCCTGAGTATATACTCTTAATGGCACGCAGTAAACTCCCATTGATACAGCTTCTGCCTTGGTACCCGGTCGAATGCCTTCTCCAAGTCGATGAAGCATAGGTATAAGTCCCTATTCTTTTCATAAAGCTTTTTGATAGTCTGCCTGAGACAGAAAATCTGATCCTGACACCCACTCAGAGGCCTGAAACCACCCTGAACTTCATCCAATACACCTTCCACCATGTTCCTAACCCGGTCCACAAGTACACTCGCGTACACCTTACCAACCACACTCAAGAGCGATATCCCCTGTAGTTACTGCAAACCTTACGGTTGCCCTTCTTAAAAATCGGAGCAATAACACCGAAGATCCAGTCAGCAGGTACGGTAGAAGATTTCATGGCCAAATTAAAAATCTTACAAAGCCATTGGATCCCACCTGATCCGCTGTACTTAATAAATTCAGTCCTGATTTCATCCACCCCTGCGGATTTCCCTGCCTTCAATCTGCTGACCTTGCGGGAAACCTCCTCCAATGTAATTTCCTCGTCCACCTCCGAGCTAGGACCCGCATCCCTATCAAGTTCTCCTACCTGATTTACCGATGCAAACAGATTCTGAAAGTAACCCATCCAAGTCTTCAAGACTTCATCCTTATCTGTAATTAACTCGCCATCATTGTCTAAAATGCTACTACAGCCCTCTTTCACACCACCGCGCCTAATGCCTTTAATCGCCGACCAAAATTTCTTACCCCTTCCTTGACCTGTCTCTTCCAATTCCTCCCCGAACTTCTTCCACTCCTGGTCCTTCGCTTCCTCTAGTAGAGTATTAACCTTTTTCCTACAGGTCATATAAGCCCTTTTCTTCTCAGCCGTCTTATCCTGTAGCCAGACTAAATACAGCTTTCTTTTCTCCAACACAGCTTGATTGATATCTGCGTTCCACCAACCCGTCTTTTTATTTCCACCCCCGCTAGCTACACTACCCAGACATTCCTCAGCTACACCCAAGACAAATTCCTTAAAATTCGCCCAAAACGAGACCTAACTTCCTCGTCCTTGAATTTGCCAACCCTAAACTTGCGACTTACCACTTTCTTCCTTTTAGCCTGACAGAGTTTACCAACTGACAGATGGATACCCAAAAAGTGGTGGTCCGAACCGAAGGTGAAACCCCTGAACGCACGAGGCCCATTCTATGGAAACATCGACGCCTGTAATGTAAGGAACGCAAATACTGCCTTAACGGAAGGAAATAGCGAAATCATACGTTCGGCAGAAAATTAGATATTACACTTGTGATCAATTTTTTCATAGAACACAAAATTTGGACTCTTGGACGACTGAGGAGAAATTTTCGTTCCTTACATTACATACATCTGGAATGGGCCACGAGTGTCCCTGACTAACTGCCTCTTGTCCTGTTCTATAATTACGTAATCAATTATGGACTTGTGACCCAAACTATCATTGACGTACGTATACCGATGAATCCATTTGTGCTTATAGAAAGAGTTAATAATAATATATAATAATAATAATCTGCCTTAACAACCCATGAAGGGTTAGGGGCTAGATCATTATTTACTAGTTTCGCTACTTTTTGTGGTTCTACTATTTGAGATCCTTTCATTACCGGAAAGTTTTTACTGTGCCAGTGGTAAGCTATGCGACAAACCCAGTGCCATCCATGAGATGTACTAGGAACGAAACTAGTAGGAGTAGAATACCGGCACCTCCCAACAATGCCTTTCACCGGTAAGCCGTACGATGGCGCTACACTCAACTTCACATGACTTGAACCGATTCAATTAGCTCTGTTTTGTTTAAAAATCTAACAATCGGAACAAATCTGTCTGCGGCTGAGTTTCGAACCAACGCACTGGCAACTCGATCTCATAGTAGCAAGCAGACGTGTTAACCACTACGCTATCGAGTTGGTTATTGCTAACCCATTGAAACCACAAAAATCTAACAGCCGTTTACCAATCGAATTCAAAGTATCTTCCCCGAATCTACCCATTACCCTTTCATAACCTGAGTTATTTTTACCATTTCCTATTCTTGCATTAAAATCGCACAGCAAAACCAAAGATTCATTTCCCTTTTTGCTAAATACGTCCCCTAATTGCCCGTAAAAAGTGTCCAAATCAGCAGCATTGCTGCTCTCGCAAGGGCTATATACTAAGCGATAAATTAAAAAAAAAAAGTTCTTCTACAAAACATTTGTGGGATCATTTCACAGCATTTGTAGGGTCAGGCGTTTCGAAAAAAAATAAAAGTTCAAATTGGACCCACCGTATGAAAATTCACCGACGCTAGCACTTCTTCGGCTATATCTCGGCCGGTGGTAGTCACATCGTGGTGAATGGGATATCAAATGAAAGGTATCCATCTCACGAAGCCAACGGAACCGGTCTCGTGGAAATCAGTTGGGGGTTCGCTGCCAGGAGCCGGTCAAAGTGGTCCGAAATGAGCTACGCTGCCGTAGAGCGACTATGAGAATTTTTTTTTTTGAAGTGATCGAAAATGATGTGGAAAATGCGTAGTATGATGTGGGATGGTTGGGGAAGTATGTGGAATGAAGTGGGAAGTGTGTGGAATGAAGCGGAAAATGTGTAGAATGAAGTAGGAAGTGTGTCTGATTATGCGGGAACTGTGTGGGATGATGTGGGAAGTGTGTGGGATGATGTGGGAAGTGTGTGGAATGAAGTGGGAAGTGTGTGGAATGAAGCGGAGAATGTGTAGAATGAACTAGGAAGTGTGACTGATAATGCGGGAGGTGTGTGGGATGATGTGGGAAGTGTGTGGGATGATGTGAGAAGTGTGTGAGATAATGCGGGAAGTGTATGGGATGATTTGCAAAGGATTTTTTTTGAAAAAATCTATTTTAGAAATAGTTTAGTTGAAACTTTTTTTTTTTAATTTTTTTTTTGAAAATTTTTTTATTGAAAATTTTTTTTTTTTTTTTGAAATTTTTTTGAATTTTTTCTTTGGAAAATTTTTTTGAAATCTTTTTGACAATTTTTTTTTAAATTTATTTTGATTTTTTTTTGAAATTTTTTTTTTGTAAAAATCTATTGTAAAAACCTCTTTTTGAAGTAAAACTTTTTTTTCAATTTTTTTCCAACTTACTTCCAAAAGAATTGATATCACAACAAAAACCTCTTAAAGGTAAGATGTGACGCAGTCCCTATGTCCACTTCCAAAATAAATGATATCGATGGAGGTGACGCTTACGCTGGTCGAACGCAAAATAAATTAAATGAAAATAACTTTATCTCGTGTTCAAAAAATGCGTCACAGTTGCCAGACCCACCAACGTATAATTTTTCTGTTCTTTCAGCTTTCAAACTGGAAAAATTTGTCTCCGCGTGTGAAGTCTGAAAGTGTAGAAAAATGATTGCTTTGAAGGGTCTGGCATCTGTGACGCATTTTTTGAACATGAGATAAAGTTATTTCCATTTAATTTTTTTTTTTTTTGCGTTCGACCAGCGTAAGCGTCACCTCCATCGATATCATTTATTTTGGGAGTGGACATAGGGACTGCGTCACACGTTACCTTTAAGAGGTTTTTGTTGGGATAAGACTTTGACGGTCAAGCTAACATTTAATTCAAACTCACTTTTGCGTATTGTTTCGTATTATTGTGGACTTGATGACATATAGTTGGTCAATCTTGATTTGCGGGTTGATGAGGGTAAGGGCAGAGCGAAAGATTCTCTGTTAAAAATCTAAATTTATTTTAAAGTATTTTTGAATTCCACAAATTAGATTGCACCACTCCTGGGGCGCTATTTTCAATATTTTGTGACATTGAGATTTTTTCCAACGAGAAATATTTCTCCCTAACGAAATACTACGAGAGAATTTTTACGAGAAATTGTAACATAACATTTGACATTTACGAGAAATTCCCACAAGAAACGTCAAAAGTCACGAATTGAAAATTGAATTTCTCCGAATCACGACGTCTCGTGTGGAGATTTCTCTCGACTTAAAATCTCTCGAGTATTGAAAATAGGGCCCCTGGAGGTATGTTGATATTCCAGGTAAAATATAAAAAATTTTGTAACTTTCGGCTAAGCAACATCATGTTACTATGCTTCCAACGGAATGAAATTACCAATTTGAAACAAAGAGTGCGCTACGTGCCAATGTGTCATTAGTGTCACTTTTTCAGCGGTTTCACTTGTTGGTCTTTTTCAACTTTTTGTTTGCATTTTTACCTTACATTTTGTAGCACTAATAACTAAATTCTCTATTTTAGAAATGGCACACTGATCAAACATGAAGACCTCATCCGATGATTGTCTGCCTCTTGGTTGAACGACATAGAAGCACGTTGTGGATACAAAATATTGAAGAAAAGCCTTGTTCGATAATAACGAAAAAATCTCCCAAAGTTTCAACTGTTTTACACATTACCCCAAAACCTCTAAATAAAACATTTCAAAAATTTCTTTTGACTTTATACAAAATTTGTTTTGTTGCATGAAATTATGATCATTTTTTGAGTAGAATTTCATTTTAAGAACATTTACGAATTTTCACAGAATCGGTGCAGTCGTTATTGATGCCACTGGATTTGTCAGTTGTAAGTTTAACAAGTTGAAAAATTATGAAAAGTAAAGCTTTCACTAAAATTAATTGTTCAAAGATCGGCAACGAACGTTTGCTCATGGAAACGAGACGGTCGTTGGAAAGATTCACACCGGATCATCTGCAGGTGAGCGTCGAAATTTAACTCGTTGATAAATGACCGTTTATGAATTTCATTATTAAAGGACGTAAGCATTTGTGAAGAAAGTTTATTGTGCAAGGTTTGGGGAAGAAATCGACGTGGCCAGGTGAAATTCATCACGAAAATAGTTTGTCCATTTTGCTTGACAGCAATAGCACCGCAATATCAAAGCAGAGGAAGACGATGGTACCTCACAAACTTCGATCGGCACTTGCGAATGCATGCAAAAGATCGCAAATCGAAATACTTCTGAAATTTCAATTTATTATACATTAAGGCCCATAACTTGTATGCTAAAATATAGTCTACCTTTAGGCGCTCAAATATTATATTTTCGCTTATAACAGTGGACAAAGACGCAGTTTCAAAAAAGTAAGTCAGCATTTCCCTTCCTAAACATGTTGCCCTTTAATAGCAACTAAACTTATTTTTTGGGATCCTACCTACTCTGAGAACGGCGAAAAAAATCGTAAAAATTTACACAAAAACGCGTCGTTCTGAGACAAGGTTCCATCCCAAAAAATAAGTTTAGTTCCTCTTAAAAGGCAACATATTTAGGAAGGGAAATGCTGACTTACTTTTTTGAAACTGCATCTTTGTCCACGGATATCAGCGAAAATATAATATTTGAGCGCCTAAATGTAGACTATATTTTTGCACACAGCCTTAAGCTAACAGTTTTGTTTTCATTCTTTTTCTTTACTTTTATTTCATTTTTTTCTTTTTTCTTTGATTCTTATGAAAGCTTTTTATATTGAATTGTAAATCATTTGATATTGCGTCTCTGTAAATTACATCAGACAGATTCACTAAAAAGCGTCTGAAATTTCTTTGTTATACTCCGCTAAATTGCTATATGTTTCATGATCTGAAAATTAAGGGCTCATCATATTGGACGCGATCCTGTCCAGAAATACACGCAAAAGTTTGAAATGGCCAACCTTGGGTATTAGGCCAACTCGCTAACTACGTTACCTGGACGATCGGGACCTTTCGGTAGTTTTGTAGCTTTTTGAATGCTCTACATTTTCCTAGAACATCACTTTTAAAAACGGATGGTATTTCACAGAGATATTGTCAACTGGTCGGGGGGACGTCTTGGTAGAGCCGGAAGGCCCGCCTAGCCACATATTCCGACTCATTTTTTGATGCTCTACATTTTCCACACCCAGACTATCTATCTAATAATAGAACGCGCACGGAGGCCACCTTTGGGCCCATTGTGCCTGCTATAATATTGTTTAGACATTTGCTGTTGTATCGAACCTTCTTGTACTAGCAATGTAGTTCAGGATGTCTTTTGGTCGCAGAGATCTAATTAGGCTATACCTGATGGTGTAACCGCCTAGATGCTTTCTTCGTGCTGTAATATTCAACTGTTTCTATGTGTTCCCCACATAGGTCACAGCTTGGATCCAATCGATTACCTATTGTTGTTAAGTGTTTATTGAAGCCGAAGTGTCCTGTTACTATGTCAACATATTTTTCAGTCTAGTTCTACTTACATTTAACAGGAATTTCGACGTTTTGTTGTCGATTCTAATACAATTTTTAGCTTGGTGACAGCTTGGGATACTATACCAGTGTGAAGCGAACATTTTGGACTTTAGTTTTGTTATTTTACGTCTTATATTGGAATATGGTGATCCCGTTACTGGCTCTGGACCTATGAATTTACTCATTGCTCCCTTTTTCGCTAATTCATCGGCTTTTTCATTACCCTCTATGTTTGAGTGAGTAGGTACCCACAATAAGTCTATGCGGTTGACAGAAGCAAGGCTGTTTAATAATTCCCAACATTCTAAAGTTAGTGCTGATTTTATTTCAACTGATGAGAGAGCTTTTAAGGCCGCTTGACTATCTGTGCACATGAAGATAATCTCATTAGTGGTGTTACTATCTTTGATAGAGTTGGTTTCTTCTAGAAAGTTATGGAGTTTGACCAGGAGAATTTTTTGGGGTCATAAGAAAAAGGTTGTCAGCTGTCGTAGCGGCGCTATATTGGATTTTCGATTATACTTTTACAGTTTTCGAATTTTAGCTCCGGAATGACACTACTTAGAGAGACGGTTTCTTCTAGAAAGTTATAGAGTTTCATCAGAAGAATACCTAGACAGTTGGTTTCTTCAGGAAAGTTATATTAATCAGTGGGAAGAATTGGTGACACGACGTGTTCCGAAGGTAGCCGAAGGTGACATGAAGTGTTCCGAAGGTAGCCGAAGGTGACACGGAGTGTGCCGAAGGAAGGCGAAGGTGACACAAAGTATTCCGAAGGTAGCCGAAGGTGATACGATATGTTCCGATGGTAGCCGAAGGTGTTGGAGAACAATTTTTTTCGGAGAAAATTTTTTTTTGTAGAAAATTTTTTTTAGGAGAAAATTTTTTCGAAGATAATTTTTTTCGGAGAAATTTTTTTTCTAAGAAAATTTTCTTTTCTGAGAAATTTTTTTTCAAAAAATAAAAATTTTTTCAACAACTGAAAACTTCCGAAACGACCGATATCACAACAAAAACCTCTTAAAAGGTAAAGTGTGACGCAGTCCGAAAGTCCGCTTCCAAAATTAATGATATCGCTTGAGGTGACGCTATCGCTGATAATACGCAGAAGTTTGTTTGAATGAAACCTTGTGTTCAAAGTTTTGATTTCCAGAAAAAATGACATCGCTTTCTTTAGAACAAAATTACGTTGTGTTAAAAAAATTGCTTCACAAACACCGAAATAATTTTTCTGTACTTTCAGTTTTTGCGCTGCAAAAATTTGACTTTTGTTTCTTATTGCGTAGGTTGTTTAAGGTAAATTTAAATTTTTCTCCAAAAAAATTTTTCCTTCAAAAAAATTTTCTCAAAAAAAAAAAATTTTCTTCAAAAAAAAAGTTGCCTCCGAAAACACGTTTGTATCCAAAAAAAATTTTCACCGAAAAAAATTTTTCTTCAAAAAAATTTTCCTTAAAAAAATTTTTGTCCGAAAAAAAATTTTTCCCACACACTTCTCACATCATTCCACACACTTCCCGCATCATCCTACACACTTCCCACATCATCCTACCCACTTCCCACATCATTCCACCCACTTCCCACATCATCCCACACACTTCCCACATCATCCCACACACTTCCCTCATCATCCCACACACTTCCCTCATCATCCCACACACTTCCCACACACTTTCCACATCATTACACATCATCTTCGGTCACTTAAAAAAAAATGTTTTTCTCATAGTCGCTCTACGGCAGCGTAGCTCATTTCGGACCACTTTGACCGACTCCTGGCAACGAACCCCCAAAAAGACCGGTTCCGTTGGCTTCATGAGATCGATACCTTTCATTTGATACCCCATTCACCACGATGTGACCCCTAGCGGCCGAGATATAGCCGAGGCTACCCCCAAAAAAATCTTGGAACTAAGTTATTGGCCTTCAAAGTTTCCATACAACCCCCATATATGAAAATCCACCGAAGGGAGCACTTCTTCGGCTATATCTCGGCCGCTAGGGGTCACATCGCGGTGAATGGGGTATCAAATGAAAGGTATCGATCTCATGAAGCCAACGGAACCGGACTTGTTGGGGGGTTCGTTGCCAGGAGTCGGTCAAAGTGGTCCGAAATGAGCTGCGCTGCCGTAGAGCGACTATGAGAAAAACATTTTTTTTGAAGTGACCGAAAAGGATGTGTAATGATGTGGAAAGTGTGTCAGAAGTGTGTGGGATGATGAGGGAAGTGTGTGGGATGATGTGGGATGATGTGGGAAATGTGTGGAATGATGTGGGAAGTTGGTGGGATGATGTGGGAAGTGTGTGGGATGATGCGGGAAGTGTGTGGAATGATGTGAGAAGTGTGTGGGAAAAATTTTTTTTCGGAGAAAAACTTTTTTAAGGAAAATTTTTTTGGAGAAAAAACCGAAAAAACCGAAAACGGTTGAAGGAAAAATTTTTTTCGGGAGGAAAATTTTTTTGAAGAATTTTTTTTTTTGGAGAAAATTTTTTTGAAGGAAAAATTTTTTTGGAGAAAAATTCAAATTTACCTTAAACAATCTACACAATAAGAAACAAAAGTCAAATTTTTGCAGCGCAAAAACTGAAAGTACAGAAAAATGATTTCGTCGTTGGGTCCGACATTTGTGACGCAATATTTTTACACAACGTAATTCTGTTTTGAAAACAGCGCTGTAATTTTTCAGGAAATCAAAACTTCGAACACAAGGTTCCATTCAAACAAACTTCTGCGTTTTATCAGCGATAGCGTCACCTCAAACGATATCATTAATTTTGGAAGCAGACTCACGGACTGCGTCACACTGTACCTTATAAGAGGTTTTTGTTGTGATGACCTATTGACGTGACTACCAGGGCCTATTTTTGGAAATTTAAATTTCCAAAATTTCCTAAAAATTTCCAAAATTTCCAAAAAATTTCCAAAATTTCCAAAAAATGATTTGGAAATTTTTTTTTGGAAATTTTGGAAATTTTGGAAATTTTTTGGAAATTTTGGAAATTTAAATTTCCAAAAATAGGCCCTGGTGACTACCCATCTAACATATTTGAAATAGAAACCAGTTTACAACATGGACAAGTTGTGTAAGCATTAAAGTCAGCTGGGTCAACAGCTGGTCAGCAAAAAAGCTAGTAACATCAAAAACACTGACAACAGTAATATGCTTCATAGGAATGAAATTACCAATTTGAAACAAAGATCGCGCTACGTGCCAATGTGTCAATTTTTGAGCCGTTTTACTTGTTGGTATTTTTCAAGTTTTTGTTTACATTTTCAATTTCCATTTTGTAGCACTAACTAAATTCTCTATTTTAGAAACGGCACACTGATTAAACATGAAGGACTTTACCTAGCAATGGGCTGTGGCCTGCTATAACAAAAAATGAAGGACTCATTGGAGGAAATATTGGAGGAAACGCCTTGTGAATCACCACGATAATAAAATGTGTTTCAATTCTGTTCTTTTACAAAGTATCCCAAACGCTCTAAGCCGACGTGCGATTCGTGCGATTACAACCACCACTATGAATAAAACATTTCAAAAACTTCTTTTGATTTTATACGTTTGTTTTGTTGCATGAAAAGATCATTTTTGTGTAGAATTTTATTTAAAGAAAATTAACGAATTCTTACAGATACAATGCATCCGTTGGCGTTGTCAATGGACATCCCAGATGTAAGTCGAAAAATTAGTAAAAACAAAATTGTTAAAAGACTCAAACTAAATTGTTCACAGATCGACGAAAGACATTTGCTCATGGAAACGAAACGGTCGTTGGAAAGACTCACACCGGATTATCTGCAGGTGAGCGTCAAAATTTCACTCGTTGATAAATGACCGTTTATGAAGTTCATTATTCAGAACGTAAGCGTTTTTGAAGACACTTTGTTGTGCAAAGTCTGGGAAACAAATCGACGTGGCGAGGAGAAGCTCATCACGAAGATAGTTTGTCCATTTTGCTCATCAACGATAGCACCGCAATATCAAAGCAAAGGAAGGCGATGGTACGTCACCAATTTCAATAAACATTTGCGAAAGCATTCAAAAAACCGCTGTAGCTCTGCGTTCTAGCGTTTATTATGTTTGAAAAAATAAATTTACAAATTGAGGAAAAGAGGAGCAAAATTTTTTCATGTAAAAAATGACACAAGAAATCATTTTCTGTATTGTAACGATCGAAATTTGTACAAGAAATTCCATTGATTCACATATAAGTAAAAATCAAAGCAAACCGAAGTGCTGTGTAAGATTGAGATGGAGCGATGAATAACAAGTAACATTACAGTACCCTTCGTAATTCCTTTATGACAAACGAAGCGTCTTCTTAAGATTTAACAAACTAACGTGCTGATTTCGTCGTTTACGACTCATCAGTACACCTTGTCTACTAGACCATGTGTATATCAGCACACTCAATTCAGAGGTCTCTAAGTGGCAGTTGTTTGCGAGAGCGCGGGCGGATCCTAAGAAAGTATGGAAGGAGATAAATAAGGTTCTTGGGAAAAGAGGTAGGAAAGTTGAAAGGATCGAAAAAATAGTTTATAACGGATCTGTCCTCCATAGTGATCATGACAAGGCGGTTGCAATGAATGATTTTTTTGTCAAGATTGGACATCATACAGCGGGAAGGGTAGTGAATACTGGTGGCATTTTTCTGAGCCCGGTGGATGATGAAAAGGTACTGCGGAAACTGCAAGCGATGATAACAGCGCAGGAATTGACTAGAAACCTGCCAAGTTCATTAGAGAGTGTGCCGGAATTTACCCCGACTGCTTAAAAATTGCTAGAGTGACGCCAGTTCACAAATCAAATGGTAAGGATGACCCGCCAAATTATAGGCCAATATCCATCTTGCCACTGCTGAATTCCGAGGTAGTAATTCGAGATAGGCTAGTGAACTTTCTTGAAAACAATAAGTTCCTGTATGCCAGGCAGTATGGGTTTAGGAAGAAGTCGGGGGTACACACGGACATTTACGAGACTCTTGATAAGATTATTAAGGATAGGGATTAAGGGAGGCGGGTTAGTGCGTTCTTCCTCGATATAACTATAGCTTTTGATTCTGTAAATCATGGAAAAATTTTGAGGAAGTTGGGGGTCCGCTGCAGTTGTTGGAAAGTTACCTGAGTAACCGAAGAAAATGTGTACGCTTGGGGAAAAGCTTAGTGAACTGGAGGTCATTGACATAGGGGTGCCTCAAGGAAGTGTTCTTGGGCCTTCATTGTTTTTAGTCTATATTAATGACGTGCATCGGTTACCTATAGATTTATCAGTTTGGGCCGGTCCATTGCTGGTCCTTGAAACACAGATCTGATGATCCTTTGTTTCCTAACCCGTTCATCATGTAAACCTGTCTAGAGTGGCAGGTCCCATTTTGGAGACATTTTCGGGTTGGACTACATGACTTCCTAGTGTCCTGAGCCTTAGTGAGGAGAACCTCGGGTATTCGCATATGACGTGAACGCCCGTCTCCTCACTTAGGCCGCAGGTGCAACTGGGATCATTAGAGATTCTCATTTTTGCCAGGTGCTTGCTCAGTCCGCAGTGCCCAGTGATCGCACCCACCACCCTCTTGATGCGTCTCCTGTCCATATTTAGCAGTTTTTTGGCCCACTTCCCATCGAGCACCGGGAAGAAACGCTTTGTGTGCATTCCTCTTTCATAAGTGTTCCAATGGTTAGCGAATTCCGACCTCACCCAACTCTTTATTGCTTTTACGCATGCCGAGTGTGGGATGGGTATGAGAGGTTCTGGCCCGCAACCCAATGTAGCCGAGCCTGTCCTCGCCAGCTCATCCGCCCTTTCGTTACCCTCAACGCCAAAGTGTCCGGGAACCCAGACCAGCGCCACCTGATTTCTCAGTCCCATCCGGTTCAAGGTTTCCTTTAACTCTTTTACTAGCTTGGATGTAACGACAGGCGAGATGAGCGCTTTGATCATTGCCTCACTATCAGAACAGACTGTGACCTTTTTTCCACATGCCTCTGGTGAGATTGCTTCCCGCGCTCCCATTAGTGCCGCGAAAATCTCAGCCTGAAAGATGTCGGCATACCCACCTAGGTGGGACCACCTTTCCGCCAACGGTTCCGGAGAGAATACTCCGGCTCCCGTACCTTCTGAAGTTTTAGAGCCATCAGTGAAACTCACAATTACTTCATCAGATAGGCAGCTTGGCCGACCTTCCAACCATTCAGACCTATCGGGTATGACAGTCTCAAAACGCCTTAGGAAGTCCGTCTCCGGTTTCATTCGGTCCCTAGGCATCTCAAAGACCTCGTTAGTGATAGCCTTCTTGATTTTCCCATGGCCCGAAGTGAAATTCGGAGTCCAGAGATCGTTCTGAGACAGTCTATCCGCCGTAGCAAAAGCTTTCGCCTTCAATGCCACGTGGACCGGTGGCAGGTTAATTAATGTTTCCATAGCCACCGTGGCTGTCGTTTTCATAGCTCCGGAAATACAAATGCATACCAGCCTTTGAATCTCGTTCATCTCTTTCCTCGCACTCCTGATGTCGAGCCTCGGCCACCACACAACGCAGCCGTGACTCATCATAGGTCTTATGACAGCTTCATACATCCACCGTATAGCCTTGGACGGCAGGCCCCAGTTTCTTCCAAATGAGTTCCTGCATATCCAGAAGGCTACTAGAGCCTTCTGTGCCTTGTGTTTGACGTGCTCGATCCAGTTCAACTTACGATCGAGAATAACTCCCAGGTATTTCACCCACGCTCCAGGAACGATATCTTTATAGAACAGCCTCAATTTCCCCACCCGTTCGTGACCAGACGTCCTTCTACTAAAAAGGACAATGTCAGTCTTGTCCGGATTTACCCTGAGGCCGTTGTTTCGACACCATTCCTCCACTATCTTCAGCGAGTACCTCATTCTGTCGCCCAATGTGCTCTCAAATTTACCTCTGATCAAAATTGTCAGATCGTCCGAGTACCCTTGAGCGAAAATTCCTTCGTCGTTCAGCCTCCTAATTAGGAAGTTCACGACCATGCACCACAGCAATGGGGATAGTATTCCCCCCTGAGGGCAGTCTCTAGATGCCCAGAAGCTTACCTTTTGGCCACATATCGTTGCCTCAACTGCCCTGTTTCTGAGCATACTAGTGATCCACCTCGTTACTACCGGTGCTACTCCTCTACTCTCTAGGGCCTGGCGAGTGATCTCAAAATTAGTGTTGTCAAAAGCGCCTTATATATATATATATTCTTTATTCAATAAATCAATTGTTACAAATATTGTACTGTGGATCAAGTGGTTAGTGTTCAGCTTATTTACTCTAGCTTTTCAAACTATAATATTATCATCATTATTAAAATCTTATTCTTGTTTGAAATGTTTTTGTTTTATGGGCAGAAGAAAATTTTCAAAAAACTTCAAATGAGTTTATTTTTTAATTAAGAACTAAGGACTAATATCACAGTTAAAGGTTGTTCAGTTCAGTCTCCTGATGATGGGATTAACTGAGCTTAACATTTTTGACTTGAAGTTCAAGTTGATCTTCGAAATTTGGTGGTGAACCATTGGTATAGAGGCGAGATCATGCAAGTCAGCGGTTTTGTAGTACGGCGGCAAGCGGTAGATGATCTTCAGGCACTTGTTCTGTAATAGTTGGAGCTTCGCAATGTGGATTTTAGCACATTCGCCCCAAACTGGGCAAGCACTAAGCAAGACACTTTGAATGATTGCCTTGTAGACACATAACTTGTTTTCAGTGCTCAGCTTTGAGTTTCTGTTTAATAGTGGGTAGAGCGCGCCAAGTAGCTTTAAAGCTTTACAGTATATCAGATCCACATGTGACTTAAAGGTCAGAGTCTTGTCTAGAGTGACCCCGAGGTACTTTATGATGTACCTCCAGTCTATTTCGGAGCCACGGACTGCAATCCCTTGAGGAGGAAGCCATTTTTGTGACCTCCTCTTGGTGAACAGGGTGGCATTGGTCTTTGAATCGTTCAGCTTTATTTTCCACTTCGTGGTATATTCGGTGAGCTGTCTGGTGGCTGCGTTAAGCTTACTCAGAATTTTGAGGGGTGACTTTGCTGCTTGATAAAGGCAGGAGTCATCAGCGAAAAACGCTTTTTCACTCTTGGTTATATGTAAATCGGAAGTGAAGATATTGTAGAGGGTGGGACTCAGGACACTGCCTTGGGGGACACCAGCTAAAATTGTGAAAGCATTTGATTTTTTGCCGTTAATTTCAACATAGAAGGATCTTCTAAGAAGAAAGGATTGGATAATTTTCGTCAAGTATAGTGGGAACTTTAGGATGAACATCTTATGTAGGAGGCCTTTGTGCCATACACTATCGAATGCTTTTTCGATATCGAAGGTAACTATGCCAGTTGAGTGTTTTTTCCTCAGCGATTCGAGTATGTAGTTGCGTACCCTGACTAATTGATGATTGGACGAGTGGCCCTCACGGAAGCCGAATTGTTCGTTCATGATAATATTGTTGGAAGAGATGTGGGCTTTTAGTCTCCTTAATATGAGTTTTTCCAGGAGCTTGCTTAATGAATTTAACAGGCTAATTGGTCTGTAATTGCACGCCAAAGTTAGGTCCTTTCCGGGTTTTGGGATAGGGACGACTTTCGCAAATTTCCAGGCTTCTGGAAAATATGTTAGTTTCAGGCATGCTCTGAATATGTACATCAATAGAATTACGGCCTTTTTTGGAAGCTGTTTCAGCAGGGCGTTATTTATGGAATCATCTCCAGGGCTTTTGCCAATCTTTAGGCCGCGGATAAGACGAGAGATTTCGCGGGGGGTGGGCAACGCAGATTCAGTGATGGTAGAGTTGAAATAATTAATGTTTACTATGGAACTATTGATGGAACTTTCAGTGGCTGGATCGCTCTTAACATGGAATGTTGTCGCGTGTGCTTTGCAGAAAGAACTTCCGATTTCGTTTGCCTTTTCAGCGTCCGTCGTGAGGGTGTCAATGGATGTTTTAATCGGGGGGATTTTGTTAACAGTGTTTCTCAAAATTTTCGTTACCTTCCATAGTTGGTTTGAGTGCTTTTTCAAGCGAGCAAGCTTAAGATTCCACCTTTCATTATTGAAGGACTTTATCTCGGCCTTAATAAGCCTGTTTAGGAAATTGATTTCCTGTTTTAAACCTCGTAGCTTGCCTCTTTGCCAAAGACGTCGCTTGTAGTTTCTGAGAGAAATCAACTGCTGCACTTCGTCTGGTAGCTGCAACACCTGTTCGGTGGGCTTTAACAGTGGGACTGCGTAGTTTTCGGCCTCCTTAATCAGGTTTGTCAGAAGTTTGACAGATTGTTCTATCAGGTGTGTAGAGGTCAAACTTTTAGACATTTTGTTGAGGTCAATATTTCTGTCAATGTAGGACTTATAGGCCGGCCAGTTTGCTGAAGAGTAGCAACGCCTTGGCGAAAGGTAAGGTTGGAAGGATTGCGAAAGCTCTACCTTGAGGGCCACTGGTAGGTGGTCGGAGGACAGATCGTTTATCGTCCTCACGTCAGTCACGTTGAAATGACCGTTAGAGAGAGAGAAGTCCACAGTCGAAGGAGTCGATCTGTTAGCCTGCGGCGGGTAATAAGTGGGAGTTTCCGGAAAATGTATATTGAAGTTTCTCTTTCGCATTTCCTCGAATATTATTTTACCAGTGGAATTGGCCTTCACACAATTCCAGAGCCTATGCTTAGAGTTCAGGTCGCCTCCGATTAAGAATTGGCCACGAAGTGACATTAGTCGACTAATGTCTTTTTTGAAACCTTGCAGTTTTGAAGGACTCAGCTTGGAGCCGGGAAAGTAAATGGAGTACATTTGGATACCACAAATCTCTATGCCTATCGATTCTATTACATCCAAGCTCAGATCGGGCAGTTCCACATGGGGTATAACACTTCTGACCGCAATTGCCACCCCTCCACCAGCGTTTCGCTTGTTTGGTGCAGGTCTATCTTTTCTGTAGATGGTAAAATTTTGGATTGAACAACCTTCACCGGATTTAAGCCAGGTTTCTGAAATAAGGGAAACATCAATTTTGTGCTTGTTCAGGAAATTTGAGAGTTCATTGATTTTATAAATTGGACGAATGCTTTGGGCATTCCATAATACTATACCAAGTTCCTTAAGGGGTAACATTGTAGATATATTTGGTTGCCATCTCGAACATAAGGGTGAGTTGCTGCTCTTTGTTTTGGCATATTTTTAGACCCTTTAGTAGATCACACATTATGGGGCCTATTTCTTCAAGTTTGAATTTATCATTGTCAGCGGTAGTTGCTATGGGGGCGGACGTTTTTGAGCCATTTTTTAGGGCTTCGGACCAACTGCTGAAAATTTTATTTACTCTGGGAGCTGGTATGGTTTGATTTTTCTGGGTTGGGGCTGAGTTGTCATTTCTGGATGACGGCCGCTTTTTCATTTCAGGGAAGTTTGTTGAGTTCTTCAGTGGGGCTGTTGGGTATTTTTTTGTTGGTTTATTTTTGTTGTTGGAAGAGCCCAGTTTGTCTCTCATAAGAAGAAATTCTTTACGCTTTGGGCATTCCAGGGAGGTTGCTGGGTGGTCTCCTTTACAATTCGCGCACTTTTGAATTGGGCTATCGCACTTGTCCATGTAGTGATTTAAACCGCATTTGGAACATTTCGGGTTCATGTTGCAATTTCTCATGCCGTGACCGTACGTTTGGCATCGTCTGCATTGGGTAACATTTCCTGTTGTTTTTTTAAAAATCCGCCATTTCGAAATTGTGTAGTTTATGACAATTTTACTCAGATTTTGGAGATTTGTTGTGCCTTGCTTGAAGGAGACAACATACGAGCCTTCACAATCGAATTTTTTTGTTTTCATCGTAATCTCTCTTATCTCGACCGGTTCGATTTGATATTTTATGAGAGATTCATATATAGCATCTATAGGCGTCGTGGCGATACCTGATAGTATGAATTTATCAAACCTTTCTGAGCTGACATCATGCGTGTAGAATTGAATGTTCTTGTCGCACAGGGCAGTTTTAAACTTTTTGTAGGCCTCGATCTCGTTCAGTAGTATTTTCGTTCCAATTGACATGTACTTTAGCATGTACGTGGAGTTAATTCCTATAGTATTTAATATTGTTAAAGCGGAGGTGAAATTTGACGCTCCAACAACAGTGACTGGTGGAATTCTCGATTTTTCCACTTTATTATGTTTAAGCTGTTTTGGTAATTCAGCATTTACGTTGTTTAATATTCCGAATGAATTTTGTGTAGGTATAGAGTAATGTGTATTTTCTTTAGAGTTCGTTTCGTTATTTGATTGCATTTCATGCGTTTCATTTAAGTTAGGTAGGCTATCACTGCGCTGTAGAATAGAGCCTTGAATTAGAGTCCTTTTATTACCAAATACGTCTGCAATCGAAGGCTGGCTGACATTTTGTTTAGGCATTGTGTGCCTCTTAACGTTGAGTTGACAGGTTTCGCAATCCGGGTCTAGCTCAGTAGCTGATCTTTTATTGTTCATTAAGATCTGATCCCGGGACGTGCTATTGGTAGCATTCCCATTCGGGGGATCACTCTTGGTCTCACTCACAATTCACTGTTTTATTTGACTCAGATAATACAATGTATGCACTTATTTTGTTTTTATTCACTTAATGAATTATGCTTATTCAGGTAAATATTTTACTTTTGTATTAAAATAGCAGTTGAAAAAAAAGCAACCGTATCGCACTGCAGCGAAACTGAAACTGAAA
>CM055404.1:142548286-142559682 GCA_029228625.1 Pseudolycoriella hygida
AACTTATCAGTGATTATTTTGGAATTAATGGTTTGAGCCTGAATGTAAAGAAAACCAAAGTACGAAGAGATCCCCGTATTGATCTAGGTCAGATAATGCTAAATGGCCTGAATGTAAAGAAAACCAAAGTACGAAGAGATCCCCGTATTGATCTAGGTCAGATAATGCTAAATGGGCAAGAGATAGAGGTTGTTACCTCATTCAAATACCTAGGAGTTACCGTAGATGACAAACTGTCTTGGAAGCCGCACATCTCTAGAATCTGCAAAAAGCTGGCATGTTTGAGTGGCATTCTTTGCAAGATTAAACATAGCTTGCCTAAGGCTATTTTTATGAGAATTTATTATGCTCTTGGACATTCGCATTTGAATTACGTTATTGGAGTCTTGGGCTGTGCGATGTTTAAAGATTGACCTATCCCGTAGTCAGTGCCCAGGTGTGTTGAAATCGCTAGTTTATACCAGCTAAATGTGGGATGTTTCGTTCACGATTCCATGCATGGCAAGACGCATAATGCGATTGTCATGGTGCGTACTGAACATAGGTATCCCAGGAGAAGCAGGCCAGTGCTTGTCTTGGGAAAGTATAGAACTATGAGAGGTGGTAAGGCAGTAACGATTGCGGGCAACAGAATTTATAACGATCTTCCTTCTTCGATGCGCGAGACTTCGTCAGTGAGATTTAAATCAATGTTAAAAGAGTGGATCTCAGAGAGGCAATATCCGGGATAATGAAAATACGAGCAACAACACATAGTAGGAGTTGTTTTTACAAAATTTTTGAAACGCCCATATTAAATCGAGAAAACAAACGACATCATCATATCACAAGTTTTGGAAAATTGACTTACTTTCTGATCTCTCGGCCTTATGTGGATGCGGGCACCTTCTTTATTGTTGAGTGATTCCTTGCGTGAAACCAGGATACCACTCTTAAGATCGGTATAATTGTTAGTTTTTTTAGTTTAAGGAAAGTCAAGAAGATTTGTTCATTCCTCAGTGAAATAGTTGTAGCTTTCTAATTGGAATCTTTTTCTTCATGATGTTTGATTGAAGTAAAATATTTCTTTGTAATTTTAACCGATAACTTGAAGAAAAACAAGAAAAGAAGAATGGCAAAACAAAATTTGGAACAATATGGAAGCAAAATTTACTGTGTCTATAGACAAATCTTTATGTAGATCAGTGCTTATTTATGTTAATAAATAATTCAAATTCAAAAATTAATACAAGTAAGTATGTATGAAGTAATATCCAATGCCTTAACTTACATGGCTTTCAGAACCTCTTCTTTATTAATGCAAAACATATGTAAAGGACGTGTCAGATTTTAGAATGAGCAAAAAATTCAATATTTCAAGTTCTTTTAACGGTATTAGAGCTTGAACAACTCACAGAAATTACCCAAAGTCGAAAGCCCTCACAAAGTACGTCTTACAGAAAAAGGTAGGAAAGAACTTTGGTCGAAAAAATTTTTTGGCAAAAAAAATTTTGGTCGTAAAAAATTTTTGGTCGAAAAATTTTTTTGGTCGATGTTGGGTCGAAAAAAGTTTTTTGGTCGAAATTTTTTTTGGTCGAAAAAAATTTTTGATCAAAAAATGTTAATCATAAAAAATTGTTGGTCAAAAAATTTTGGTAGAAAAAATGTTTTGGTCAAAAACTTTTTATCTGAAGTGTTATATCTTCGTGAATTGAAATAAATGTGCTTCTCTTAACAACTATATTTCATGAGCGATCTTACAAACTGATGCGGTGATCGCACTCTCATATAATCTTGTAACTGTACATATCTCTGATTGTGAGGGTAATATACCACAGGGTGTTCATTAACTTGTAGATATACAACACCTCCTCCATTTTTTAAAAATTCAAATTGCAACGTACATAGTTTACTACTGTTTGAATTGATTTAAAAAATTCTATTTCTGACTGATAATTCCGATTGTTCGATTAATAGTATTTTCCCTAATGCTAATGCTACGTGTATGAATCCAATTCCACGAAGATGTTGATCTTAAATTTACTCATTGTTTCTTAAAACTAATTACAACAACTCGGCTTAACTAAATGAAACCGGCTGAACTAATAACGGTTTACTGGTTTTATAACTCTTCCTGACCTTGAAACTTGTACGTTGGATGGAGGCTTCAACTTATTCAAATCCCTAGCTACATCTGTCCCCTCCCCTGGTACAGCTGTACTCGTTGGTACCCTCACTTCTTTATGCAATGGCTGCTTGGACTTACGTAAGTGAGTCATGTTTCGTCTCAAGATTTGGTTAGCTTCCGTTTGTATTATTAATGACCTCGGCGTCTTCGCGGTTTCGACAACTTTTGCTGGTTACCAAGTCTTCCCAATCCGAACCCTCACCTCTTCACCTGGCATGATGCTTTCTCTTTTTGGAGCTTGGCGGTCATAATACCTCGCGTACTTAGACTTCTGTTTCAGTAGCATTTCTTTAACCCCCTCCTGCACCCTCGGTTCCAAGAGTTCGGATCTTATCGGCATTTTACCCCGACACAATCTACTCATCAGCATCTGCGATGGCGATATTCCTAGTCCGGGTATGGGCGTGTTTCTATATTCGAATAGAGGGATGTGAAAATCTACGTTGCTCTCCAAGCTTTTCTTAATTATCGACTTCGCAATTCCCACCCCTCTCTCGGCCTGTCCATTCGACTGTGAATAGTTCGGGCTAATTGTCGTTATCTTACAATTCCATTTTTTGGCAAAATCTGACATTTCAGCGGATGCAAAAGGCATATTGTCTGTTATCATTTCTTCCGGAATGCCATGAGTGGCGAAAATGACCATCAATTTCTTGATTACTTCACCCGCATGCTTGTGCGCCATGGGAACTATTTCGATCCATTTGGAGAAGTAATCCATCAACACAAGGAAGATTTTCGCCCCGTACTCACAGATATCTGTACCTACTTTTTGAAAGGGACGATCCGGCGTCGGATGTGAGATCATACTTTCCTTTCTATTTGCACTCATAAATTTCTGACAAACCTGACATTCACTAACCACATTTTCAACGTCATTATTCATTCCCGGCCAGTAAAGTAACGATCTTGCTCTGGCTCTCATGTAACAGATTCAAAAGTTCGCCTCTCAATTCCGATGGGACGATCACGCGATTATTAAAAAACAATAACTCATCTTCTACCCAGATCTCGTTCCTGTTTTTATAGTAGCTTCCTAAGCCTCCGGGTACCAATTTCTTGTTATTAGGCCATCCCTCGAGACAAAATGCTTTTACTTGCTTCAGAGTTTCGTCCCTATCCGTACATTCTTGGAAATTTCTCTTCTTAGCTTCTGAGATATTGATCGTATGAATGACGTCTATGACAATGATGGACTCTTCCACCATGTGGCTTCCAATTTCCTTTCTATGTACAATCACCAGTGCTGAGATGACTCCTCTCCGTTTAAATACTATTGATATAGTATTGATATACAACATGAAGTATTGTTGTTTTGCTTGTTCGTGAAAAATTTTTTGGTCAAAAAATTTTTATCGAAAAAAATTTTGTCAAAAAAAACACTTCCTATCGTATATGGTCGACCTGACTGAATTTCGGCCACTCCAGTGCCGATTTCCATAAAAAAAAGTTTCCCCATGTTTTCAGGGCCTATTTAATTGAATTTTTTAATGAATTTTAAAAAATTTCATGAATTTTAGTGAATGATTTTGACGAATTTTAATAAAAAATTTACAAAATTCAACAAATTTTTACACAAAACGGTAACCTGTAACCTGTAACGTTACCTTTACAATAGTAAAAAATTTGAAAACTTTTTTTTCAATTTTATGATGATTGTCAAGATATCAATTGGAAATGACAAAAAATATCATAAAAATCACAATCAGTCTTTTCTAAAAGATTTTGACGACCACGAAGAATTACGAAAATTGATGAATTTTTAATGAATTTGAATGAATTTAAAGAATTGAATTCAAGTGAAGGCCCTGCAGTGTTATGAGATCGGAAACTTCAATTTAACACAGAAATAAAACAATATGCGTGTTGTACTCGTCGGGATATTTGTGAAGAAGTTTCAAAGATTTACATTTGAATCAGAAGCAATTCCCACGTGAATCAGAGTCGATTCCCATGTGAATCAGAGTCGATTCCCACGTGAATCAGAGGCGATTCCCACGTGAATCAGAAGTGATTCCTATTTGAATCAGAGGTGATTTACATGTGAATCAGAGGTGATTTACATGTGAATCACAGGTGATTTTCATATATGAGTCAGAGGCGATTCCTACCAGACATTAGAGGCGTCTTCGAATCACAGCCACCGTTCAAGTCGCCGCTTACTCTTTTTCCATGAGACGTTAAGCCTCTCAAAAGTTGGCTAAAGTCGGAAACGGCTGGAAATTTTTCTATTTTGGACAGTACTTTGGAATAAGTTCAGTTTAGGGGACCTATCTATTTTAGGGAGGGGAATGATAGGGGACTTCCCCAGATCACAAACATGCAACCGGTTGGTGGCGCTCGTGCTCCGTTTGGAAGTTACAGTGGTTCAAAGTTCAAATTTTTATATGTCCCGAATCCCGAAGCTTCATAAAATGACAAGAAAATAGTGTAAGGGGCTAATTAAAAGGTGGGGATGAATGGAAACCACAGTATCAACTTCAATATGTATCCGGGAGGTGGCGCTAGTAACACAATAGAAGAGAATTCGCTAAGTATGCATTTACCTAGAATTGGAGTCATAAAATACTTCGTGATTGACGAAGCGAGGGGTCCCCACCTCACTACAATAAACGGCCCTTTTCAGGGCATCTAGGATACTTGTAAACAGCCTCCACGCGGTGTATCCTGGGTAAGTGCATACTTAGCGAATATTTACACAAGTAATGATAGGGGACATATAAAATTTTGAACCGCTGTAACTTCCAAACGGAGCTCGAGCGCCACCTACCGGTTGCATATTTGTGATCTGAGGGAGGTCCCCTATCATTCCCTCCCACTCCCCTCCCTAAAATAGATAGGTCACCTAAACTGAAATTTTACCCAGTACTTTGTTAATTTTGACAATTTTTTTTTTAATTTCAACTCAAAAATCCATTTTTCCAGCCGCCGTTTCAAGCCGGCTTGAGGCGACGTTTTAGCCGCCACCGACATTTTAGTTTGGCTTTCATGTGTCTCGCATAAGAACTTTATGTGATACCCATGTAATTTTTGCAACATTTTTGCTTATGAGGAGGTAGCTGTAGAACCTGCAACTCTCTACTATTGATGCTATTGGCTTCTTTTGAAGTTAGTGAATGACAGCGAATTGTACATAGCTTTCAGTATTTCTGATCCAGTAAAAAAATTCCTTAAATCTCTTGGAAATATTTAGGTTTTCCGATTTTCCAATAATTTAGTGGAAGTGGAAGTTATAGAGGAAACGTGTGATAGCTCAAACTAAATCTCAAGGCTTCTCGAGAAACATTTGATGGCGATAGATTTTCTACGTTTTCCATTTCTTCAAGTTTTTCTTAGTAACAATAGAGATTGCAAATCTAACATGTTTCAGTGAAAGCTATCTAGTCCCATCGTTTTCGAACAGTAAAACGTTGTGTGTCATCAGCTCTTATCTGCTTAGATAGATAAATTTGTAATCAGTCGTTTCATTTTAAATGACTGCATTTTTTATCTTTATACACCCGTTATGAATTGGAGCCGTACGAAGCAAAAGGGACCTACGCGTTTACAGCTGTGACTTTTGTAACCAGTCGAATTTCGAGACCGAAGAAGTTGGATTTTTCGTTTTGGGGGACTGAAGAAATGAAATCTGTAAGGCAAATTGTTGTCTGTCCGTCCGTCTGTCAACAGGATCCCTTGATTTTCAATTTTTAGTACGAAGAACGAAGTGCTTCGAAAATGTGTCTATTTTGTGTTTACCACTACGTTTGTGAACAGTCGAATTTCGACACAGCAGTCGGTTACTTTTTCGTTTTGGTGCCTAATTTAGACCGTCAAATCTGCAAAAAAAAATTGTCTGTCCGTCTGTCAACACGATAACTCAAGTACAATTTTCAAAAAAATTTCTTTAGTCGAAAGGTCTAGACATACACAACAGTTTTTGTGAGTCAGGGCCATAAAACTGAGTCTCTGGGCCATTCCACGAAAACTCCGTTCCCACGCTCGAAATGCTCAGTTGTTACAAAAAAATATTCATAGAAAATGGTGTATCAGACGTATTGATCCCTTAACTAGAGATTAGTAACTTTTCTATTGCTTTCATTTTGTAACTACTGAGAATTTCAAGCGTGGGAACGAAGCGGACCGTGGAATTGCCCCTCTACTATGTCCCAACGTGTTATTTTCCACGTATATCGGGTAAATCTGATCCGATTTTCACAAATCTTTTTTTCTCCTGAAGGATAATCGAAAAATTGGTTATGATGCTGAATTAAGTCAAAATGTATGAAGAAGTTTCGAAGTTACGGTCGAAAAAAAAGTCAAAAATGTGGTTTTTTGATGGCTCTTCGACTTATATCTCTGCGAAATTAGAAAGGAAATCGCTCTTCAAGATTTTGAATGAAAGACATGGATTTTCGGAAATCAGGAAAATAAAATTGTTTGAAAATTAGTTGAATGATTCGGGCTGTAAGGTCGTTAGTGTAGGCCCAATTCACGCTACGTGACCCTACTCCATAATTATTGGTTTTTTATGAATATTTTTCTAATCATTTTTGTCCATGCAAGTCTCTTTGGGCCATACTTTAGTTCTAAGGCCCAAACATTTTTGTTGGTTTGCTAAGAAACAATTTTTTGGTTTTAAAATTTTTTTTTACAAAACTTTTTACAGAGGACTTAATTTCTAAATGTTACACTTGAATTTATGTCAATGTAAATTTACATATATTGGGCAAATCGACTTATAGCAAAGTTCCTAACTTATGCTTAAAGCTATAAGATATAAGTTGAATATTATAAGGAAGCTATAAGTTATAAGTTATAAGTGAAAAGATTAATTAAGATCGATTGATAATTATTCATGATGATTGATTGATGATGACTGATTGACGATTGATTGCTTGATAATGATTGATTGATGATGATTGATTGATGATGACTGATTGATAATGGTTGATTGATAATGGTTGATTTATAATGACTGCTTGGTATTGATTGATAATGATTGATTGATAATAATTGATTACTTGTGACTGATTACTTATGATTGACTAATGATGATTGATTGATGATTTTTGATGACTGATGACAAATTAAGATGATTGATTAATGATTTATGATTAATAATTACCGATAAATCATAAATCAATCATCATCAATCTTATAACTTATAGTTTACTTATAATATTGAACTTATAACTTAAAGCCAAGGTTGGGTTAGTGTCGCTAAAAATTTGCGTCGCTAATAGCGACGCTGGTTTTTCGTTTATATCGCTAGTATCGACTAACGACCGCCAATTGTGACTTTAGCGAACCCAGTTTCGCTAGTCGCTACTCGCTCAGATTACTTTATCATCAAAAACTTTTCCTAGTGTCCTCAAAAATTAATATTCTAAATCAGGTTCCTCTAGCATTTCCACCTCGTCACAATTTGGCGCGCAAGTCTCAGAGCCTCTCTCTTTCTCTAACATTACATAATTTACGAACGACCGACCCCTTAATATATTATTCGTATAATTGTTTCAACTGAAACTGTTAGAAATGATCGACAAAGTTTATTAAGCTCTAAGATGTTTTAGCGGTGGCTACTAGCGACTATCATAAGGGCTAGCTAGTAGTAGTTAATGTCGACGTATTTTCATAAGGCAATATTTTTTTAGATCTGTTCTCTTTGCCACATCTATTCTGATGCATGCGGATCCCTTGCATTCTGAAAGATAATCGGAAAACTGATTTTGGGATCGTAGAGCGGCATTTTTGTATAAAATCCGATGAATATTCCGATTTTCAATGACGGCCCAATAAATTTAAGGAATACACTTTTTAAGAGGTAATCGAAGACTCAACTATAATCACGATCTCGGGCTGGAGAATTCAGTGGGCGGCTGGAAGGGTTTTTTAACATCCATTGTTTTCGATGGGTTTTTCAATTTTGCCTTTTTGCAATTTCCAATTGAATTTTGCAAACACGGCATCGTACGGGTCCGCATAGCTTAGTCTTTATTTGACTCTAATTTTGGCAATTCGACAATTTGAGTGTTGTGATCAACTATTAGAATTTCTTGTTCCATCCACTCGCAAGTAAACGTTCAAGTGAAACATAAGAAAAAATGTCCGAGAAAGTGAATATATTGTTGGGTCAAGGAGGCCCTTTGTCTAATATTAATAAAATCGACGGCAATTTCATTGTAGAATCGACGACAATCTTCAAGTAATGAGTAAAATTTTCAGGGGCCTACCACAAATGATGTCACGTTCAACAACGAGATAAAGGAAGTGTGACGACGAGAATGATTGTCAATTTATTGGGGCGACTTTGAGTCGTTTTCGCGTGACGAGGAACTTGTGAACGGCCCCCGATAGTGCAGTGAGATTTATAATTTTTAAATTTTGCAGCTATGCCAGTTCTGGTGAACCACCCACTCGACCCACTCGACCGAATAATTCGCGGCCGTGTTAGTCGATTTCTCTCGTAATTTCAATTCATAAATGTGACTTGAACTTCCTTTCTAGTTATCATCTTGGGAACGTATGAGGGATGGTCGTATAGCCCCGAAAGTGGAAATCCATTTCAGATACACAACATTGACGTCAACAAACTCACCCACGTCGCATACGCTTATATTCAACCGAACGCTAATGGAAGCATTAACTACATGGACGACCAAAATGATGCCGGAAAACGTGAGTGTTGAGACATTCCAAGGAGATCTTCAGCTTAAGAACTTTTTGTTTGATTTCGGCAGGATTTAGGCCGTTTCTACGTTTGAAAGATAAAAACGAAAACATTAAACTGTTGCTCTCGGTGGGTGGATGGATGGAAGATGCAACGATTTTTCCAAAAGTTAGTTCTTCCGGTCTTAACATTCATGGGATTGTGTAACATTTCCGTTGCAGGTTATTCAAGACGACGCTACGCTAGATGAGTTTGTCAAAAATTTAAACGCTTTGTTCAAGAAATTCAATTTTGATGGACTGAACTTGGTGTGGCTGTACCCCAAGACCGATGAGAAGGTAGAATCTGAATACTGCCGTCAAAAGTTAGAGAAAAACATCGAGGATTTTCAATGTATTTCGCCGAAAAAAATCAAATTAGCGACAAAATTAAACAAAGCAATCGCCGAGAATCGTTTGTTTAATTTTGTCGCTAATTTCATTTTTTTCGGCGAATTTCGTTGAAAATCTTCGTTGATTTTCTTATGTCGGCAGACCAACTTTTACTTAAAGTAAACTTAACTTTTAAATCTTTAGAGTCTTTTCATTAAATTCTTTTCGAAACTACGTGAGGAAGCTGCATTTAAGGATCGATTATTGACTATGGCCGTTAGTAATCACTTTTCATTCGATGACTTTAGTGATCTGAATGGGTAAGTGGAGCTTGAACATTTAACATCTTTCCTTGTCACATAAATATCCGTTCGATAAGAAAGGGTATGTATGAATGTACCTCCGTTTTTTTAGTATTATCAGGTTGGGGCGGTCCATTTCTGGTCCATGAAACACAGATCTAGTGATCCTTTGTTTCGTCACCCGATCATCATGTAAATCTCCTAAAACCTCCCAGTCCCAACCAAGAACCTATCTAGAGCGGCAGGCCCTATGCTGGGTACTGTTGCAGGTTGGACCACATAACTATCTAGAGTCCTAAGCGTCAGTGAGGAAAACTTCGGACATTCACATATTACGTGAACGCCCGTCTCCTCGCAGAAGCCACAGGTGCAATTGGGATCATTGGTGAGTCCCATTTTAGCCAGATGCTTGCATAGTTTACAGTGCCCGGTGATCCCACCAACCACTCGCTTGATGCGACACCTGTCCATGTTTAGCAATTCTCTAGTTCACTTCCCATCGGGCACCGGGAAGAAGCGCTTTGTGTGCACTCCTCCCTCATAGGTGCTCCAATGGTTAACGAAATCCGACTTAACCCAACACTCTATTTCTTTTGCATATTCCGAGTGTGGTATGGGTATGAAAGGTTCTGGCCCACAACTTAAAGTTGCCGAACCTTTCTTCGCCAGCTTATCCGCTCTCTCGTTTCCCTCCACACCAGAGTGTCCAGGAACCCAGACCAGCTTTGAATGATTTCTCAGTCCAACCCGGTCCAGGGTCTCCTTTAACTCTTTCACCAGCTTGGATGTCACGACAGGCGACATGAGCGCCCCAATCAGAGCCTCACTGTCGGAACAGACTGTGACTTTTCTTCCACATGCCTCTGTTGGGATTGCCTCCTGCCGCGAACGTCTCAGCCTGAGTCACGTTGGCTAACCTTCTTAGGTGATAACATGATACCACCTTCCAACAACCTGCCCTGGAGAAAATACCCCGGCTCCCGCGCCTTCCGAAGTTTTAGAGCCGTCAGTAAAGCTCACAACTTCTTCACCCGAGATGTGACTTGGCCAGCCATTCTGACCTCCTGGGCACGACACCGCCTCACAACGTCTGTCTCCGGTCTCACTCGGTCCCTAGGCATCTCAAAGACCTCGTTAGTGATAGCCTTCTTGATTTTCTTATGGCCCGAAGTGAAATTCGGAGTCCAAAGATCATTCTGTGATAACCCATCTGCCGTAGCAAAGGCTTTCGCCTTTTATTCCACGTAGACTGGTGGCAAGTTAATCAACGTCTCAATGGCCGCCGTAGCTGTCGACCTCATAGCATCGGTAACACATATGCACACCAGCCTTTGAATATCGTTCAGCTCTTTCCTCGCACTCCCTATGTCGAGTCTCGGCCACCACACAACGCAGCCGTGACTCATCATAGGCCTTATGACTGCTTCGTAAATCCACAGTATAGCCTTTGACGGTAGTCCCTCCCAAAAGAGGTCCTGCAAATCCAGAAAGCTGCTATAGCCTTCTGTGTCTTGTCCTTGACATGCTAGATCCAATTTAACTTGTGATTGAGAATGACTCCCAGATATTTTACCTTTTTTCCAGTGGCGATGTCTTTATCGAATAGCTTCAGTTCACCTACAAGTTCTTGACCCGACGTTCTCTTGCTAAAGAGAACTATGTCCGTCTTGTCCGGGTTAACTCTAAGGACGTTGTTTCGACACCATTCCTCAACTACTTTCAGCGAGTACCTGATCCTATCGCCCAGCGTGCTCTCGAACTTACTTCTGATCAGAATTGCCTCAACTGCCCTGTTCCTGAGCATACCAGTGATCCACCTCGTCACCATCTGTCCTACTCCCCTACTTTCTAGGGCTCGGCGGATGATCTGGAAGTTGGTATTATCGAAAGCACCTTGAATATCC
>CM055404.1:142560182-142604664 GCA_029228625.1 Pseudolycoriella hygida
GGATTGCAAACCGAACTCGTTCTTAAAAACCGCGGTTTCGGTTTTTTTTTTTTTTAAAAACCGCGGTTAACCGGTTTTTGAACCCAAAATAAAAAACTTTTTTATCTAAATTTAACTAATTTATTTAACTAACTAATTTAATAAATTTGCTGACATTCTTGCTAAGACTCGTTCTAACGATTCGTTTTCGGCACTTTCGTAGAAATCAGTTATTTTAATTTTCGGTGTAGTCGTCGTGGGTGGAGATGGAATTGGAGACGCATCTTCAAGATGTCTTTTCAAAGTGTTTATTTTATGGCTACTTTTCATATGATTATGTAATGCACTCGTCGATTTTTTTTCGGCTTTTAGGATCCGGCCGCACTTTAAACATTTTCCCTTGTCATTATTAGTATTAGTCAAAAAGAAACTCCAAATACAAGAGCTATCATCACTTTCCGGATGTTTTACAAAATTTTCTACACCCATTTCAATAACGTAAAACATAAAAATTATTAATAAAATAAAAAAGAGTTATCTGCATCGTATCAAATATATTGTCAACATAAACGTTTTTAATTGTTTTCTTGTCTTTTGTTTAAAATATTTTGACACGTTTATCAAACGAAAAAGGGTTGCTAAAAAATGGTGCCAAAGAAGATGGATGAGTACTTTTTGAAAAATTGTGTTGATTTTTGGCGCTACTTTTAAAAACCGAAAACCCCGGTTTTTCCAACAAAAAACCGGGGTTTCGGTTTGGCTAAAATGGCTCGGTTAACCGGTTTCGGTTAAACCGGTTTGCAATCCCTACCTACCTGGTATGCATGCTGATTCACATGCAGTGGACATCTCGGAAGAATTTCATTTCTGATGTAGAAATCTATCAGTCCCGTTCCGTCCGGGTTCCGCAATTTTTTTGTGAGTTTTTCCTTACTTGGATTGTCAGTGTCAGTGGTAAATTGCACACAAACCTAGTGCCATCTGCCATCTATGATGCACAAGGGCGGAAAAATACGCCATTGGACAATGGACAATGGACATTTCTAATTCAAGTGACTGACATTGTGCAAAAGGACAAGGTTCGCTCTGTCGTCGTAAGGAAAAAACTTAGAGAAAATCAGCGAAGACTTTCGATGAGATTCGCCGAAAAAAGTTAATTAAGCGACAAAATTAAACAAAATATTCTCGGCGATTGTTTTGATTAATTTTTTCGCTAATTTGTTTTTCGGCGAAATTTGTTGAAAATTTTCGCTGTTTTTCCCTAGGATTTGCTCCTTTATGACGACAACACTGTCAAAATCCACTAGAATTACAGACACAATATGCATCAGTTAAAAAATCTTGGTAGCGCATTTTCTGGCATTATAAGGAAAGGAAACTTAAAGAAAATCAGCAAAAATTGTCAATGAATTTCGCCGAAAAAAATCAAGTTGGAGACAGAATTTAACGAAGCAATTGCCTTTGTTTAATTTTGTCGCTAATTTGTGATTTTTCTTGGCGAATTTCGTTGAAAATCTTCGCTAATTTTCCCTAAGATTAGTTTCCTTTTGACGTCAGTTTTGATCTTCCGATGAATTCTAACGGGACACCTAAACGCACCTTGCTACACCTCACTGCATCTAGGGAATCAACTTCTTTGACTTCACTCTATTGCTGCTTTCCTATACCCATTTCAATGGTTTATTTCAATCTCATTACAGACTCGTGGATTACTACAACATCATGAGTTATGGTTTCAGTAAATACGAACCCAAAACTGAACTCAACGCGCCAATCGCGTCAATCAATCATCTAGTTGAAAATCTAGTGAATGCTGAAATGGAGTATAAGAAAATTATTTTAGGTCTCGGCTTCAGGGGACTCAAATTCAATTTAAAGGATCCCGAACGAAATGGCCTGAACTCTGATTGTGTATCCCTGGGTGAAAGCATGACTGCATTTCAGATTCAACAGCTCATGAGTAGCGGAATGTGGACAACTGTACGTGTGGCTGCAGAGGATAGCGTTTACTCATATCTTTCCAATACATGGATTGGCCATGAGGATGAATCGTCAATATCGGCGAAAACACAATATGCGTTTACGGAACGATACGCTGGAGTTATGGTGGATGCTGTAAATTGCGAAAGGGCGTCAGACTGTCGATTGCTTAATGCTATAAGAACCACTCTGGACGAAATAAATAAATAAAATCGTTTTTGTCATTGAGTAGAAGTTAGTTAACTGATTCATTCATAGCGTCGTAGTGGGAGCGGACAACAATTCGTCATAAAAGGGGGAGGGGACTCTCTTTTGTTTTGAACCGTACAAAGTAATATTAGCTGCAGTTGCGACCGAAGCTAATTCTTCTAAATTTGTCAATGAAGTCAGCTCATTTTGGTAAATGTGTTGATTAGAAGTTGGCAACTGCTGCTAACTTCACTTTGAATAGCATTTGTACGCTCCAAAAAATTTTGTCACTCGCAATTATCACAACAAAAAAAAAACTTAGAGAAAATCAGCGATCAACGAATTTCGCCGAAAAAATCAAATTAGTGACAAAACAATCGCACCGAATCTTTGGGGCCATTAAAATAGTGCGCTTGCTTTTCTGGGGGGAGGGGGGAAGTAAGAAAATCATTCGCTTCATACATTCTGACTTTTTGTCATGAATTTTTGCGTGCAAGGGGGCGGGGGTCTAAAATCCGTCTTGTTTAGCGTGCACACTATATGAATTGCCCTGTTTCGTTTAATTTTGTCGCTAATTTGATTTTTTTCGGCGAATCTCGTCGAAAATCTTCGGTAATTTTCTCTAAGTTTTCTTTCCTTATGAAGGCAAAATTCGAAATGTGTGTCATCGTAGACTTGAGTTGCCGTGTACTCGTAAATCGGTCAACATTTGCGGCGACGGAAGTGGAAAATCTCTAAATATCGTCCGTCGGCTTGCTAAGGATGAAGTCAAAATATTCTTTTGTTTACATTTTAAATGGACAACGCGTATTAGAAGCGGAAGGAGTTCTTTTGGCGTCGCGTCGTCGCAATCGGCAAACCGAAATTTTAATCTTCCTTGGCAACAGCGCCATTTTTCACTGTATGTCGCGAGGTATGTCGTACATTACTGCCGTAATTTGCATAAGGAACTTAGTGACGAGAATTTGTGAGAGAAAATATATGAAAATCTCTCATTTGTTAACGTCGCTAGGTTTTTTATGCGTTGTAGGGCAGTATTGAGATGGTATCCTAATAAGTTGTGCCCCGTCAGCAATCCTATCAATCGCCTGATTCTGCCCTTATTCAGGCTTGCAGAAATCTAGTGGTCCTTAAGTCACGACTTAACAAGAATTCCTTTGCCTGCCTGCAGTCTTGCAATTTTTCCCACCTACGCTGGTGCATTTCTTCGGCTATCCAGGCTATCTCGACTGACAAGTACGGTTTTCATCGAAAATTTACAAGAAGAAACAGCTTTGATCGCCAACTCACTGTCCGAGCATATGTATATCTTTTCATCTCGCACTTGCTTTTCTGTCAGCATGCGACAGCTTTCACTTATGACTAGAGTTTCTGACTGGAAAACAGTTGCGTAGACTCCCAGAGGGATTGATTCATTAATATTTGATTTTTCCGGGGTGTGACAGTCTTTTATTTTGATATTTGCAAGCAATACTTAACGTGAAGTTGACTGCAGTTGCAATCGAAACTAGCTTCATCGCAACAAAATCAGATGATTTCATTCATAAATTTACCAAAATCGGATGTCTTCATTGAAGCGTTAAAAAATCAGCTGATTTTTTTGCAACTGTATCTAACTTCACGTTGAATATTAGTTGCAAAGATTAAAACAAAAGACTGTCACGCACCTGGATTCTTCACAGTATATCTATGCCTTCGTCAGTCCTCGATCCATCAGTGTACATTACCAGTTCCCCTTCGAACGGGAGCTTTCCTCCTCCCCATTCTTGCCTGTTCGGCAGAATTACTTCAAAACCTCTGTCAAATCGGAATATGGAGTCGATCTGGTCACTAGGCATCTCTACTTCCCCGAAACGATTCTTCAGGTAAGATTCCGCTAAGATTCCGACGTGTCACATTTCTCTGTCTAATGCTATCCAATGACCTTGTATGTACAGTCTCGCCATCGTCGACCTGCGTCGTCCAACGACAGAATCACCTCCAACGCCGTTGTTGGAGTCGATGTCATCACTCCAGTGATACTCAGACACGCCAGTCTTCGTACCTGAGTGAGTATTTTCTCGATCGCTTGAATTCTCGCTTTGTGAGATCAGAGCATAATTCCGTAACTCAATATCGGTCTCACAAACGCCACTATCTGATGATCTGAGACCCCAATCAGGCAATGCCAGAATACTTCGATCGCCTTATGAGTCATTCCTCTTCATTCAGGAAGTGACTGAATCCCAAGGATTGGGACATTTTTCGGGAAAACCCTGAGACACGTGTTCTCTAAAATTTTATTCTCTACAACTTTGCCTTTGACAATGACCTCCATATTGTAGAGATGAGCGGGTCGACCATTTTTCGAAACCCGACCCGGACCGAACCCGACCCGATAATATTTTTCGAAACCCGAAACCCGAACTGTTTCAAAACCCGACCCGGACCGAGCCCGACCCGATAAAATTTTTCGAAACCCGAAACCCGAACTGTTTCAAAACCCGACCCGGACCAAACCAGACACTCAAGTTTTTCGAAACTCACAACCCAAATTACTTCGAAACAAAAATTATTTCAAGTCCCGACGTCTGCATTCTTCACGGACCTTAGACTAAAACAAAATTCGTGTAATGTAAGATGATAAAATTTAGACGAGTTTTGTAAAATATAAAAAGTCAATAAAGGATCGGGAACCCGAAACCCGAACTGTTTCCAAACCCGGCCCGGACCGAACCCGACCCGATTAAAATTTTCGAAACCCATGAACCCGAAAAAATTCGGGTTCGGGTCGGGTTTTTCGAAGTTTCGCGCATCTCCACCATATTGCATAGTTGAGCAAATATAGACGAAAAGCCATCTGCTTTCGTATATGGCCATTCCATTCCATTGGTCCCAGACCACTGACCCAATTTTCACAAAAACATTTTCCCAGTGTTATGAGATCGAATGCTTTTTTTTTGACACCAAAATGAACAATTTCTCTGGTAAACTTGCTGAGATATTTACGAAAAAGTTTCACCGACCCTCGAAAAACCATGTTTTTGGTCACTTTTTCGACCATATCTGCCCTACAACGCATAAAAAACCTAGCGACGTTATCAGATGAGATATTTTCATATATTTTCTCTCACAATTCTCGTCGCTAAGTTTTTTATGCGTTGTGCGGCAGATATCTCCGGAACCACTAGACTGATTTTGCTCATCTTTGAACTTGAATCATGGGAGGCATCTATCTTTCAGGGAAAAAAAGTTTAGGGTGATCGGTGCAGCCGTTTAGAAAAAAATGACAGGATGGACAAACGGACATTTTTTTTCGCTTATTCGTCACCTTTAGACGATATTAAATGCATCCCCCTCACTCCATGTTAAAATAAAACGTCTTGTGGTAAACGTATAGGACATTATTTGTACTTCGTACGGGTCCAAAAATTGAACTTGCAACCAACTTCACTCTAAGTGCAAAGTTTGACATTTCTCAACAGTTTGTTTTACTATGTTAACTATTGTTCTTTCGACATTTACCGCTTTTAGAGCGACGTCGACTTACATCAAAGTATACCAAATTTCGCATATGTCAAGCGACGGAAAGCTCTTTTTAGCTTTATTTTACGTCAGTAGATCACAGCCCAATTTTCCCGTTTCGTATAATTTGACATAAGCCGACGTCTTTCTCATCGTGTGGATTGCTGAGTGTCGATTCTCATGCCGTTTTATAACTTCGCCAATTCGAGGGTGCATGAAAATTGCCGCACTCGTTCATTTTCGAGTGCCGCGCCGGCTCATTCGCTTGACGAAGTAAAATGTTTTCTTCTTTTTGTAATTTGGTTTTTATTCAAATTCAATCAACGTATCACAATATAAAAGGAAAATAAGATAAACGATATTGGTTAAGCGACAGTATAGATTTTTCTTTTTAATTTAGAGTTACAATGTTTATAATTTCATTATTTCCTAATAACTTTTTCTTTACCTTTCACAAATTATAATAAAAATTCACATTCGTTCCAACTTATCGTCAATTGTCTTATTTATCGTTAAATCGACTACACATTTTCAATGAGTTCAAAAAAAAAAAAAAATAAATTTAAAACAAAATGACATTTTTTCATCGGATATAAAAAGCTTACAAGTCTTGCGCATCTCTTTAGGTGGGACCTCTAAATTTATTTTTTAATTTTTTTTTTTGCTAAAAATACATTTACGTTAAATCACATAGCTTTTTATGCTTAAATTACAATTTTGTACTGCGTTTCTGTGTAAGCTTTTTATGTTGTCCCAAACGCCATTTTCTTGTTAAGCAAAAAATTATATTTTTTTTCAAAGCAAATAGTTTTTTATTCAACCAAATAATTAACAGGTCCGGTAAACGACAGAAATTGTATGGAACATCCGGGTGATCGAAGATGAGAATTCTTGTGGGTAAATACTTCTGCCGTCATAAGGAAAAAAAATTTAGAGAAAACCAGCGAAGATTTTCAACGAAATTCGCCGAAAAAAAAATCAAATTAGGGACAAAACATTCGGATCTTTTCTTTAATTTTGTCGCTAATTTGATTTTTTTCGACTAATTTCGTTAAAAATATTCGCTGATTTTCGCTAAGTTTGTTTTCCTTATGACGGCAGACTTGGTTTTCAAATAAAAGAATTTCCTTTTTCTGTGGAAAAATTTTCCTACCCGAAAGTCTATCAAGAGTGACACGGCCGGTGGATGCAGCTCTATTTAAAGCTAAAAAGTTTCTAAGTTCTAAGGTTAGGTTCCCAAAATTATTTCGTTGTATTTCTTTCTCGTCTTAGCGCATAATTTAATTATAATGAAAACATTCAAAAGCGTGGAAATTCAAATTTGGCGCCAAAAATTAAAAAAATCAAATTTCGCATCGAACGAGGAAGTTAGATTGAAAAACTGCAAAGAGATCCCAATAAAGAGAAAATTATACTACCGTACAACGCATAAAAAACTTAGCGACGTAATCAGATGAGAGTTTTTCATATATTTTCTCTCAGAAATTCTCCTCGCTAGTTTTTTTATGCGTTGTACGGCAGTATACTGATGTCATAAAAAAAACTTGGAGAACGAATTTCGCTGAAAAATATCAAATTAGCGACAAATTTAAACAAAACAATCGCCGAGAATCTTTTGTATAATTTTGTCGCCAATTTGATTTTTTTCGGCGAATTTCGTTGAAAATTTTCGCTGATTTTCTCTAAGTTGTTTTTCCTTATGACGGCTCTGCCGTACAACGCATAAAAAACCTAGCGAGGAGAATTTCTGAGAGAAAATATATGAAAAACTCTCATCTGATTACGTCGCTAAGTTTTTTATGCGTTGTAGGGCAGGGCTGCATATTGGAGGTGCGATGCGATTTTTTTCGCAATCCAAATGAGAATTGAATACAGAATAAAACAAAAAAGCACAGCCAACAACACAAATTTGTGTGCGAAGTATGGTTATGTTTCGTTCGAAAAAAAAATCGCACGATTCGCACGAAAATTTCATGATGAAGTGCATAAGTTGACAGGCATAATTAACATATTATGAAATACGTCGCTTAACATATCTTGAAATGCTGTATACTCTGACAAGCCGACGCCGTACCATAAGTATGGATTGACACGCTTATAGCACGACAATAGCTTCTGTCAAAATATAGCGAATTCAGTGGCGTGACAATCTTTTCTTTTGATCTTTACAAGTACTCAAGGGGAAGTTAGCCCCAATTGCGCACGAAGCTGACTTCCTTGGAAAAAAACTACCTGATTTCACTCATAAAGGATGTAGAACCATAAGGTTTTTATATGGGACTTTGTATGGGAAACTACGAAAATTCTTTTAGCCTGAAATCAGCTGACTTCATTGAAAAATTAAAAAATCAGCAGATTTTCTAGCAATGAAGGCGCAACTGCAGCTAATTTCACGTTCATTATTACTTGCAAGGATCAAAAGGAGCTCGCGAAGCACTGCCGGAGGGCGAGCAAGGAAAGCAGATCCATATATGTTCAGACAGTAAGGAGATGATCGGAGCACTGGTTTCACCAGTTACCACTTCCATGCTTGTGAAAGAGTGTAAGGATTTCTTTAACTCGATAGGTCAAAATATTCAGATCACTCTGGTCTGGGGACATGGACACTCGGGAGTGGAGGGAAATGAGAGGGCGGACGAGCTAGCCAAGGCGGGTGCTATGGCTCTCGAAAACGGCCCTGAACCATATCTGCCGATCGCTCGATCAATCTGTTTAAAAGCACTGAGAGATTGGTTGATGCAAAGGCATGCGGAGTACTGGAATAGGTACGAAGGAGGTGTTCATACAAAGCGCTTCTTCCCGAAACCCAATTTGGAATGGGCCAAAGGTCTGCTAGAGATGGGCAGGAATCGCATAAGGATGGTGGTCGGAGCGATTACTGGACACTGCGGGCTAAACGGGCACATGAAAAAGATGACGCTTTCGGCAACTTCCAGATGTGCGCGCGGATCAGAAGAAGAAACGGGTATTCACGTGATATGCGAATCCTCCAAGTTCTTTAAACTGAGACGTAGGCTGCTGAGAGGCTACGTCGTGCAACCATCAGATGTTGTCCAACTTGGACCTGGTATTTTGGACAGGTTCTTGGAGTCAACAGGAAGGTTTGCGTGATTTAAATGATGATTGGGTTGGGAACAAAGGATCGCAAGATCTGTGTTCCAAGATCATTGACATGATCGCCCGAAATGATAAATCTATAATAAAGGATCAAAACCAAATGGGTGACTGTTCTTTCTCAAAATTTAGCGTAATTGGCATTTCATTCATAAAATTGTTTACGTATGCTGTGAAGTTAGTCGCAATTTTTGCACTCCATCCATAAAAGCAAACGTTGACGATGGCCGGGCATAACCCGGACACCCAAAATCCGGACTTTACAGAATTCCGGACGCCCTAAATTGAGGACGCTTCGAAATCCGGTGAATACAAAATTCGGAGGCTTCAATATACGGAATAATCCGGAGGAAATCCGGACAAAATCTGAATGTTGAATGTGAAGGTAGAGCCTCACTGTCATTCATGTGTCTCAACTGCAACCACAGCCTATTATTTGGGAATTTTTTTATACTTTTATAGGAGATTTTGGGAACATTTTTATTTCAATCCCTCACAACGCTTATAACCGGTCGAAAAAATGCCATTACATTATCCGATACGAGAAACATTTGTTTTACCCCTTTTTTGTTGAGCGCTAGGAGTGCCTTTACGAGGGTAGTGCTAGTGCATATCTAAGCCATCACACTTCGTAGAAAATACAAATTAGTACCAAAAATGAAGGTATTGGAGCCAAATGAAAATTGAAATTTAAAAATAAAAATTTTGCTGAGCAGACAATCCAAAATTTCGAATTTTCAACTTGTCTGGAAAGAGATGTCCTTCATCATAAAGTTTACTATTCAAATATTATTTGGAAATTTTTTATATGTTTTTGGGAAATTTTGGGAATTTTTGGAAAAATTTGGGAATTTTTGGGAAAATTAGGGAATTTTTAGAAATTTTTTGGAAATTTTTTATATTTTGGAAATTTGGGAATTTTTGGGAATTTTTGGAAAAATTTGGGAATTTTGGGTAAAATTAGGGAATTTTTAGGCAAATTTGAGACAAATTTGGGAATTTTGGGAAAATTGGAATTTTTGGGAATTTGAAAAAAATTTTAATTTGGGAATTTTGGGAAAATTTGGGAATTTTTAGGAAATTTTGGGAATTTTTGGGAAATTTTGGGAAAGTTTAGTGAATTTTGGGAATTTGTTCCCAAATAATAAACTCTGACTGCAACTAACTTCACGTTGAGTATTTGCAAAGATCTTTGTTTTGTCACGACACTGAGTTAGCTGCACTTTCGACATTCGTATTCACTTAAGCGATGATTATATTGGTTGCGATGCGAATCGCATCGCGTAAGGTTTGCATGAAAATACAACTTGACGAGTTTTTTGTATTGTTTTTATTAAGTTGAATTTTCGTACAAACCTTACGCGATGCGATTCGCACCGCACCCAATATAATCTTCGCTTTAGCATAAAGTTGGCTGGTGAAACGTCAAAATTTGCGATTGTAACTTACTCCACAGCAAATGTAAACGATTTTATGAATGAAAAATGAACTTGCAACCAACTTCCCTGAGTGCAGAATTTGACATTTCTCAACGACCAAGTGCCATTCTTTATACAAGGGTGTGCCAGTCTTTTATTTTGATCTCAACAGGTTAGCTCAGTGGCGTGACATTCTTTTGCTTCGATCTTTGCAAGTCATATTCAGCATGAAGTTAGCTGCAGTTGGAACCGAAACTAACTTCATTGCAAAAAAAAAATCAGCTGATTTCATTCGTAATCAGCTGACTTCATTGAAAAGCTCTGAAATGAGCTGATTTTGTTCACAATGAAGTTAGATTCGTTAGGTCGCAACTGCAGCCAACTTCACGTTCAACATTACTTGCAAATATCAAAGAAAAGACTGTCACGTCCCTGGCGAATTCCATAGTTATACCTGCACTCCATCTATGAGATGTTTCCGAATTCACGAACTTCATCATAAACTTCGGTATACTTTGATAGAAGCCGATGTCGCACTAGACGTATCAAGATGTTCACTTTTAAAAGAAATATTTCCAATAACAATTCTCGCTGTTAATCATATTTTGGTGAATGGTGAATTTTAAAAAGCAATGAAGACGACTGTCTTTACTTGTGATTTGAGGTCGTAGCTTTAAACTTTGACTGTACATCGGTTAGGAGTTGTGATTTTAGTAATAAACTCAAAAAAAATTTTTTTTTCTTATTCGAAGCTAAAACAAAATATTTTTTTTATTTAAAATAATCTTTCGTTACGGCAAACAGCAAGATAATTTTTCTTTCTGTTTAATTTTCTCGGCTTTCCTTTTTCCTTTATAAAAGTTAAAAAAAAAAACAGATTTATTTACCCGAATTCTCTTGTCTGTCTTTTATAAGACTCTGTAAATTTCTAGAAACATATAACGGCGGCGGTTGTTCGTTGCCAGACAAACGAACTGCTTTTATTGCTCTTATGTCGTTATTGACTGGACTGTAGGGCGATCGCTTGCGATTTTGTGACGATTTCAAATCCTAATTGAGACAAATGTTTTATAAATTTATAATCAACTGAAATGCAAGTCTACGAACCTCTAAAGGACTAGAGAAGGATAAGGCCACAGATCCAGGCGATTGTGGTATACATTCATTCGACCTGTACATTGAAATGTAAAGTGAATGATTTTTCGATATTTTCCTTGGTGATGAAACATTTTTGCTATAAGGTGGCAATGGTGATAGAAGACTCTCCTCTTTCGTATTGATAACAAACTCTTGCATTGCTTTCACATAGCAAACATTGTAGAATTTGATTATGTCGCATTTTTCTGTAAGGCAATAACGTGTAGAGTTTAAGAAAGTGAATATTTGTTGCGTATGGAGGAAGTTGAATGACTCATTATGTCTCTCAGAAGGTGCAATGAAGGTAACAAATGAACGCTTTTTAATGTCGTAGCTAGCAAAACCAAATAGATTTACGGAATTTCAAGGAGATTTTTCTCAAATATTAGGCCCTGTGTTGTAGCGAACGATTTTTTTTCACTAGCGCAAGAAATTGTTTGCTAGATGTGAGCGGGCCGCCCGAAACTCGACCCGACCGAATCAATTGTCTCAAAATTGCGTTTATATCAATAAACATTTCGGGTTCGAGTCAGGGTTTTGGGTTCCGTTTTGTGTTTGAATTTCTGAAAAAACTTACTTGTCGCATCGTTATCGTCCGCTGAATTGCCATCTCTTTCATAATCTGAAAATTAAAGATAAAATTTTATCATCTGGAGAAGAGGTCAGGCGAGAGGAATTTATTTGGAAACCTACCACTTGAACTCATATGTACATCACGATAGACGTCGCTTGTGGATTGTGGCTGTTTACGATATGACGTCATTATGTCTTTGAATGTTGTGTCGAATTTGCTATTTCTACCAAACACATAGATCGAGCACATGAGAATTTGATCCAAATGGCGATCCTTCTGTAAATTAAAAAAAAACATTAGGCTGGAGCATTCAACTTATCTTACAGTAAAACGATATGAAAACACTCACTAGAGTCAAGAAAAACATCGTCAGTAGTAAGATCCAACTCAACACGAGCTAATCAAAGACTCAAATGGCGTAGAAACCACAACGAGCGAAGAAGCCTTGGAGGTGCTTATTAATAAACACTTCCCGGGAATTCGGACAAGGCCGAAACGCGACGGCGCTAAAAATTCATCAATAGATGTCAATTCTTCTTAAAGTCATGGAACGAATCTTAGGTAGACATATTAGAGACGAACCTCTTAGAAGGAAACCGCTACACCGCAAACAGCATGCTCACATAGCTGATAAATCATTGGACTCAGCTACCCAGAACTTAATTAGCAAAATTGAGAAAGCTTTAGCGATCAAACAGAATGCTCTTGGAACATTTTTGGATATCGTAGGAGCATTCAGATAGGTGCATCCCAAAGTACTTTTTTGGAAAAAACTTCAGAGTTCTTACGCCAGAGAGGAGCTTCTGGGCCGGTGAAAGCACGCTCAGCGAAACAGACATAAATTTTTACACAGATGGATCAAAAACAAACCATGGATCTGGACTAGGGGTCCATTCTAGGAACCCCCAGACAAATTTATCCAAACCGTTGGACTCATATACGACTATCATGTAAGCCAGAACATGCGCAATTAGGAATGCTGACCATATATATTTTATTTGATTTCCTTGAAGAACTCGAAAAATAAAAAGACCCGTATTTTTTCTTTTCTCGAAAAAAATAAAATTCTCAAAGTTATCACTGGTCAAAGTTACAAAAATCATCGCAACCCGATCGCACCCGCCATACAAATTGTTGTTGTAATCGTCATTTGCATGTGATATATAAAGTGATCTAGAGTGAATACTATTGCTCTAATGGAAAAAGCAAAAAACACGGGTATTTTTATTTTCCGAATTATTAAAGAAAATGTGAAAAAATTGGAAAATTTTTTTTGTCAGCGTTCCAGCAAAAACATGCAGACCGTTAATCTCACAAGGCACTAAAAATAGACAAATCAATATATGCCCGAACAGCAAAGAATGCCTACACGCGCTGTTTCACCCCAAAACTCATGATTGAATGCGTAAACCTGCTGAATACTCTATCCAGCAACAATATCGTGAGCCTTTACTGGGTCTCTGGGCACAGCAAAAAAGAAGGTAATGAAATAGGCCGGCACTCCTAGGCAGCGAAACAACGCTGTTACGGCCGCTGCTAACCTTAGGACTTACATACAATCCATACATACAACCATCCATCCTTACATACAAGGAAATCCATTAGGTACTTCTATAAACAACAACATAAGAAACTCTAGAAGAGACTAAACAACTGTAAGCACAGTAGAACCATCATCGACGGTCCATGTATTAGAAATTGTTACTATACATATTTAGGGAAGATCTGAGAATAGTCATAGGAGCTATTACGAGACACTGTAAACTGAAACATAACCGAAGACCCGCACGTATCAGAACAGATGTGGCAAACAGAATAGATGTTGCAAAAAGACTCGAACGTATCTAAATATAGAAATAAGCAAACAATCCAATGTTTTGTGCTCTTTTATAACTATAAGAGTTTCAAAGATCCATAGAAATTACCCAAGGTAATGTCAAAGGCCCTACCGAAGTACGTCTCAGACCATTCAAATCTAGAAAAGCTTATATCCAAGGACTAAGTCATTTTCCCCTAAAACCCTGAAACACGTTTTCTCTAAAAATTTATTGTCTACAACTTTGTACTTGGAAGCAACGTTCTACCTCTCATAGTTCTGGAGATCTGGGTCATCCTGCCCAATTATGGAAGTGGCCTATACCCAGGATTGCACAATATTCCCAAAACCCGCTGAAACACTGTGTTCACTTAAATTTAATTCTCTATAACTTCGCCTTTGGAAACCAACTTTCTAACTCTCATAGTTCTGGAGATCTGGGTCATCTTGCCCAATTATGGAAATGCTGGCCATATACCAGGATTGCACCATATTTCCCCAAACCCTGATGAAAACTTACGTTGTTCACTAAATTTAATTCTCTATACTTCGCTTTGGAACCAACTTTTTACTCTCATAGTTCTGGAGATCGGGTAATCTTGCCCAATTATGGACGTGGCCATAACCAGGATTGCCCAATTTCCCAAAACCCTTCGACACGTGTTCGCCTAAAATTTTCATTCTCTACAACTTTGCCTTTGAAAGTACATCTCTGAGGCGTATGTACGCACTCACACGCTTACCGCGAAAAAAAAAAAAAACTATCTCTTATCATTTTGGGCAGAGAAATTTATTTCGCCCATTCCATGGCTCCCAGTGCCCAGACCCCTGACCCGATTCCAACAAAAAAAAATTCCTCAGTTTTTTGGTATCAAATGCTTTCATTTGTTACCAAATTGAGCAATTTCCGTGCTTTATTTGCTGAGATATTTGCGAAAAAGTTTCACCGACCCTCGAAAAACCATGTTTTTGGTCACTTCCTCGACCATATCTCCGGAACCACTTGATCGATTTTGCTCATCTTCGAACTTGAATCATGGGAGGCATGTACGTTTCAGGGAAAAAAAAGATTAGGCTGATCGGTTGAGTCGTTTGGAAAAAAAAGTGGAGACGGACGGACGGACATTTTTTTTATTGCTGATTCGTCATCTCTAGACGATAATAGATGCATCCCCCCCCACTCCTACCACGATCTACCCCATGTTACAATAAAATTGTTTGTAGTAAACTCTTGTACTCACCTACCTCTTGTAACACCTCCACAGAATGAAGCTAATAACCTCACCCATTTGTATAAGCTACAACGAGAAGGAAGAAGGAAAACATTTTTTAGGAAGCACTTCCTGACAGAAAATGACATAAAGTCTGAACGTAGAACAAATTCTATCATATTTAAGGAGTGGGTCGAACCGGTAGCCGTCAAAAATCCCGAAAATTAAAATCCCGAATGTTGTACAAAAATCCCGAATAACAAAAATCCAGAAAATCTGCAAATCAGAAAACAACAATCAAAACTTGAGCTGAGTCTCAGCGAAGGTGGAAAAAGGAGAAAAAAAGCGGGGTCGAGGGGCGGCAGCCCCCGCTGTGCGGGGTCAAGGGGGGTATAGCCCCCCTTGCGGTGTCTAAGGGACAGAGCCCCATGCACGTCAGGCCGCCTGCAAGGCGTAAGAAAAGCCAGCCGCAGGCGTAAAAAATAAGCCCGCCGCACGCGCGGGGGTGAGGGGGCAGAGCCCCCCAAACTCAAATTCACTCGTATCAATTAGGATTTTTAAATATTTCACAAATTTTGTTATCATTCGGGATTATCAATTTTCGGAAATTTGGATTTTCCGGGTTTTTGCATTTTTATGTTATTTTGAGAATCGTTCATGATTTCCCCAAGATATCGTGTTGACGGACGGACGGCGCTTATATTAAGTGCGGACATTTTTCTACATATTAAGCCCTTAGCTATCACGCTTCGCATATTTTGTAGCCTTATTCAAGACTTTTATTTGCCAATAATTATAGTTGCTCGAGTAGCTATTCGGAGATTTTCCCACTGCCCCCTACAATGACGGCCTGTACTACCAAACAGTGTGATTCTGAGCCTGCAGAGGGCGCAAATGCTCCAACTAACCATTGGAAGTTCTTCTCGAGTACATTCTAATCAAAAATAATGAATAAAAAACTTGTCCTAAAACTCAAGTAGACGGTCAATGAGGAATATCAAATTTGCGAAAACCTTGATTTTTCACGATTTCCGTTATTTTTTTTTCACTTTTCGTCGTTGAGCGCCAATCAAATCGCTTCAGATCTCGTCCGGTCCACAGAAATTTTTTCTCTGTGGATCATTTGGCAACGTTTTCCGGGCTAATCCCCAAAGTTTTCGACATCTTTACTTTTTGGACCCCTCTGATCTTCAATGGGGGAAAACTGCTATCTTTGTGTTGACGAATCTAGTACTGTTGAAGGATTTTTGACATAGGCTCTAAAGTCTCGCTAAAATTATTTTATGGCTTTGCCTAATTCATCTGTACATTCGTCTACACTAAATTGCATTTTTCCAATGCTTTCGGGTCATGTGACCATACTGCGACATTGTCTGGTTCAGAGAAATTCTCTCATTTTTCGTAGTGTTGCCTGATTGAAATCAACTTGGTGTGGCAACAGAGATTTATTACCTAAAGATTATAGAAAAAAATAAGAAAAACGTTGAATTTTTGAAAGTACAAGAATTTCAGTTTAGTTTTAACAAGTTGCCAAAATATGAGGATTTAAAAATGTTCTAAATCATAACTTCAACCCTTCACACATTCCTCCTGTCTTTAACTCACCTTTATCTAGGCGACAATGACTTCAGAAAGAGGACAAATGGTGATTTAGTACAATTTTATGGTAATTTTTATAAAATTTTTGATCGGTCAAAATTGGAGTGGAATCCTTGACTTTTCGAAAATTCAATTTTTTTATATTTTCCAAGAATCTTTAGTGTGGATAATCAGCAAGACTTTAAGAACACGTCGCTAAAATGTGAACTGTCAAATCTTCGATGTTTTTTCGAAGAGAATTCTACGTAAATAAAAAATTATTCAAAATTATAGCTCATGTGCTGTGAGAGGATGACTCTTACGAAAATTATAGATGAATCAGAATTCAAAAAGTTTAAGTATGAAGGTACGCTCGGAAATAACATCGCAAATGAAGTTGGAATGCGATGATTTTTCAGAGCAACTTTCGACTTTCATACTCAAACTTTTTGATTTTTAGTTAAACCATTATTCGTGTAAGAGTCATCCTCTCACAGTTACATGTTCGAAGAAAAACATCGCAAATTTGACAGTTCACGTTTTTTTAGAATAGAATCTTGCGCCAGTAACAAATTATTAAAAGTTATATCTCATGTGTACTGTTTGGAAGTCACGTTAAGTCGGTGGTCCAGACAACACTTGTTATTGGCTATGAAAAGCTGTTAGTGGAGTCTCTAAAATTACTAATACAAATAAAAAGAGGATGACTCTTGCGCAAATAATACATGAATCAGAATTCAAAAAGTTTGAGCATGAAGGTCGAAAGTTCCTTTAGAAAATCATCGCATTCCAAGTTTATTTGCGATGTTTTTTCAGAGCAGATTTGTTATATGCGTAAGAGTCATCTTCTCACAGTGCATGAGCTAATATATTTGTGATTTACGCAGGGTTCTAGTCTTAAAAAACATCGCAAGTTTGACAGTTCATATTTTTGCGACGTGCTCTTAACACTTTTGTCAAAAATGTTTCAACAGTACTAGATTTATGAACACAAAAGTAGCAGTTTTCCCAACTGTGGCGATAGTCAAACTTAAAAATACTGGCAAATAACGGTTATTATGATCAAAGTATATAAACACTGAAGGTAGCGCAATCCGCCAGTGGATAAAGAAAAATACTGGGCCCAAGTTTGAGGTGAATGCGGATTTGTTATGTTGGATTCCTGACACTTTCGTATGCTTAAGCTGTCGCAACTGCTAACTTTAGTATTAAATTGTTGCATGTGTTGCAGAGAGCAACTTCAACATTACGTAGACGTATTGACCTGAAAGTTGGGTTCCGGACGTTTTTCTGATTTGTATTACCTTTAGTGTTTATATACTTTGATTATGATGATGTGGTGAATATGACAACGTGGCACGGTGAATATACTCGCAATGGTAAATAAGAAATTAAAAAGTTTTGGCGGGAAAATTGCTGTAGGCATGAACTGTGGTCTGAAATTTGACATTATTCTGTTGCGATAATTTCCACAAACTTCATTTAAAAACAGGCCAACAAATGAAGCATCGTTGGATAAATCTCGACGAGGTCTAGGAAATAGGATAAAATTTGAGGAAATTAGAAAAAAACGATGAGAAGTTTTCGCGAAAAAGCGCCAAACTGTCAAAATCAGCGAAAATTTGTCATTTTCCTTATACAAATTGGACGGTTTAGAACTCATCCAAGTGGCATTTTCCTCGTACAAATTTATCGCTTTACACTGGCTGGGTAATAATTCCCCCGATGATAATTCCCATTTGTCTGGGCGATAATTTCCCGTCGTCGCTTGGAGCTTGCACGGAACGATATATTTCAACTGTCTATAGTTGGGATAATCATGTAATGGTTGTCAAAATCGTGTTATGTTTCTGTCAATCATTGCTTGGTTAGCACAAACATGTTATTTTGACTCATGTTGATGCAGCTCGAGTTGCAAACGCGACACTTGTAAAAATAGAAATCTGTAAGACAGTGAGTGAGGACACTTCAACCGCATAAAACACTCGATGGTGACGGCTGTAATTTCAACTGAAAATTAGCGTCTCCAGGGTCTAATATTTGGAAATTAATTCCCAAAAATTATCTAAAATTTCCAAAAAAATTTCCTGGCACTTCCGAAAAGAATTCGTCAAAATCTGGCAACCCTTCGGACTTATTCTCGATGTGAGACCGATGAACTGCGTGATAAGGTGTCGTACCTCTCTTACGGTACGAACAGCGAGTGTGAAAAAGTCTACGAGCTAAGACCAGCAAATCATAAAATAAGAAGCCTCGCTGACAATGAATTATTAATGGAATACGGAAGCAGCGAAGATTTTAAACGAATTTCGCCGAATAAAATCAAATTAGCGGCAAATAACAAAATTTTCTAGGCGGCTGTTTTATTCAATTTTGTCGCTAAGTTGATTTTTTCGGCAAAATTCGTTAACAAGTTAGAGAAAATCAGCAGATTTTCAACGAATTTCGGCGAAAGAGTTAAAATTAGCGACAATATTAAAGAAATCAATCGCCGAGAATCTTTTGTTTAATTTAGTCGCTAATTCTATTTTTTCGACGAATTCGCTTAAAATCTTCGCTGATTTTCTCTAATTTTTTTTTCCTTATGTCGGCAAAATGCACAAAATGCATAGCATAGCATAGGTTGACAGGGAGCAATAATAATTCCCTTGTTTGCCAGCGTATTTGGGAAACTGAAAAACGTACAATCCAACGAGCATATTCTGAGCACAAACAAAAGATGGCATCGGGAGGTTGGAAGACGTGACTTTTTGCCACAGTCCCACTTAAAAAGGACTTCACGCTTAAAATTTTGGACCTTGGAACGGCGTCAAATGACTTATTGCGACAAATAAATCTATCAATCAACTTCACCGGATGGGAAAACTTACCATCAGGTAGAATTGTTTTGTGATTGCATTCTCAAATATCGTCCAAATCTTTTGCAAATGTTTACTGTCTGTGTAGTCGAGGTGTTGGCACAAATCTAAGATGCGCAGATAAGCGATACGATAAAATTTTCTAAAGAACAATAAAAGTGATTTGCTATTGTGCGCTGACGATCCATTGATTGAAGTGGATGGGACGGACATTGCGTCATCATTCATGAACAGCTGCTTGGAAACAGCTTCTCTTGGCGATTTGTTCGGTGACACATGCATGTCAGCGAGTTGTTGACCGGGTAATGTTTTGCCGCATTGATCAATTTTTTCCCACAGCGCCGATCCACTTTTCCATGACAACTCACTGATGCATTGCTCTTCGATCTGTGTCGGAAAATTGAATTTATTTTTTGTACCAAAACGAAATGGACATCCAGCAACCTACCGCACTAAGATGTTTGATGACATCGTTGGACAAGAGGTCGCCATGGTTCGAGACAATCACCTCTATGGTTTTGTAGAAATAGAAAGCGTCCATGTTGAAACACTCCAAAACGAACGGGAATTTCTGTGGCGACCGATAGGCAAATGTGACGATTTCAACGGAATTGGCGATCAGTGCCGCTTGGAACGCTTCTAAATTCAAAATTCTAACATCAAAATTGGCCTTTTCTTTCATCTCTTTCACTAAAATGTTCGTCAACAAACGATAGTACAACAATTCAGCCAATTGGAAACGTTCCTGTGCATTCGTTTCAAATTTCCGGCAAAACTTTGCCGACATGTCGTCCAGGAGTAAACGAATTTTCGGTAACGGATCCTCCGCAGAATTGGATAAAACATCTTTCAACGTTGTGGGTGGCTCGGGAGAATATTCGCCCAACTGTAGACGCAACGTTTGCACCATACGCGCTGACATTGTAACGGGCGTTTGTTTTGTGGTATTCGATCGTAAACTATTGCGCTGCGTCAATGGTGTCTCCGGCATAAATTGTCTGGTACTTTCATCAACTTCGCTCTGAAATGTTTTGTTGTATTTCGGATCGCTTGATGTGGACAGCAAAATCCCTTCGTCAATTTCGATAATGTTCAGAACATACTCGGCATAGAGCTTTTTCAACGCACTCAAATTGTTGTCAAAATTGTCAATAGTCAACAGTCCCAAGAATGTTGTGCTGTCACATTTCAATGTACCGGCTTTGATGTATTTGTTGATGATGTCCCGCCAGGCGTATTGCTTTATCTCTTGTGCATCAATCACCAGACCGTCATGTCTTTCGCACAGGGTTTTGATGATGCAAACCGGTCGTGTGTCTTGTTTGACGACACCAAACTCTGCATTGATGAGTTCGGTCCGATCTTCCAGGACGTTAGCGTACAAAAGATCGACACAACATAACAACAACTGATAGGACGTTACAAGATCCACCGTATTTTCGCGCGATTTACTGTAGCTGTGATAGTCGGTTTTGGCGCAAACAAACAAATACCAACAAAACTCGTATAATTTATTGGACGTGCAAGGTGGAGACCTAACAAAAGTTTAAACAAATAAAATATTAATTTTTCGCTTGTCGTAAACGCTTCAAAGGTGTTGTAGTGACGCTTTGTACAAATTATGGGGTCGTTCATAAATTACTCAATGCATCGTCTCCTCCTATCGTAAATCATTTTATTTTTTCGTCGAAATGTAGAGTTTTGAGTTAATTAGAGGTAGAGTGGAGCGTTACGTAACTTAAGAACGACCCCTCGAAGCGTAAACAACACTCAGCAATAAACTTACTTGGATTTTTTGCTACTTTTCTTCGGTTCGTCGCCTTGCAACGACACAAACAAGTCCTTATAAATGATGCGATATTTTTCGTAAATCAACAACGAAACCGCCAAATTGTTACTCAGTCGCTTGATCCGATGATGCAGGTCACCGGTGGTGCCGAAAAAGTCTATCCATTCTTTCATAAATTTGAAGAAAGTGTGAAATGTAATGTTACACACCCTCAGCAATCGAGTCAATGACACCCCATTGCCTTGTAGGCCACTGGTATCATCACCAGCAACCGTAGTCACCGATCGACTACGGCATGCCGCATAAATGGCACAACACAGCCAATGGTCCTGATTGCCCTGAATGCCCTATGACGGTTTTTGGCAATAGAAATTTTTGATCGAGATTTGGAATCCGACCGAAGGAAATCGATTGTTTTCACTTACCTCGAGTAAATTTTCCGTACCAGCTTGTTGCTCATAATTCTCCCATGACAATCGACTCGTCTCATTGTCCATATTCAATGCGAGACATATTTGCTCGTGTCTTGCTTTGATATTCTGTAAGTTATTCTCGGCCCCATTTGAGGAAGGTGAACTTTGGGACATTTTCAATCCGGTTTTCTCTTCTCTTTACCAATTTCCCGATCAAAGAAATTCAATTTGAAATCCGTTCTCTTAGCACATGCACTTTCGTATAACACTTCGCACCGTACCAATCGAAACAATTTTGTTTTTCAATATTTGAGTGCAATTTTGGTGGTTAGATAAAAAAAAAACAAATGGACGCTTGAAGGCACTAACGCGATTACGCGCCAATTTTCATACACCGAAATTGTTTCGATTTTTCTTTGTTTCACTATGCGGCTTTTCGTCTGTTCCACCTCGAAATGATGTTCTGATTATTTTTGTTCACACATTAAACACTCTAAAGTAGTCAAATTTTCTTAAAAAAATTATTTGTAATATTCAATGCAGAATGACATCACAAAGCGCTCGTGATGGAACTATTCGACATGACATTTTGATGATGTAAACCTTTCGGTGTGAACTTCCATTATACGTCAAAGATAATGTCTTTGAGTGGGAGACGAGCGCGCCAAAATCTCTTTTCATGTTCGAATAAACTGACATATGAATGGAATGGTTTACAGGATTGGGAATGTTTTTTCAAATTCAAATATTTTTACAAATCATTCGACTTTCGAAAAAAAAAAAACATATGCAAGGGACCCGTACGGGTCGTACGCATCAGAATAGATGTGGCAAACAGAATAGATGTTGCGAAAAGACTCGAACTCAATCTAAATAAATATTGCCTTGACTCTTGAGTGTATGAAATTACGTCGACATTAGAGAAAAAAATTCACCAAAAACCTCAAAACTTAAAATAAATGTTTTGTATTAGGGCCGATATTAGAACAGACCATAAGCACTAAAGAAGCCTTTGGCTCAAAAAACTTCTTCTGTATTTACTCCACAACACCACAATATAGCAAAAAACGTTTTTTTTTGGCTGGAGTCGACCTAGGACCCATACTTGAACAAAGTAGTTAGTAGTTTGCGTAGATCCCGCGTTCTGATTCAACCAAAGTCCTGGGTCTCACAGTGGATTCCAAAGTTGACTTTCGTCTTCACTTCAATAATGTCATCCAGAAGGCTACCGCTATGGCACTGTAGAAGAGCCTTCAGACTCACTTGGGGCCTCAGCCCGAAATTGCTAAAATGGTTTTACATCTCCATCATCAGACCTCGACTGAGTTATGCAGCCATTATTTGGTGGTCTAGATGCAATCTCACTGTATCCCGTTTAAAGCTCTCACAATTTCATAGGCTTGCACTCGTTGGAATAAGCGGTGCCATAAGAACAGTCCCAACCGCAGCGTTAGAAGCTCTGCTTAACAACATTGAACCACTCCTGAATTCGAAATGCCATGACTCCATTATTCCTAAATATAGATTTGAAAAATCTTTCTCAATTAGCATTCCGAACCGATCCGACTGGACCAACAACACAGTTTTTCCAGATTCTAACCGTCTAACAAGGTTTAAAGATGGCTCATCTGCTAATGTGACTTCCGGAACAGGAATTTACTCTTCGGACCTCAACGTAGCCGTAAGTTTACCCCTTGGGAAATTCATGACAGTATTCCAATCGGAGATTATTGGTATCCTCGGTTGTGTCAACGAGCTGTTATCTTCTCTGGATAACTTGCAAGAGGATTACGGGATCTACATTTGCTCAGACGGCCAATCATCTATCAAACCCTTAGGGAGTTACAAAATTTCCTCATCACTCGTTTTAGAATACAGATATCGAATACAATTCTCTCCACTTTGCGCCAAATTATTTTAGTTTGGGTGCCAGGTCATAGCGGTATAGCGGGTAATGAACAAGCTGACGAACTAGCTAGAGCAGCCTAATCTTCCTCTTTTGACGGTCCTGAACCTAGTTTAGCTGTATGAGCTTCCACTGCGTTTAGACTAATTTCATACTGGAAGGTTAAAACCTTCTCCCACCACTGCGAATCCCTCAACTATGCACGTCATGCAAAAACTGCATTAGGATAAACAAAAACCATACAAAGGAACTTCTCCTAGTCTCCAAGCGCGACGTCAAGAGGCTACCAGATATCCTAACAGGTCACCGCTCTCTTGATAAACACCTACACATGATTAGCTTTGTCAGTAGCCCACTGTGTAACAGATGCGGGGACATCGAGTCCGCCGAACACCCCCTCTACCGTTGTCCCGCCTATAATGGGCCGAGCTAAATACTTTAGTTCATATATAATGAATCTGAAATCCATTAGGGACCTTTGACGATGACGGTGCTAGACTATCTAATTCGTATAAAAAGGGATAACCTCCAAATCCTGTGGGCGTGCACAACAGGCCCATTTGCGGCTTAGGTGTAAGGTTCAGCCTTTCAGCGTTCCTACCCACTTTATCCTATACTATCCTATCCTAGTAGTTCGCCCCTTTTTTTCCTACGACACTGCACAAAAAGCCTGTGTGTGATATTCATGAAGAACCATCAACTACTAAGCCACTTCACGGGTGATATATTCAGACTACAGTGAGGCAAGCCTAAGATTGTGCAACTTTTCATAATTTCTGTTTCAGCTGGCAATTTATGATATACAAGTTATACATAGTTTGCAGAATACTTGAGACATCAAATCGAGGGGAAGTCACGTCGATTTAACTTCGTATAAAGAATCGAAAATGGCTTGATGTGATTACCCCTTCACATTTAGCTACGAGTGTCTGTAAATCAAAAACATAGAAGGGACCCGTACGTATCAGAATAGATGCGGCAAACAGAGTTGATGTTACGAAAAGACTGGAACGTATTTAAGTAAATATTGCGTTCACATTAGACTGTATTGGAAATTGCCCGCAGGGCAATTTTGAAAAACCCGTACATAGTAACGGTGTAAAAACATTCTCCGAACGCACAAAATTGACCTACAAGTAGAGAAAAATGTTCTCCTCAATTTTGTCTACAACATAGAAAAAAGAACTATTTTTTGGGCTAGGGCCGACCTTAGTACTGACCTAGGGCCTTAAATAGAGGCCACGGATACATACTTCCATAGACAAAAATGTTTCCCTCAATTTGCTCTGCAACATAGCAAAAAACATTTTTTTATGTTAGGGCCGACCTTAGGACCAACATGAGGCCCACTTGAGCCCTAAGCACAAGCAAAAATTATTCTATACAGACAGACAGACTGGCAGACCGACAGACCGACCGACAGACGGACATTGTTTTTTTCGCTGATTTGTCATCTGGAGGTAACAAAAAAAGTTTCCCCCTTACTCCCGGGTTCGAATTCGCAATGTAACAAACGTGGTAGTAAACGCATCAGACCTACGTACTTCGTACGGGTCTAAACAGTAAACTACATGATATGAGTTCAAAACGTCCACGTAACATTAAAAATACTTAGAACTTTTAAAATACTTTTTGCTTGCTATAATCAAAACAACTACGGTCATGTCATGTAATTAATGTTTACATTGACAGACAAACATAATAGCAAGATGTGAAGGGGTAATCACTACATCCGATTTGCGACTCTTTATATGAAATTAAATGGACGTGACTACCCCTCGGTTTGACGTTTAGCTGATAGCTAGATGTGAAGGGGTAATCACTTCAAGCCGTTTTCGATTCTTTATATGAAGTTAAATCGACGTGACTTCCCCTCGATTTGCTGTCTCAAATATTCTGCAAACTATGTATAACTTGTATTCATAAATTGCCAGCTGAAACAAAAATTATGAAAAGTTGCACAATCTTAGGCTTGTCTCAGCGTAGAATTTTTTATCAGATCGTCGATTTTATCAGTCGAGGTTTTCGGCATACGCGTGCCATATCCAGTTACCTACGACTTAAAGTCCTAGAAATTTAAGCTTCCAGAGAATGACTTCTAACAAGGACTAATTTCAAACGGTATGTGTTAAGACCATAATTTCATCATTTCTGGATTCAACATTGGAATCACATATGATTCATATGTAAATCACATCTGATGCAGATGTGAATCACACCTGACTCACATGTGAATCACATCTAACTCACATGTGAATTACATCTGATTCACAAAAGAATCACTCACATTTGAATCACATCTCATTCATATGAGAATCGCCTCTGATTCACATGGGAATCGCTTCTGGCTCACATTGGAATCACCTCTGATTCACATGGGAATCACCTCTGATTCATGTGGGAATTAGAGGTGTGCGCCGATATATAATTGATCGGCGGCGGCGGCGTGATAAATTTTTAGTCGGCGGCGGCTCGTTGAAGTTTACAAAACGGCGGCGCACACCTCTAGTGGGAATCACATCTGATTCATATGAGAATCATCTCTGATTCACATGGGAATCACCTCTGATTCACATGGGAATCACATCTGATTCATATGAGAATCACCTCTGATTCACATGGGAATCACCTCTGATTCACATGGGAATCACATCTGATTCACTTGGGAATCACATCTGATTCACATGGGAATCACATCTGATTCACATCGGAATTATATCTGATTCACATGGGAATCACATATGATTCATATGAAAGACAGACATTAAGGGAATCAATTCATGGAGTTGGATGAAGGCTTCGAGAGGCAATTCAATTCTATGATGACCAGCGGTAGGTAGGAGTCACTAATGAAGTCACAATGCCCGTCGGACGCAGCAGGCGACTAGTGAACGCCATTACCTTAGGTACACCGCAAGTTTAATCACTAACGACCACCAATAGCTAAAAGTTAGTATTCACCAATTTCAGTTGTCTTATAAATGTAAGAATATTCGAAACTTTAAGTTAGAAAATTCTGTTCGGACGCTTGTGTGATTAGCATTCACCTTATTTTTGCTCACGAAAAAGAAACTCGTGATTGTGGAAAGATATGACTCACAGTCACAGCTAAAGGTTTTTTTAGTAAATATGTGTAAACTATTACGAGTACAGAAAAGCGTAACACAAAGTTATTTGAGCTTCTGGAAAATATTAGCAGAGTGAAAATTAGTTATTGTGAGATTTTCAAGGAAATGATGGTTTTGTGTACGTACTTCAACCATAGTTGGAAGCTGATCTATGCGCGTTTATCCGTAAGTCGTGCAGAGATTTCATCAAAAACTCAAAAAAAAAGAGTTCGTGTACAACTGAGTTGATTACAATAGATTCCCTAACAGGTTGAGGAATCTCAGATGTAGTAGTGGGGAGCATACCGTGTAGCGTATTCTTGCGGTACCACTGGGTTTGAGGAACACATTAAGATGCCAACATTTTAACCGCTGGTAGAGAGGAGCCTATTTTGGAAGTAACGCAGGGGCGGACAATTGCTTCCCTTTCTAAAGAGAGTAAATCAATCGGAGCTTGTGTGTCCGAGTCTGTGGTGTCGGATTTTTTGCTTAGCTTCAAATTCCTGATTCCCTGACCGTACCCTCTAACGACACATAGTTTGAAGTAATCAGTAAGTGTTTCGTGTGAAAAGATCGAAAAAATGATCACCCTATGCTCTCGTATTGCGAGAAACAGTTCGATATACCGGTTCTGTACTGGTGTTGTTCAATATAAAATCTCGCTTCTCTTATGAATCCACTTAGTAGCAAAAAAGAATTGTTCGATTGAGTGACTACAAAATATCGGCGCAAGTTTTTTTCTTGTATAAACATGTTGTATTTAAATTGTCGCTTGTTATCAGTTCTGGTTTTACTTAAATACGCAAACGCCTGGTCTAGTTTTGAAAGCCTGGGCGGTGGCGTAACAGCAATTGCATCGGCTTCATGGGGTCCGGGAAGAATTGATCTTTTCGCACCAGCAGGTGACGGACAAATTTGGCACAAAGCCTTTGCGAGTGGAAGTTGGGGTGGATGGGGAGGAATAGGCGGTCTAAATCTAAACACTAAACTCAAACCGAGTGCATTCTCAATCAAACCGAATTGGGTCGATATCGTTTACACCGGCACCGATGAGTCTTTGTACAGGAAAACGTGGAACGGAAACGCGTGGAGTGATTGGAAGAAGTCGACAAACGGTGGCTCGTTTTTGTCCGGTCCGTCAATAACAGCTAGTCCCGGTGATACAACGTATCTTCATGTGTTTGTCATTGGAAAAGATACTGCGTTATGGCACTGTGCCATAGATGTCAATACCAACACATGGACGACTTGGGAATCAATGGGTGGTGGACTGATTGGAGATCCAGCCGCGGTGTCTTGGGGTCCAGGTAGATTCGACATATTTTGTATTGCAGGCGACAGCCAGTTGTGGCAAAAGACTTATGACAATGGCTGGAAGGATTGGCAATTAGTGTATGGTGGTCTCTTCAGGCCGGGTGTTGGAGCAGCGTCTAAAGCTACGGGTAGCTTGAGTGTTTTCCTAAAAGGAGGTGACGATGCAGTGTGGCATCGCTCATATTCAAACGGTGCTTGGCAAGATTTAGAGAGAATCGGTGGAAAAATTCAAAGCAGTCCTTCGGCTGTGTCCACCGGATCAACACGGATCGACGTATATTCTGTTGGAGCTAGTGATTCGGCCGTGTATCAAAGTTATTGGGAAACTAGAACTGAACCTGATAAAGATCACAATAATTAGTGAGTTTGTAGTTGATTTTGTGACTTCAACAACTCATTTTTTTCTCTTATTTTTTAGTGGATGCTTCAAAGGCAAGTGCTGGTCCAAATGCAGCACGACATTCGTTTCGATTATCAGTGAATATGAATGGTGCTATTCAACAAAAGGAAATAGTCAGGACTTTCAGTACGTTGCATGTGAAACCTACAACACCTGTAACCCGAAATGGAAGTGCGCAGGTTCTTGCACTGTTTAAACAAACAAATTGATTTACTTTGAAGATAACAGGACGTTCTGCAATATCAGAAAAAAACATTGAAATAAAAAAATTCGAAAGAGAGAAGGAAACGTTTTTAATTGTCTTGTTTCTGACATCTTGTGAGCGACCATAGAAATTGAACAAATATTTTATATGTTGAGCGAACTAAAGGCGTTCCTTTCCAATGCGATCAGTAATTTCATAAATTTTCGTTACATTCCTTGATCTCCTATCGACTACTGACGACGGACGATGGCTTTCGTTGTATAGGTTTGTGTAGCTTATTTGTCTGTAAAATGTAGACACACTTTTAGTTAGTGTTCAAATAGCCTTTTCATGCTTCGGGACCAAAATCGAGGGCAATTTTGTACACTTTCTCTTGATTTTGGTCCTCTGCACGAAAGATTTTTTGTGTATATGTTTTGAACGACTGATCTTAGACTTTTTCGCATGTAGAACTCCCGAAATTGCCTATCAATCGTCCAAAACAGACAAACAAATACCTATAAGCTTGCTAACAGAGCCGAAAGTAAAAGATGTCAATTACTTTCGGCTATTGTCCTTGTGACGTCAATAACTAATTCTCACTTGCCGATCAGCATATGGCTAATTCCATTGGTAACCCATACATTGTCGCTACCATGTCGAAAGTGTTTTGTCTCACGTTAATATAAATCAGAATGAAAGAGTGAAAGAGTTGAAATTCGTTACCCAGGTACCGGTGGAATTCGCCATAGATTCTTTTGAGAACTTTCGCAAATAAGAGCAAGCCCAAAATAAAAGTGCCACGCGACTGAAGAAGAAGGGGTTTTTAGCCCTCGTTTCCAATGAAAAACATAATAGGTACCTGTACGCACGCATCAGAATATGTGTGTCAAACAGAACAGATGTTGCAAAAAGACTCGAACTAAATCTAAATAAATGTTGGCTTGACTCTTGAGTATATGTTATCACAACAAAAACCCTTTTTAAAAGGGAAACTTGACGCAAGTCTCGTCCCTTCTTCCAAAACAATTGATATCAATTTGGGTGACGCTTACAGCTTCGCAGCGCAAAAAATTCTTTTGTGATATTTTGACTTTTGATTTAAAAAATGCGTCACAAATGCCGGACCACTTAATGTTATAGTTTTTTTGACGTGCGAAATCTGAAAGCGCAGAAAAATTATTATTTTGGGCGAAAAAAAAATTTCCAATGAAAAAAAACTTCTGGCGAAAAAAAAATTTCGACGAAAAAAATTTCCGGCGAAAAGAATTCTGGCGAAAAAAAAATTCCCGGGAAAGAATTCCGGCGAAAAAAAATTTTCCGGTGAAAAAAGTTTTCGGCGAAAAAATTTGGCGACGAAAAAATTTCCGGCGAAAAAATTTCAGATGAAAAAAATCTCCGGCGAAAAAAAATTTCGGCGCAAAGGATTCCGACGAAAAAAAATTTTCGGCGGAAAAAAGTTCCGGCGAAAAAAAATTCAGGCGAAAAAAATTTCCGACGAAAAAAATTTTCGACGAAAAAAATTTTCAGCGAAAAAAAGCAGCAAAAAAATTATATTCGCCCTAAGTCCGTCACATACCAATGTCTGCGATTTTGTTGGCACCCTGACACACTACACACCAAATCCAACAACTTTTCCTTTGACTCCGAAATATTGAAAAACCCGTCCGGAGCAACGGCGTAAAAAACTTCTCCAAAGAAAATTAGAAAAAAAATTTCACACAAATTTTCTACATTTTTTTATGTGTTTTATGAACAGTCCCTTAGGGAAAAATGGCCAAATCCTGGAATATGACCACTTCTAGATTTAGGCAGGATGACTCATATCTCTAGAACTATGACAGAAGTAAAAAGTTGCTTCTAAACACGTGTTTCAGGGTTTTAGGGAAAAATTACCAAATCCCGGGGCAAAGTAACTTGTAGAATTGTGAGGGATGACACATATCTCTAGAACTATGGCAGTAAGAAATTTGCTTCTACAGGGAAACATGGTTAGAATTACCGTTTCAGGATTTCTTTGATCCTCTTTTCGATATGGTGCAAAGGAGAACATTTCGGTTCGCTTTTTTCGCCGGAATTTTTTTTGCCGAAATTATTTTCCTCTTTTCTTCCAAAACTACTCTGATATCACAACAGAAACTCTTTTTGAAAAGGAAATGTGACGCAAGTCCTCGTCCCTTCTTCCAAAAAAACTGATATCAATTGCAGTGACGCGACGCTTAAAGCTTTAAAACATGGCATGTTACTCGAGTTAGCCCGATAATGCACAAATTGAATCACGTAAAAGTGTTTTCGATTATCTTACAAGGAAAATGGGTCAAGTTTTACTCGAGTTATCGCTTTGACGGACGGACAGACGGATGGACAATTTTTTTTTTTAGCTTCGGCAGCTATGATTGATCCTCGACCTTTACTCCCCCTCAATTCGACTGGTTACAAATATCGTGGTAAGTCCAATATACCCCTTTTATGGGTATAAATAGTACTTACGTTTAGCGCTTCGTTAGGATTTTAATTGGTTGAAAAAAATCAAGTCACTAACTCAACTAATTAAAATTCTTCACAAGATTTTTGGCTGGAGTTTCAGTCACACGCGAATTGGAAATCGGAATAAATAAACAAATGAAGATACCTAATTGTTTTAAGTAAAATTTTCTGTTCATCCGTTCAAAGAAACATTTGTCACAAGTGTTTCTGCCTGTTAATTTAGGTTCAAGTTGTCCGGAAAAATTCATGTTAAGCAAATAGGAGATTTTTTCAATTGATTTGCCTTTATAATGTGGTGCTAAGTGGCACAATGCGGCTATTGACATGCAGAGCAAGTAGAAAGAAACGAAACGGAATAAAAGCGTTCCCTTTCCTTTCACTGGTCTCCGAATTTAAATAGTTTTGATTGAATAGGCAGCTGTCTGTGGATGATATTGTGATCAATATTATTGCTGCTGAAAACTGGAGTGTTATTTATGGAAAATTATTTTTTGGTGTCTTACAGTCCGATGCTATTCAGCATCTACATGTCTACATCGTGCTGATAAGTCGCAATTCATCCATCTCTGAGAACTTTTTTCTCATTTTTCTTCGGAGTGAGAGCACAAAAAACCGCAACCTTTGAAAGCAAATTATGAGCGCGCGATAGCAATGCGCCCGTGACGCAAGTCCATATACGAACAAAAAATTAAGAATTTTCTTTTCGAAGACTGCGGAACCATATGTAAAGCTAAACTTTGACACCCCTTGCGGGTGGTACGGAAAATATTTTTCTGGATTCTAGAGAAAATTGTAGGACGAAGTGTTTTTTCACTCATTAAAATCAGTTCAGTGGAGATATGACCTTTAGAAAATGGATCGAAGTGGGTCAAAATTCAGTTGATCCAATTTTTTCAGTTCAGGCTCAAGTCATTTTTTATCTGACCTGAAGAAAGTTCGCTGACATGAATGGGTTCAGGTTGACCTGAATCAATCTATGAAATTAGCATTCGATTACTGTCATCATGGCCCCACGGTAGTAAAGGGCCGTGACGCAAGTTCTACATGCCGAAAATTTCACTAGAAATTTTTTCGTAGACTAATTCACATGCATACAGGAAAATTTGGACCCCCCCCCACCTTGCTACGTACCCCCCGAAAAATGTTTTTCATGGATATTTTAGGCCGAGGTGCCTTTTTACTCATTAAAATCAGTTCAGTCGATCCGGATATGCGAATTTTCGAAGTTTCCATGTTTCCATAGAAACAATTTGCGTTGAACATTTTTAATTGGTCGATTACGTCAACCTTTGTTACTTTCTTACTTAGTTGGGATCTCGGAAACGGCTCGACCGATTTTGCCGAAATTTTGAAGGTAGCTTTTACACTGCAAAAATTTGACTTGAGGATTGTACTGTGCAAATGTAAGTGAAAAATTGAAAAATTGTTTCTTTGTTTAAACGACATCTGTTATGTGTCCACACAAACTAAGCTTGGTTGTATAGCAAAGAAATCCCTTGCCATAGACCTCAGGTAGGGTAGGTCTTGTTTGTTGAACCACATTTACATCTGGGTCATAGAGCGGTAAATTCAGATAAATTGTGATTTCGGACAGTTCCTCCGACGTTTTACTTCGTTTGAACATATGTTGCGCCGCTCGTCACTTTATTTTCCCCGCTTACAATGAAATCATAAATTTTTAACATAATAAAATCATCGACGAACACTTATCTATCTATAAAGAAAAAGATATTGTTTACATAAGGAAGTGTTCTAAGAGTATCGCAGTAACAGTTTTTCGGTGCTGTAGTTTTTAACTGAAAAATTGCTATTCAACGAATTCGTTTGATTTACGAAATTTTGGTTAAAATGACTTGTGGGTTTCAGTTCAGGTTACAGGTCAACCTGATCAAGATTTTCAGGTTTCAGGTCAGTTTCGATTCGAATCTGAAATTAGAGGTGAGCGGGCGGATATAATCCGGATGCCCACCCGGCCCGAGGCCCGATGTTTTCTTTAAAAAAATGCCCGTAAAGCCCGCGGCCCGAAGAAATTCTTAAAGACGTAAGCCCGATGTCCGCCCGAAAAATTTTCTGCCCGCTCGATGTCCGCCCGAAAAATTTTCTGCCCGCCCGAAAAGTGTTTTTGAGTGAAATGATATACTTTAGGCAGAACGAAACTCGATATATCACACCAGCAATACAAAGGTTTTTATTTAACCTCTCTTCATACTCAACATTTCTGAAATGAACAACGCAAATGCGTTTATTCTATTCGACCGAAGGTTCGACTGAACTTTTATGGATAAAAACTAAATCAACCAAAGTTGACCTTTCCAAAGTCGTCTGTCTGGGAATTTGAATTTGGGCTGCACTGGAAAAATTTCTTTCATCTGACGATTCCGCTGCTGGAATTGAAAATACAAACTGTGCAACCTTCCTGATGTTAGGGAACTGTGTTGTGTCTTTCCAGAATCGGAGAATATTAAAAACAACAAGCAAAAACAACATACTCACGTACAACGCGTACCAACGTATTTTACCAACGCGTGTTAGTTGTATAAATTACGTAATGGGAATGGGCTTTTAATACACTGCAGTGTAGCACTGTTTTAATTGTATCGTGGCGTGGTAGGTGTGTTGATGTATTTTATTGTCTATTCAGATTTCAGAATTTACTCAGTGCTGTTTGAGATAAAAATGAGAGAACTCTTCTCTTCTCTTGTTCCCCTGAGTTCAAACCTTCATTTTGCCGATTAACAGGTGCTCACTCACGCTCATGTCTCACTTCACTGGACTGGAAACTTCATTTCTTTACTCATTGCTCCGTATTATAGTTTTTTTCCCCTTTTCCTTTTACAACAAAGTTCGAATTTAGGAATTGACTTAAATTTTCAACAACTTTTATTCAAAAACTAGGTTCAACAACTATTTCCAGATTTGTGGGAAAACATTGCCCGCCCGAGCCCAAGCCCGAAATTTTTTTTCGGGCCGCCCGATGCCCGCCCCGAAAAATGACTGCCCGGTGACATGCCCGAAAAGTTTTCGCCCGCCCAACCTTTGTAGTGTTGGGCGTGGGCGGGCATCGGGCCGCCCGATTTTTCGGACTCACCTCTATCTGAAATCATAGTGCACTTGGAACCCTAAAAATCTAGATCTGCTAAGGCTTTACGTGTTTTTTCTATGTAAATCGGGTAAATTCTATCAGATTTTCTCTAGGATTTTCTTCATTCTTTTTCTATTTGAGAGGTAATAGTATTCAAGATTAATTTAGGGCAGATCTCGGCCTTAGCCAAAAATAATTTTTTATTATGTTGTAGAGAAAATAGAGGGGATTATTTGTTCCGTGTAACTATGAGTCTGAGATCCATCTTTAGGGCCCTAGATCGGTCCTAAGGTCGGTTGCACCTCAAAAAAATTAACTTATGCTTTGGAGATAGTTGAGGGTCCATGAACGTCCATGAAGATTTGTAGAGGTTTGAGGTTTTCACACCGTTTCATTGGTCAAGTTTTTCAATATTGCCTTTTCGGTAAGTTCCAGCATAATTATTTGTCACATCTACACTGATGCGTATGGGTCCCTTGTATATAAATACTTCCGAAATAGTCGAAAGATTCTTTTTTTCATTTACGTCCGAAACCGCGGTTCTTGCCCGAGTTTAATCGAAGACGCTATCTCTGATAAAACCATTTGCCACATATGTTAACTCGAGTATAAACACTCGCAACGTCTGTTTCTGAGAGTTCTATTTTTAAAACCCACCATAAAAACCGAAAAATGTTTCCATGAATTTTGTTTCATCAAATATATGAACGCAACAATAGTACATGACACGCGAAGCTTCGGAAGTAAATCATAATTTTCATTTCAAACAAAAGACGCTTTGCAAAGGGAAATGCTACGTGGGTCTCTGTCGACCTACCACCCGCTTTTTTTTTCTTGCAAATTACCCAAAGGCAAACTGCAATGAAATATCTATCTTAGTACCAACTTACAAGATGGAGTTATTTTGTGCATTAGATGTGAGAAACGAGTAAATCCGAGATTTGCTAAGTTTGTAAATCTCTTATTATAGGAACAACTTGATCACACATCTTATTGATGTGGACGTTCCCTTGACTGTTCTGATTTACGTTTTAAAAAGAAATTATATGAATAATGGATATATTATTCAAATGCTCAAACACAGACGGAAAATAGAAAAAATTTTCCAAGGCAGACAGAATTGATATTGAAAAAGACTGGAACGTATCTAAAATTCAACAAACTTCTAATTTAGGGACGATCTTAGAACCGACGTAGAGCACTAAGGAGAAAGCTCTGACCCGTGACTCATATTTCCATGGTCTAAAAGTTCCCCTCAATTTGGCTTGACTTGAGTGCTTGTGCACGCTCCCTGAAGCGCATGAACGTTTGAAGCCAGACGTTGCCTTAGCATTGCCCGTATCCCCCTTTTGGCACTACAAGTTCATCCCTTGCATCACTGTTAAACCTACCGTCAGTGGTGGGAATAACAGCAACAGTGGGAATGAACAGCGCTGGGTCACTATCTAGTTACTCGCGACTTGCGAATTATGGCAAGTGTACCGTAATCTTCTGAATGTCAGAAGCTGTAGAGGACCGAATGTAGATTCCGATCACTACCTGGTGAGAGCGGCAGTTAGGTCTCGAATATCGGTTCAACACAATCGTCAACCGGCATTGGAAAGGTGGGACGTGGAAAAACTACAGAACGAAGACATTAAACGTCAATATGTCGACAGGCTGGAGACGAATATTATTGCCGGAATGGTCAGCGAACAACGAAGCGTAGACGATGCGTGGAATCAAATTAGACGGAATGTAGAGAGCGCCGCAGCAGAGACAGTGGGAACGAGAACGGGAAATAAAAGAAATATCTGGTTTGACGATGAATGCCAGAAGGCCATGGACGACAAAAACGCAGCTCGCCTGAAAACTCTAAGTAGATTCACTCGAGCTGGCCAGGAAGAGTACCGTTCTAAAAGAAATTTCGAGAGAAAACTCTTCCGACGGAAAAAGCGAGAGCGTGACAAGGAAGTTTTGATCGAAATTGAGAAGTTTGGCAATCGGAAGGAGACTCGGAACTTTTACCGGAAAGTGAACGAATCCAGAAACGGTTACAGTCAACAACCTTTGCTGTGTAAGGACAAGCATGGATTGGTCTTAGCAGATGAGGAAAGGTGTATCGCGAGATGGGCTGAGTACTTAAGGAACTGCTTAACCCGAACAGACCGCTCAACCGAGACGACGAAAACGACGAATTGCCATTTCAGACTGCGCAACCATACATAGAAGAACCAACGATGCAAGAAGTTGAAGCTGAAATTTTAAAGCTCAAAAATTTCAAAGCCCCGGGGACTGACAACCTACCCGGTGAACTTTTCAAGAACGGCGGCAACGCGCTATGTATGGAGATGCACGAGCTCATCATACGCATCTGGAATGACGAGGAGTTACCGGAAGAGTGGAAGACCAGCATACTTTGTCCCATATACAAAAAAGGTGACAAATTGGAGTGTGGCAATTTTCGAGGAATCGCTCTGCTGAATATTGCTTACAAGATATTTGCAAATATTCTATATCAGCGCCTTCATCCATACACGGAATCTACGATAGGTGAATACCAAAGTGGTTTTCGTGTAGGTCGTTCAACATCGGACCAGCTGTTTAATATCAGACAGATCTTGGAGAAGTGCCAGGAGTACAACATTGAAACACACCATTTGTTCGTTGACTTCAAGGCAGCCTATGACAGTGTTAGAAGAAGTAAGCTATGGAGAGTCATGGAGGAGTTCGGAATTCCCAACAAACTGATCTCGCTAACGAAGCTAACACTAAACGGAGCTAACAGCCGAGTAAGGATCCGCAATCAAATGTCAGAGACTTTCGACATTGAGGAAGGCCTACGTCAAGGAGATCCTCTTGCAACGCTGCTTTTCAATTTAACACTCGAAGCAGCTGTTCAAACCATGGACATAGACTCCAGCGGCACCATTTTCTCCAAGTCCAGTCAGTTGCTTGGTTTTGCAGATGACCTGGACATTATTGGCCGAACTATGGATGTTGTTAAAGATAAGTTTATGGCCTTGGAGAGGAAAGGTACCGACCTTAGGTTGAAGGTCAATGACGGAAAAACGGAATACATGATCATCCCACCTACGAATCGATATCAGGAAGATAACGTAACGATCGACACACACACATTCAAAATGGTCAATAAGTTCGTATACCTTGGATCAGAGCTGAACATAAACAACGACATTGCGGACGAAATAAAAAGGCGAGTAACTTTGGGCAACCGGAGTTATTACAGCCTGCTGCAAATTCTAAAGTCCAAGTCAGTAAGCCGAAATTCAAAATGCGCACTTTATAAAATTGTGATCAGACCGGTAGTTACGTACGGTTCGGAGTCGTGGTGCTTGACACAGAAAAATGAACAATCTCTGCATACGTTCGAGCGAAAGGTACTGCGTACAATATTTGGACCAGTATTTGACCGAAAACTGAACCGATGGCGCAGACGATATAATCACGAGCTCATAGAGCTTTTTGGAGAGCCCGACATAGTCAGAACAACAAAAATAAATAGACTACGTTGGCTCGGTCACGTACAACGAATGAATGAACATCGTATTCCAAAAAAAATTCTGAAGTCCAAACCTGAAGGCAAAAGGAGTGCAGGGCGACCCAAGTCCAGGTGGAGCGACGCTGCTTTTGCCAACTTAAGAACTGTGGGAGTAACCAGCTGGGAGACGTTAGCTGCAGATAGGCCCGGTTGGAGAAGCATGTTGGAGAAGGCCAAGACCCTTAATGGGTTGTAGTGCCGGTAAAGTAAGTAAGTAACCGTAATCTTCTAACAACAACCACAGTCGCTCGATGCCATATATCTACCATATACTATATCGATAAAAAAATTCTATAAATTGTTGGGCTTCCGGACATCTGGACACTCGGACACCCACAAATTCTGGCATGCGGACACCCACACACATATACATCCGAACACCCTAACATATGGACATCTGCACACCCGGACATCCAAAAATCCTGACATCCTGACACCCATACATCCGGACACCCGGACATCCTGCCCCTCGGACATCCGGACATACGAGCATCCGGACACACGGAAATCCGGACACACGGAAATCCGGACACACGGACATCCGTAAACACGGACATCCGCTCATCAGGACATCCGAAAATTCTGACACCCGGACATCCGGACACACATCCGGAGGAGACCCAGAAATAACCCATTTATCCTCACTTTCGGCCGTTATTATTTCTGTACTTTATTTCCCACCTGTCAATTATTTCTCTACATTATTTCCCATCTGTCAATTATTTGCTTACATTATTTACCACCTTTCAATTATGACCCTACGTATCTTGTTCGGAATCTGACTTTTTGTCCAACTAGCTTAAACCGATGATTTAGACAACGGTGGTGAATGGGTGGAGTGGGTTAAAGTCAGCCGTTATGTAACATATTATATTACATCAACTCACCTACTGTGGGGAGGTATTTGTGTTTTTATAGGCTTTATAGTGACACTACAATATTTATATTTACGGCGTAGTACAAAGACCACTTCCTTACGGGTACGCAAAACACTAATCAATTTACTTAAAGCTCTTCTTCAAGCAATTTAAACAAATTTCAACAATCGTTTGGTTAAGTTCATACACCGTTTTGGCGTTTCCTATTGAAATGAAGAAAGATGAAGATGTGTCGGTCAAATTGATGAAATCCTTACAATCATCCAAAGAATGCGCATCGAAAGGCTGTCAAAATTTATCCAATAACATCAACAAGACATACACGGAGCGTAAAGAAAACGGACAAAACAAAACGTTAACGATGTCATTCGTCAAATACGGTCTGGTTTTCCTGAACATTTTTTACATGGTAAATCGAGTGTCAGTCGGTTACATTTGCTTTTGGAATTATATGAATTTTAACAACAGATAACGTCTTTGGCAATGATCGATATCGGACTGATTGGACAAATAATACACAAAACTTCCTACTGGTGGCCTGCACTTCGTACGCTCTCCATTTGTTGGATTGCTACTGGTGTTATTCTATTGTTTGTATCTCTTTTCGGTATAATCGGAGCCTTTAAAGAGGATGTCATTTGGATTAACATCGTACGTTCGATGAATTATGCTTTTTCGTCACACTAATCTATTCTTAGTCTATTCCATTCTAATAGTTCGGTGTCCTAATGACAATCGTCTTTATGGTACAAATATCCAGTGCAATTGTCTCGTTCCATTTTATCGGGAAATCGGATTCTGTTGCACACGATGGTATTTCTGATTTGATGAGCAGATACAGCTACAATGCAAACGCACAAACTCAAATGGATTGGCTTCAGGCTCGTGTAAGTTCCGTGTTTTAAAAAATCTCTTGGTGTTTTTAGTGCGGATTACTAAAACCTTGTGTCAAAAATACGGAGTTCGAAAAGTCGTTCGTATATGAATATTAACCGTCTGAATTTAAGTTTTGTAGACATGGTGAATGGTATCACTGTTTCCATGTTAATGCACCAACGGCGACGCAATAGTTTTCGTTTGTCATATTATTAACTGTGTGGTATCAACAATCTTTTATTTATTGAGACTGGAGACCCGAAAATAAATAGGCCTCTTGCCGAAGAAAAACGGTAACTAGTCGGCTAAACTTTCAGCCATCAGCCCCATATTTTAGCGGCTCTATAGTCTGGTTGATATTTACTAACATTTTTTATCTCCGCATTTTTCGTAGTCGCCATATTTTGACTTTCCGTATTTTTGAATCGAGATTATTGAATTGTATTTTATACATTGGAAGGGAACAGAGGACAAAATCTACTCACTTTAGAACCCGTCGAATGGTGTCACGAAGTTTTCCGAAGGTAGCCGAAGTCGACACGAAGTGTTCCATGGGTAGCCGAAGGTGTTGGACAAGAATTTTTTTGAAGAAAACTTTTTTGGAGAAAAATTTTTTTTTCGGAGAAATTTTTTTTTAAGGAAAAATTTTTCTGAAGAAATTTAATTTTTTGGAGTAGAAATTTTTTTTTGGAGTAACTTTTGTTTGTGGAGAAGAAAAAATTTTTGGAGAGAAATCTTTTTTTTGGACAAACATTTTTTCGAAGAAATTTTTTTCTGAGAAAACTTTTTTGGAGAAATTTTTTTGCGACAACAAATTTTTTACGAAGAAATTTTTTTTGAGAAACATTTTTTTCTGAGAAAATGTTTTGCCGCAAATTTTTATGGAGAAAAACTTTTTTTGGAGAAGAAAATTTTTTTTGGGAGAAATTTTTTTCCTGAGGAAAAATTTTTTTTGGAGGAAGAAATTTTTCGCGAGAAAAGAAAATTTTCTTTGAGCTAAAATTTTTTGTTGCAGACAAATTTTTTCTGAGAAATTTTTTGTTGGAGAAAAATTTTTTTCGAAAAAAATTTTTTTTCTAAGAAAACTTTCTTTACTGAGAAAAAAAATTTTTTCGGAGAAAATTTTTTTCAACAACTGAAAACTTCCAAAACGACTGATATCACAACAAAAACCTCTTCAAAGGCAGAGTGTGACGCAGTCCGTAAGTCCGCTTCCAAAATTAATGATATCGCTTCAGGTGACGCTATCGCTGATAATACGCAGAAGTTTGTTTGAATGGAACCTTGTGTTCAAAGTTTTGATTTCCTGAAAAAATTAATGCGCTGTTTTCAAAACAAAATTACGTTGTGTTAAAAAAATTGCGTCACAAATGCCGGACCCACCAGCGGAATAATTTTTCACCACTTTCAGTTTTGGTCAGGCAAATGAGGGATTTTCAGTCGAACTATAGAATTTTAGAATGAAAGAGCAAAATATTTCTGAGTTGCAATGTATAATATATTAAGGGGTAAAGAAACATTTTAAAGCTCTCAAAGATTCACTGTACATAGGACAATCGAAGCTTTAAAAAGAACGAAAGAAGCTTTTAAGCTTTTATTATTCTATGTACAGTGACTTTTTGAGAGCTCTATTTACTCTCCAATGGCATTTGATTTGAGAAAGAAAACTCAGCGTAATGCAGGCGGATGAGACATTTGATTGTTAAGAAAAAACTTAAGAAAATAATGCCATCAAAAATTTCGTCTGCGGCGTGTAGTCTGCCGTGTTAAGCCAAAACAACGCATTTGTGTCCTTGCTTACAAAAAACTTTCGAAAGCTTTGAGCTTCTTTTCTATTCCAGTGAAATATTCCAATTTTCCAATGGAATTCGAAAGAAGCTCAAAGCCCACCGAAGAACTTTAAAGCACAGATTTGATTCGATTGTTTTGGCTTAACATGACAATAGTGTAGGTCGAAAATAGTACATTTCAACAAACTACACAACTCGGGGAAAAATGAAAAATGGCGTTTTCTTGTGATTAGTTGACATTGACTTCGCTTCCGATCGACAAGTTACACGCGAAAGTATGTTTATGTTTCGAATTTTTTGTGTTCTATTAATTCATACAGGCCCGACTAGAGAGGGATTCAAATTTGACTCCCAAAGCAAATTAACAATTTCCTTCGATTACCCTTAATAGTACTAATGTGTTATTAGTTCGGCTGTTGTGGTAACAATGACCCTAACGATTGGATTGAAATGCATGGATTCAGGAGACCAAGTCCAAGTGGTTACTCACACAACTATTACAATCGACTCTCAACAAGTACGACCACATCATCGACGCCGTTGCCAGATCGTATGCCATCGTCATGTTGTTGGACTGGAAGTAATTACAACGATTTATCATGCGAAAAGCACTTCCACAGTGGCTGCAATCGTTACATTCGTGAAATTTTTTCCGAAACTGTCATGATTATTGGATCGGTGGCTTTAGCAATTGCTGGAATAGAAGTAATTATCTGTTCTTTTAATGTTGTTCCTTCAATGAATTTTGATTCGTTGGCAGATGCTGGGCGTCGTGTTAGCATTCGTGGTGTCGAGGATCATGGGAAAGACGAAGTCTTTCATAGCGAGTGAACAACACGAAGAGTTGGTTAACCGTCCCAAAAATATGGAAACGATTTCATCGAAAGCTGTGGAAACGAAGGGAGAAAATGTGGAAGTGATTTGATTGAAGCAGGAAAAGCTTTAAGAAAAAAAATAATTTATTGTCAAAGATCTGAATCTTATGTAAAAAAGTCACATAAAGTACAGGGGATGAAACTGGAATTGTGGAAAGCTGTACTTTGCCTGTTAAATATACAATAAAAATTTATTCATAAAAAACTAGACAAGCAATATAAGGGTTGTAGGCTTCCCTTTGACTGTACAAAAGTGACTTCCATGTAGAAACAGCGTGAGCAGAAAAAAACCTGCGGTAGATATCGGAATAACCTGGGACAGTGTAGTTCAGCGTCAACAAATAATCTGAAGACTTTGACGAGATCAAGCTTGAAAGTGGACTTTTGTGCTATGGTAACGAAAGCGTGAGTTTGATGAAATCAATAGGAAGATCTCGGACTGTTCCAGCTTTCGTGTCAAAAATCGTTTTCACCACGCACACACTTGTTGCTTTCGTTCCAAAAACCGTTTTCACCTCGCTTTCACCACAGCTATGTATAGGTGGTGAAAACGATTTTTGAAACTAAAGCAACAAGTGTGTGTGTGGTGAAAACGATTTTTGACACGAAATCTTGAACAGTCCGAGCTCTGCATGCCGTCTAACCCAAATGCTTTAGACTTGATTGATTTTATTAGAGGGCACAAAGCAGGGACAGTGTAGCAGGAAGTACTTAGCTGTTTGCAGTACGTCTCCACACTTTCTACAGTTCGGATCGCTGCTAAGTCCCATCTTATTCAGATTTTATCTCAACGTGTTGTGTCCCGTTAGCATACCGTCCAACTTAAGTTTCTCCTGGTTACGGCTTTGAAGATCATTAGGAGTCTGCATTTGCATCCTACCAAGAACTCTTTGGCCTGCCTGCAAGAGTGTAATCTTTCCCAAGACTTTTGGTGCCTTTCGCGAGTCCTTCTTTTAATGAGTCCCATTACATGTTCAGTATGAATGCAAAGGGCTGGTTCAGGACCATCGATGGTAGTTTCGCTAGCTAGCGTTACCAGCTTGTCGGCTGACTCGTTGCCAGGAATGCATGCATGTCACAGGACCCATACCAGAGATCATGGATCATCGTCCCGGTGTCGGATCGGTTCATAACCGAGTTACAATCCTTTAGGAATCTTTTAACAGCTCTGTTCAATCGATTGATGCTAACTTCCGTAAAAGTTTTTCGCGTTTCCAGACGGCACCTTATTAGGTGGAGCTACTGATTTATTTGCTGACTTTTTTGAGCTAAATTAGCTAAGGACTGACATCTGCAAAAGCAGTTAGCTGGTTAGCTCATAAAAAATCTTCATCTCCTTTCGTAGCATTAACAGCATTTCCGATAATTTTTAAGATAAATTACTATTAGCTCTTACCGAGAGGAACTTACCAGCGATCGACGTTTGACTATTTGTTCGGATTGATTTTCGTTTCGCTTGGAAATTGCAAAATTTTAAAATTGACATTCTGCGAGGCATTCTGTTCATTCGAACAAATAGCCAATTCTTCTGTTGTATTCGTACAACAAAGAAAAGTAGATTAATTGGAACGAGAAACTGAATTGTACTGATGAGTTTCAAAACGTGTGTATCTCTGGCAAAATACACATGTCACATCTATATTTCATCTCGATTATAAACTCTGTTTGTTAGTTCTATTTATAACAGCCGCGCGGTCAACACAGATAACCTTTTGCAAGAATTTTCTTTTATCAAGTGTATCAACGCTATACAAAATAGTACATGACATGGAAAGCTTTGGAAGTAAGTCCAGAGAATTTTTGTTGAGTAAACTCAAAGATGAAATGTATTTCGATACTTTTTGAATCTCTACGGATTAAAAACTTGGAACCAATTCTTTTTTCAACTCATTCCCACTACTTTACATATGAACGTTAAGATAAGCTATTGAATTATTTTCATGTTATTAACCTACCAAACAAGAACCCATTTGCAAAGGGAAATTCGACGCAAGTCCTTGACGACCCACCATCCGTTTTTTACACTTTCATATGTCATTTTCTTTAAAATTACGTTTGAAACTCCATTGACAAGACGGTTACAAGAATATTCTTTTTTCTTTCGACTTAATGGTAGAAATTCTTGGGTCCGGGAAAGGAAGGCTGCCAATAAAAATGGTAAAGTAGTTGGCGTCAAATTGTCTTAAAGCCACGCGAATATACAGATAACGTGTGCAATGAAATCTATTTTGGTACCAACTTAGAAGAATGTATTGGATGTGAGAAACGAGTGAAACGATTAAAATAGTAAAATATGATACACTTCTTAACATTCAAAAACGGACAGTTTTCATGGATTTAATCAAAACTCGATGATCTAGATTTCTTATCTTCCACTATTTCCACACCGGCTGTGAACTTTATGGCGCGTCTTTTTAATTCAAATTTACAATTCAAATAACCAAAGAGCCGTTGAATACAAAACTTGAAATATTAACATTCG
>CM055404.1:142605164-142617345 GCA_029228625.1 Pseudolycoriella hygida
AACAGTGTTTTTTGACCTGTAAAAGAATTTCAAAAGTAATAAATTTTTGACCAGTTCTTTACCTGTGTTTGATTGTTCAATTGTGAATCTTTTTTTAATAGAAATTTGGTGTAACCCGGCAAAAATTCGCAAATTACGGCCTAGTAAAAAGTGCTTTTGTGTTTTGTATTTCCACTAGCATTATTTCGCTTCCTTATAGAGTTCTTTCAAGTGTTAAAATTATGTGAAGTTGGAGCAATAAAATGAATAATAAAATCTAATTTAATTTGTGATCTGCCGATTTGTTTTTTTCTTATTTACATATGACATAAAAGCAATGTCCATTTATGTTCCACATTTTCTGTGCAAATGTGTTTGTGTAATAGTAATTTGGATGACAAGGGATGAAAGTAAGAAAATTCAAACCCGTGTGAAGTTTGCAGCCCGAACCGAAGGTGAGGTCGGCAATCGCACGGTTTGAATTTTCTTACTTTTGTCCCGAGTTATCCATACTATTTTTTATCACAGAGACAGCGGAAGGTTTGTACTTTAGCCACGAACACTGATGCATTCTGAATATAGTATTTTTCACGAAAATGATTGGAGTTGAACGCACAAAAATGCAATAATTCCCATTTACGAACAACATCACTGAATAACACTGTTGTCACTTGGCAAGGACTTAAATTATTTGAATTAAGTCAACACAACACAACATTATTCCCATCATTGTTTGCATTATAATATAAAAAAATTTTTGTTTAACAGCCAATAAAATATATGAATCCGTCAATGAAAACACAGCAAACAATAACTTTACAAAATAACAACAAACTTACTTTGACGCAATATTTCATGGTTAACATTGATTCCCTTTACGACGTCGTGTTAAGTAAATCAGAAAAAATTTGTTAGGAAGTGATAAATGCTCTAATATTATTAAACCAGAAACAACCGCTGGTTAATATGATGCGCTCAAAATCAAAACCACTTCTGTGATGGCAACCTTCTTTCTGTCAAGTGAACAAATTTTAGTAGTTCATTGACGCAAAAAGGGACGAAAGTTGTACATTTGTAATATTTTCGTTCCCTTGGCTTCCTTCTTTTACTTTCGCCCCGTGGGATGCATTTTTCTACTTTCGTCCCTGATTTGAGGGCCGAAAGAACAAACTTTCGCTGCCTCTGTGATAAAAAATAAAACAATGGACCAATACGACATATGTAAACAAATGATGACCACAATTTAAATGAGATTTTATAAATAAGTTCTTTACTCAAACTTCACGAAACTTTAACACTTTGCTTATGATAGTTTAGCAATTGTAATAAAAACAAATTTCTTGCCAATACTATATAAGGAAGCGGTGGAAGAAGGTTGAAATACAAAATACAGAATCACTTTTTACTGGACCGAAATTTGCCAAATTTTGCTGGATTACACCGATTATTCTATTAAAAAAAGGTTCACAACTAAACAATCAAACGCAGAACAAGAACTGGTCAAAATTTTATAACTTTCGAAATATTTTTACTCGTAGAAATTTCAAGAGTTAAAACAAATTAAGAGCTGTCAAATGCATACAAATCCCAACTGGGAATTGCGGGAAATGTTAAAATTTGATTAGTCAATTTTATTCAGCATTAGTGCATAAAGTATGGAATGCAGCGTTAAAATTCGTTATAAAATTCAAATTTGTTTACATCTTTTGAATTGAAAAGCAACTGTCGTGTTTGGTAAAATAAGGCAAGTGCTACATTTGAAACAAAAAATATTTGAACGTTTGCTATCCAAAACATTTCAATTTCAATTTTATAATGCTGGTTAACATTTCCCGCAACTGACTATGTATGTTCAAAGTACACAGCTATTGTTTGGATGGTAAGACAAGCTAACATGACATTTCTGGCTAACTTGAATTTAATAACACTGTCCCTTATTGAATATTAAAAACTGTAAATGGAAAATCCGATTTCTCTGAACGCGTACTATCGGATCGAGTCATGTCAACCTGAGAATATCAGGTCAGGTCATTTCAGGTCTTGATCGGATATGAAAACCTGACTCGAAAAAAAAAATTTTTGCGTGATGTGTGGAGTAACGGGTAGCAATATTTTTGGCGTGCGAAATCTGAAAGCGCAGAAAAATTATTACGTTGGGAGGGTCCGGCATTTGTGACGCATTTCTTTAATCGAAAATGAAAATACAACGAAGGAATTTATATTTTCTACATAACGTATCATCGTTTCCAGATTTTTTCTATTGTTATAACAATGGCAAAACAGCTGAAAACGATAAAACGAGTGAATGTGTAGAATATAGAAAATATAAATTCCTTCGTTGTATTTTAAAAGAATTGTTTCGTTTCGAAGCGTTAAGCGCCACCCAAATTGATATCAGTTGTTTTGGAAGAAGAGACGAGCACTTGCGTCACGTTTTCCCTTTAAAAAAGGGTTTTTGTTGTGATATCAGTAGTTTTGGAACACAAATTTTGGAGAAAAAATTTCCGGTGAAAAAAATTTCCGGCGAAAAAATTTCCGGTGAAAAAAATGTTAGCGAAAAAATTTTCAGCGAAAAAAAATTTCGACGAAAAAATCTTTCACCGAAAAACTTTCCGGAAAAAAATTTTCGGCGAAAAAAATTTCCGGCGAAAAAAAAATTCCTTTGACACGAAACATCTACATATCTTCAGCAAAAAATTTTTTTTAAAAAATCAATTTTCCCCCTAAATCCGTCCCATACCACCGTCGGCCATTTTGTTGGTCACCCTGACACACTACACACTCAGGGCCGTAGCCAGACCACTTCGTCAGGGGGGGCTGAAGCTCCGCTACCGTTAAATTTTTTTTCGAATCATTAAAAAGTGTAAGCGAGCAATGTTTTTCGAATTTTGTTGCTAAGAGTGAATGGTTAGAAACTTAAATAGAAATTGTGTACGAGCCAACGGAATTTCGCCAATTGTGCGATTTTGAAGGAATTTCTTTTTGAGGTAGGATTCCCAATTTTCGGGCAATTATTATTATGTGAACGGTTTTATTTCTTGAATCAGATTTCCCAGTGAAGGAGTCTTGCGCCGCAGGCAATATTTTGAGAGTTCCTTCTTTTGTTCTTTAAGTAAATTGAAGCACAACAGATGTAAACTTTTGGGTTTTTTAAGTAGGTAAACCGACTTTTTTAGGGCTGTTTATTTGGTTTCTAAGAAAATTTTATTAATTGATGATATGAAATCCTTAATGAGGTTTGGTGGTCCTTGTACAATGTGCAAATATTTTCTTTGACGTTTTCACGAAAGTAAAAAAAAAATATTTGAAGTTTTAGAAGATGGGCCCGTCGGAAATCTTCCGAATTTACGGTATGGCCAGTCCGAGCCTGATGATTCCTCAGTATTTTTTAGACTGCTATAGGTTTTTGTTTACTGATTTTCTTCGAATTTGAAGATATTCTGATGAAATTCGAATTTCTAGTTTCTCTCCTGCGCGAGATTTTGCATAAAGATCTCTACAAAATTGGATTTTGACTCATTTCAAACCCATTTCAACAAATTTAGGGAAATTCGACGAAACGAAGAAATTGTACGTTGCGCTTTTTTATAAAGAGAGGTGTTCAAATTCAAAAAGATATTAATGACTAATGTGCTAACTTGTTCAAGTTTAGATTGTTACTTTCTTCAAAGCCTCTGGGGGCGGAAAAAATTAAAAAAAAAAATTTAATTTTCCCCCTAAGTTCATCTCCGTCCCATACCACCGTCGGCCATTTTGTTGGTCACTCTGACACACTGCGCACCCAAAGTTGATGCTTTTGCAACACTTACACACACACATACAAAACAATATTTTATATGGGCTTTATATTACGCCTTCTAAGAGCTCTGGCGCCCAAACGACGCCGGTACCTCCCGTTTTATTAAATCTCATATGGCGTAGAATGCCCACCCGAAGGTCCCTGCGAAATTTCAAGAAAAGATATCGAGCCATTTTCGAGCACGAACCAAAAAAGTCGGTTTTGAAAACTTAGCTGTATAAGTCTACGAAAAAAAAATTTCTTGATTTTTGATCGTATGGGGACTTGCGTCACGGGCACATCGCTACCGCACGCCCATAGATGATTATCTCGGTCCCGGCCTTGGACTTGAAACTTTTTTTATTTTTAACAAAACAAAAAAATTCAAACAAAACGGAACAGTCCGAACCCTAAAAGCGCAACTCTGTCGTGAGAGGTAGAGCTAAAAGTTTGCTAATGCTAAAGCTAATGGAACGTTTGCATTTTCGCAAATAATTTTGAAAAGATGTAAAACATTCTTCTGAGTAAAAAATTGTTCTCCGGTATGCCTCGAAAATGCACCGATTTTTTTATAAGCTTTCCCAAACGTCAAATTGTGCAGCCGCCTACATAAATTTGTAAGTTGGCCGACCGAATATTTCTGACTTATGAGTTGTCCGAAATATTTTTTTGATTGCAATTGTCTAGGGATTTACATTTCTAGCCGAAAACTATCTCAAACATAAGTAAATTCTTTGTGGCTACAAATGGCCTCAGCCAAATTTTTGGCGGCTTTCAAGTGCTGGTCGTACTTTGTAAACAAAATAATTTTTATTTTATTTCTGAGCATTTTAGGGGCATACTGTAGAACAATTTTTTGTTTAGAATAATGTTTTGCGTCGAAGTTGTCAAAATGCAAACGTTCCATTGGGCGTATCCCAATTCCTCGCCCATGGGGGCCGCGCGGTCGTAATGATCAGGTACGACGGCTATAAGTGCAATCAATGACTACTTTGCTCCCTCCGATTAACTTTTGCTATATTCCTAAGTACTTTCATATCAGAAACCTCCACGTCATACACGAGATATACGCAGTTCACCTCTCTATATTCTATAGTCGGCCTGAAAATTGACTTAATTCTTTTTTGTTCAACACGTGCGACCACCCCCACTGCGAGGTTCTTAACGTGGCTCCTAAGTACTTGAATTCTGAGATCGGCTGCAGTTCCTTCTGATTTAAAGTGCAAGCTATCTCCTTCTCAGATCTTCCGATATGCATAACCTTAAATTTCACTAGACTTATCTTCATCCCGTGCTTAACTACTAGTCCCTGTAGTCAAAAAAATAAGCCTTTCGCGTAACATGGATTTTAACCCTAGTTCATGAAAGATATCGTAATTCGCGATTATAAAGTGTCTATTAACTCAGTGTTCAAGTCACTTCGGGTTATTTCAGGCCTCGAAAGTCAGGTCAGGTAAGGTAAAAACCGATTCTTTTTCAGGTCTGACCTGGAATGACCTATAGTAAGCCTTAGTTAAGATTGTGAATCTCAAAGAAAGAACTGCTACTAGGAAGTAAAGTTATCTTCATAACTGCGTAGTACAAAAACCACTTCCTTACGGGTACGCAAAACACTAACCAATTTACTTAAGCTCTTATTCAAGCAATTTAAACAAATTTCGACAATCGTTTGATTAAGAAGTGTTTCATACTTTGTTCGCAATTCTTTTTGAAATGGAGAAAGATGAAGGTGTGTCGGTCAAATTGATGAAATCCTTACAATCATCCAAAGAATACGTATCGAAGGGCTGCCACAATTTGTCTAATTACATCAACAAAACGTATACAGAGCGTAAAGAAAATGGACAAAACAAAACATTGAAGATGGTATTCTTCAAGTACGTTCTGGTTTTCCTTAACGTTTTTTACATGGTAAATCGATAGTCGGTAACATTCTCCTCATGCAACTATTTAACTTTTGAGCACAGGTAACGTCTTTGGTTATGATCGAAATTGGAGTTTCTGGGCAAATAACACACAACATTTTCTACTTTTTTCCTGCACTTCATACGCTTTCCGTTTGTTGGATTGTTGCCGGCGCAATTCTGTTGTTTGTATCTCTTATCGGTATAATCGGAGCCTTTAAAGAGAATGTCAATTGGATTAACATCGTACGTTCGATGAATTATGCTTTTTCGCCACACTAATCTATTCTTCGTCTATTGCATTCCAATAGTTCGGTGTCTTAATGACAATCGTCTTTGTGGTACAAATATCCAGTGCAATAATCTCGTTCCAATTTATCGGGAAATCGTATTCTGTTGCATACGGTGGTATTTCTGAATTAATGAACAGATACAGCTACGATGCAAACGCACAAAGTCAAATGGATTGGCTTCAGGCAAATGTAAGTGTTTTGGAAGAATTGTAATAATTTACCGTGTATGGAAGAACTTTTTAGACGCGTATGAAGGAAGATACGAAGTTCTTCAGTTATGTCGAATTTCGAGAGAGATAAAAATGAAGACCAAATTTTGTCCCTTCGTCCGTCCGTCAGTCAACACAATAACTCGAGTAAAACTTCACCGATTTTCAAAAGAATTTTCTTCCTGAAAGGTAATCGAAAAATCTTTTATGGGATTGAATCTGAGCACGTTTCTGGGCCGTTTAAGTGCAAGCTTAAAGAATTAAATATATGAAATATAAATGCTTCAACGTGATATCTTTGTGTAATGTACACCTTCAAATATGAAAGCAATGCATCTATGTGATGTGGTGTGATATACACGACAAACACAAATTATGCGATTACTATGTGTGTATTGTTTCGTCTCCTCCTCACTATGAGTGCATAAAGTGAAAAATGAATTTTGTTTACTTTCGTACCCTAGAATTTGTAAAATGAATTTAATTCACTTTTCCCCTCGCATACTGTTTGGTGGTGTTAGTGCGATGCAAATTCGTACTTCCTTTTATTTACTTATGTATGTTTAGTGCACTTTCGAACTGTATATCATGTAAAGCTTTTTTTTTTCACCGTTTCTTCGAACGGGTTTTCCAATATTGTCCTATCGGCAATTTCCAATACAATTTAATGTCATAAGCTTGAGGTGGGGGCTCTGACTCTTAGTCTCTTCGGTTGTCTTTTCCTTTTTTTTTTTTTTTTTATTTTTCAATGTTTTTATTTAAGCGAAAAAAAAGACTTTTCCCTTTTATTTAGTGGCAACATGAATTATCCCCCAAACTGAAAAATAAGGAATTATCACCCAGGGAATTGTCGCACAGACAAATGAGAATTATCACCCAGCACGTTTAAAGAGATAAATTTGTACAAGGAAAATGCCACTTTGATGGGCTCTAAAGCATCCAATTTGTATAAGGAAAATGCTATACTACTTTATATGAGGAAAATTCCATCCCGGGTGATAATTCCTGGCCGATAATTCACCGGGTGATAAATCCTATTTCTCTAGGCGAAAATTCCCTATTCCATATTCCCATTTCTTTCGATTTAGGGGATAATTCCCTAGGGGGAAATCCCCGTCAAATTATTCAGAGCAACAGACGCGACGTTTCTGTAGTATAACTTCTCCACTTTTATAGTTGCTAAGCCGGGAATATTTTAACAAATTTCGTATCCTGATGCCAGTCATCATCATTATCAAACTTTATAGACCATTAGTAACGTTCGGCGTGAGGTCTTTAAGACGCAGCCGTAGGATGGTGAACTATTGTCTTACATGCCCTTTTATCGCACACCACGGAGATGGTTTGTCGGCTCAGTGAAAGGCCCCTAACTTCTAAATCCAACTTGATTGAATCTAAAAACCTTCTCCTTGGTCTACCCCTGGGCCTAACACCAGGCACCTGTGCACTCAAGACCCTTTTGGGTAGCATATTATTACCCATCCTTTGAACGTGCCCGAACCAGAGCAGATGACTAGCAAGGAGTAAATGAAATTAAAACATCTTTCGAAAGTTTGAATTGTTCGAAAGCTTGCATTGCTCACAAAAATTTGGTCTGTTCGATTCCTAGAACGCGCCTATTTGATGTCCAGCCCATTTCGATGAGTAAAATCTTATTAACTTACAAAGTTCTCAAGCGAATGCCTCTAAGGAAATTAACAAACTATTGCTTTCGATTATTTAATTCCTTACGAGCTAAAAATTAGCTCGGTTGCTGCGGTAATGATGGCCCGAGCGAATGGAATGCATTTGATAGGTTCAGGAGATCAAGTAGTAATTCGTACGACTATTACTATCGTTCGAGTACGACCACGTTATCGACGCCATTGCCGGATCGTATGCCATCGTCATGTTGTTTGAGTGGAAGCAATTACAACGATTTATCATGCGAAAAGCATTTCGACAGTGGCTGCAATCGTTACATTCGTGAAATTTTTTCCGAAACTGTCATGATTATTGGATCAGTGGCTTTAGCAATTGCTGGAATAGAAGTAATTAGCTATTCTCTTAATGTTGCTCCTTCAGTAAATTTTGATTTGTTTGCAGATTGTGGGCATAGCGTTAGCATTCATGGTTTCGAGAATAATGCGAAAAACGAAGTCATTTATTGCCATTAAACGTTACGAAGAGTTGGATAATCGACCCAAAAATGTGGAACCGACTTCAACAAATGCTATCGAAACTGTCGAAGAAAATGTTTAAGCGATCTGATTGAAGCAGAAAAAGCTACTCGAGAGAAATATGTTATTGCCGAGGGTGCATTTTAAACAAAATATTTAGTTTTTAAATAAAAGTTACGAACATGAATGCTATGGTAACTTTTTATCAACCGAAACCTTATTGGCTCAGGGCATGTTATTGCAATTATGTCTGTGAATAAATTTTTGTTTTGAGTGAGTGGAGAGAATTTATTTGTCTATATTATAAAACACAACATCATTGTACCTCACTACACTGCATGTCACCACCCAATACTATACCTCACTACAACAGAGTACAACACAACACTACATCTAACTACACAACACTGCATCTCACTACACTACATCTTACTACCATGACAACCTGGAACTTCAAGCAGATCTCGATCTCCTAACCAAATGGTGCAAAAATCGTTTGCTGGATGTGGAAAAATGTCACTCCCTTTCTACTACATATAAGCCAAAATAAATCGAATTCAATTATAAAATCGATGGGGAAAATATTGCGTCGGTGCCAGTAAGTAAGGATCTAGGATTAGAAATTGATCAGAAGGTAGAATTCAAAAATCATATACAAAAAATAACAAGAAAATCGTGTCAAATGATTGGCTTTATTTTCCGATCAACGAAATCCTTCAAAAACCGTGCGAGCATCATTAAACTCTATAACACATATGTATATGTACGCAACAGATTGTAATATAGTTGCTCCATCTGGAACCCCCAGATCAGGTTGAAAGAGTGCAGAAGAAATTCACTCGTCTTCTGTACTACAGATTCAATTGGGTTAAACCAGATTATAAGACACGACTGAGACAGCAATACATGCACTCACTCGAGACTCGAAGACTTCAGATGGACGAAATACTCTTATACAACATACTGAAAGGCAACGTTGATACGTCGGCTAAGTCGTTCATATCATTCCACAATGAAGAACGACTCACAAGCAACCCACCATCATTCTACCTTCCAACGCCATCCAGGAACTACATTGAATTTACCCCTATTTTCCGCATCCAAAATCACCATAACAACATCTTCCACAGTCTGAATCTGAATAATCCAAGCCAATATGCTTTCAAAAAATCAGTAAAACTTTTTTTCGAATTTTAGCAATTCCATTCATTTTACTTCTTCACTTTTTTTTATTTTTATAATAATCTAACTAGTCGAACCCCCGCCCCTATGGGCTACGCAGGCTTTATCATTTTCGCTTCAACATTTCCGGGTAGGTTACGTAGTCAAAACCCCCGCCCCTAGGGGCTACGCAGGCTTTATCATTTTCGCATGTTTCGTTTTAAATAATGATGCGTAATGTTGAAGGTCACTTCGTCACTTCGTTGATATTGCCGCTAATAATACTAAAATCCAAATGGGCGAGAAAGGCGCTATAAATCAAAACACCGTATGCAACGTTCCCTTTATTCAACTTTCTCCGTATTCCACGTTCCCCATATTCCACGTTCACCGCATGCAACGTTCACCTTATTCAACGTTCACCGTATTCAGCCTTGCACTTGCTACGTATTCTACTCTGACACTTTGCTAAAGAAACCGATGGTCTATCTCTTATACCTTGCACGCCGTGAACTTCTTAAACCATCAAAATTGACCACATGTCCAACTGTCCGACATTTTCGAAGAAACCAATGCCGTATCTCCCATACAAACGGAAATACGTTTAAAAACTGATTTGACACGAATTTTTCCAATTTTGGCCATTTGTCACCGATTCTACAAACAGAACACTGAAACTTTGTCGAAGAAACCAACGCCCGCCGTATCTCACTTTTGGCCGATTTTCAATTTTGACCCGTTTTTCTACCATAACTCCCTTATTTCAGAACAATATTCCACCCCGGAACATGTTTTTTCGACGTTTTGCACCATCCCCGACAACATATCAAAAATTAATTTTTCAGTAATTTTCGGGCAGCGGAGCAAATTTTTGCCTCCCTTTGACCGACCCTAGGCACCGAACCGCTCAACCGATTTCCTTTAACCCAATTCCGCTACCTTCACACTGCCTTTCATTTGACACCTGACTGGCCTCATTCCGGCAACTACCGGCCGAGATATAGGTTAATAAGTTCTCCAGCTCTGGACAAAATTGCCAAATAATGACCTTTAGCTCAGGAGTATGAAACCTTTTCACCCAATATTGTTCAGCAATTTTGTTGCCCCAAACCTCCACTATCGAATGGCACTCAAAAATAATCTCTACTTTGTCCAACAACAAAAGTTCCCTAGCAACAAAGTGAGGAAACCCCAAAATTTTAACAGTTTTCGCTGCCTAGCTCCTCCGCATGAAGTCGGATCAAAAAGTTTTCTTCTACAAAGTTGTAGGCCATCAAAAACTCTAAGACCTTGCTTCCCCGACCAAATCTCTAAGACGACATCTTCACTGACTTATGGGCGGTTTCAATTTTCACCCTTTCTTGACCCATAACTCCCTTATTTGAGATCAATATCCTACACCGGAACATGTCTCGACGTTTTGCACCATACCCGACAACATATCAACAACTATTTTTTTTTCTTCGTCAGTTTAGACGCAAAAATAACGGGATCGTTACAGAGCGCCTTATAAATAGACAAATAAAAAAATAGATAAACAGACGGACATTAAACGTTAATAATTAGTAATTAATTAATCACAACAAAAAAGCATGTGACTTAGATTACTTGTAATTGGGCAATCTCACGACACTACATCTCACGACACTACATCTCACTACACAACATCTCACTACACTACATCTCAATACACTACATCTCACTACACAACATCTCACTACACTACATCTCATTACACAACATCTCACTACACTACATCTTACTACACTACATCTTACTACAATACATCTCACTACACTATATCCTACTGCACTACATCCTACTGCACTACATCTGACTACACTTCATCTGACTACACTATATCTCATTACACTACATCTTACTACACTACATTTTACTACACTGTATCTCACTACACTACATCTCACTACAACAGATCTCACTACAATACATCTCACTCTAATACACCTCACTACACTTCATTTCATTACACTACATCTCACTACACTTCATATTACTACACTACACTACATCTCACTACAATACATCTCACCACAATACACTCACTAAGCTTCATATCTCTACACTATATCTCATTACACTACATCTCACTACACTACATCTCATTACAATACATTTTACTACACTACATCTTACTACACTACATTACATTACACGACATCTCACTACACTTCATCTCACTACACTATATCTCATTACACTACATCTCACTTTAAGGATTTATTTACATCTGTCAATCAGGTAGAAGGAAATGGGAGGGAGGCAGGTCCTAGCTCGGAGGTGGAGGAGGAAATTACACTGGATGAGGTGTCCCGAAAGGTCGGCAGATTAAGGGAAGGAAAATCCGAAGGGGTGGATGAAATTAGGACGGAATTTATTAAGTATAGCGGATCAGGTGGGATCCAATGGCTTTGTAGGATTTTCAATTTAGCCATGAGGTCTTCAACAGTACCTGCTGACTGGAGCTTCGGTGTTATTGCTCCAATTTATAAGAAGGGCAACCGTAAGGTTTGCAGTAACTACAGGGGGATATCGCTCTTGAGCGTGGTAGGTAAGGTGTACACGGGTGTACTTGTTGACCGGGTTAGGCACATAGTGGAAGGTGTACTGGATGAGTTTCAGGGTGGTTTCAGGCCTCTGAGGGGATGTCAGGATCAGATTTTCTGCCTCAGACAGA
>CM055404.1:142617717-142654895 GCA_029228625.1 Pseudolycoriella hygida
GAGGAAAGTGGGGAACGCGGTGGCCAGTCAGTTGAGGTCGCACGTGTTCAACAAAAGGGAATTAAGTAGCGGAACAAAGTTAGCTATTCACAGGTCAATATTCCGGCCGACGATTCTGTATGGTAGTGAGAGTTGGGTTGACTGCGGATATCTCGTGCATGACCTGGAGGTTTCTGAGATGAGGGTTCTTAGGAATATAGCGAAGGTTAATAGGAGGGAGCAGTGGGATAATCATATAAGGAACGACGACATTAGGGAAAATTTAGGGATTTCGTCAGTGGAAGAGGCGGCAAGGGCCAGTCGTCTGCGCTGGTTCGGGCACGTTCAAAGGAGGGGTAATAACAGGCTACCGAAAAGGATCTTGGATGCACAAGTCCCGGGTGTTAGGCCAAGGGGTAGACCAAGGAGAAGGTTTATCGATTCAATTAAATCAGATTTAGAAGTTAGGGGACTTTCTCTGGGCGAACAAACCATCGCCTTGGCGGGCGATAGGAGGGCATGGAGGACGATAGTTCACCAATCTGGGGTTGCGACAGAAAGACCTCACACCGGAAGGTACTAACGGTCTATAAAGTTTGATGATGATGATGATGATGACTACATCTCACTACACTACATCTTACTACACAACATTGCATTACACTACATCTCACTACACTTCATCTCACTACACTATATCTCATTACACTAAATCCCACTACAATACATCTCACTACACTACATTTTACTACACTACATCTCACTACATCTCACTACATCTCACTACACTTCGTCTCACTATACTATATGTCATTACACTACATCTCACTACAGTAGTAGTAGTAGGTTTATTGACAAAATATGTATAAGGTCTTGGACCTTTTGATTCACATATTAGACGTGATCAAACTACGCGCTAACAAATAGTTAAAATAAAAAGGATTGCATTGTTTAATATAAGAGAAAAGGAATGTTTATTTAGCAAGTACAATTCAAACTGAGACTGGGCCGAGCCGGTGGATAAGTAACAATTTGCCATGCTTACCAGATGTTCACGCCAACCTCGATCAAAGTCAAGTACTGAAATATGAATAATGTAGTCGAATAAGTAGGAAGATGACGAAAGAAAAGTAAAGCCGTTAGGATCCTAGTGTCAGAACAGGCCCAAATAGTCCTTACACGCACTTTTAAATCCCGTTAGCGAATATTTACTCTTTACTATGTTCGGAAGCATATTGTACTTTTTTTAGATTTTTCAGTTTGGGAAGACTCATTTCTGAGTCACGAAACACAGATCTACTGATCCTTTGTCTCTTTTCCCGTTCATCATATAAATCATTCAAACCTACCAGTACCAACCAGGAACTTGTCCAAAACAAGCGGTCCTAGTTTTGGTACATCCAGGGGATTGATCGTATGACCACCAAGACTCCTGAGCCTCAGCCGAGAGAATCGTGGACACTCACAAATAATGTGGAGACCAAAGTCGCATTCAGGATTACTTTTAATCCCGATTTTCGCCAGGTGACTATTGAGCCCACAGTGCCCGGTGATCGCACCTACAACCCTCCTTATGCGACGCCGGTCCATGTTCAATAACTCTCTGGTCCACTTGCAATCCGGCACCGGAAAGAATCGCTTTGTGTGCGACGCTCCCCTGTAGGTGCGGAAACGCTTTATGTTCTCCTGCCTTATCCAATCCCTCACCACTTTGTCACAAAGTGACTGCGGTACCGGAATGAACGGTTCAGGTCCATTAGTGGTAGACGTTGAGCCTAGTTTTGCCAGCTCGTCTGCCCTTTCACTGCCTTCGACTCCGGAGTGTCCCGGCACCTACGCAACCGTTACCTCATTGCATAGGCCCAGTTGATTAAGGGCTCCTTTCAACTCCTTAATAGTTTTGGTCGTGGTAGTAGGCGATATTAATGCCTTAACTAACGCTTCGCTATCTGTCAAGATGGTCACTCTTTTATTAACCGTTTCCGGTTGTAGAGAGCTATACAGTCCGTTCAGTACAGCAAACGTTTCTGCCTGAAGAATACTGGCAAGGTTTCCTAAATAGAAACTCATTTCAGTAATAGGGTCCAGAGTTATTACCCCAGCCCCTACTCCGTTTGAGTTCTTGGAACCGTCTGTGAAGCAGATGAGTCCATCGTTCGGCAGACAGTCTGGCCAATGGTTTAGCCATTCCTGTCTACACGGTATGACAGCCTCATACCGCTTCACAAATTTGGTTTCCGGTTTTATCCGGTCTCTGGGCATAAGGAAAATCTGATCGGCTATTACCTCTCTAATTTTACCATGTCCTGTACTGAAATTCCTCATCCAAAGGTTGTTAAGCCAAAGCCTGTCCGATGTAGAGAACGCTCTAGCCTTGACAACCGTATGAATAGGTGTGATGTTCAGTAATGCTTCCATAGCCAAAGTGGCTGTTGTTTTCATAGCACCAGTAATACAAATACATACCAGTCTATGAAGATCGCCAAACTCCTTCCTAGCGATCTCCTTGTCGAGTCTCGGCCACCACACTACACTGCCGTGTGTGATCATCGGTCTCATAACTGCTTCATATATCCACAGTATTGCCCTGGATGGTAGACCCCAACTTTTACCAAAGGCACTTCTACAAATCCAAAAGGCGGTCAGGGCTTTATTTGCTCTGTCCTTCACATGCTCTGTCCAGTCCAATTTACTGTCGAGTATAACTCCCAAGTATTTAGCTCTGGTCCCAGGCGTTATGTTTTTTCCAAATAGCTTGAAATTTCCCAAACGTTCCCGGCCACTTCGACTTCTGCTAAGCATATTGTACTTAGACACACTCCTGACAAAGAAAGAATCGTTTACGATGTCTCTGTTGTTGCGTGGTAAGATTAGGTTTAGGGTCCTGGGGGACGAACACTACATCTTACTACACTACATTGCATTACACAACACTTCATCTCACTACACTATATCTCATTACACTACATCTCACTACACTACATCTTACTACACTACATTGCATTACACTACATCTCACTACACTTCATCTCATTACACTTCATCTCACTTCATTTCTTTACACTGCAACTCAGTTGATCACACAATGGGGGAAATTATTGCGAGAAATTTTCCGGAACGTGGACCCCTATAGGGTAAGTGCACAGTTACGAGTGCCGTTCTAAACAGGGTCGTAACCGGTGTTTTCACCCTATTTTTCCGAAATTTTTAAGTTTCGGGTAAAAAAACAAAGTGTGTGGAGTGGATGTATTATCCACACCTAATAGGGATAGATATTCGTTCTGCAAGTCAAAGTTTGAGAGAATCTCGCGGAAGACAAAATGCTTAAGTGGATCTCTTTCTAGAAGTTGGGTACTGGTCGTGGAAGGTAGACAGAAGATTTTCCTCCAGATTTTTTCTATGAAGCTGGTTTGTTTAGAGGTGGTGTAAGCATCTTCCTGAAGCAAGAATTTGAGAATTTTTATCATCTTCTCACTTACTAGACCCATGTCTGTATATCAGGGTCTTCAAAATTGGTTTCAAAGTTCTAAATTGAAAGTTCTATTTTTGAAAATTTCATTAATTAACTAGGTAACTTGTATAAGCCTGACATAGTAAAATGCTACTGTCTATGATCGGAATCTCGCATAGAAAGTCGCGACTTGGATCAAGTTTGTAATTTTGCATTTTTTACTCCATCCATGGTCTACAAACTCGTTTAGAATCATCTTTTTCATCTCTTGTAATGAAACCATCTAATACGTTTGGGAATGACAATGCTTTTAGGGGCCGTTCATAAATTACATAACTCAAATATTAGGATTTTTTAACAATGCCTACAAGCCTGCAGGGTCAATTTTGACCCAATTATGTTAGAGCTGTCACGCATGTCTCATACCCCCCTCTCCCCTCTTACGATGCGTAATTTATGAATTACCCCTCATGAAAACTCTTTACTGCGCAGTAACAAAAACCACTTTTCTTGATTCATTGGACAATAAACAAAACAATTTATGCGTGAATGAAGCTCTTCTTCAACAATCGTTGAACTAAGAAGTGACGATTTATTGTGTAATGGAGAAAGAAGGTTTGTCGGTCAAGTTCATAAAATGCTTACAATTATCCAAAGATTGTGTATCCAATGGTTGCCACAATTTTTCTAATTACATCAACAAGAGGTACATGGAGCGTAAAGAAAAAGGACAAAACGAAAAGTTGAAGATGACAATCGTCAAATACGTTTTGGTTTTCGTGAACCTTTTTTACATGGTAAATCGGGAGTCAGTGGGTAACATTTTGCTTTTGGTATTACATGAGTTTTGACCACAGGTAACGTCATTGGTTTTGGTCGACATTGGAGTTATTGGGCAAATAATACACAAAAATTTCTACTTGTGGCCTGGATTTAATATGCTCTTGCTCTCCATGTATTGGGTTGCTACCGGCGTCATTTTGTTGTTTGTATCGCTTTTCGGTATAATCGGAGCCTTTAGAGAGAGCGTCATCTGGATTAACATCGTAAGTCCAATGAACCATAATTTTTCCACACATAAATCTAATGCTTCGTCTATTCCATCGCCATAGTACGGTATCTTAATGACAGTAGCTTTTGTGCTGCAAATATCCAATGCAATATTCTCGTTCCAACTTATCGGACGGTCGTATTCCGTTGCATATGAAGGTGTTAAATACTTGATGGAAGAATACGCATACAGTTCGTTTGCACGAAGTAGAATGGATTGGATTCAAGCAAACGTAAGTCCTTGCGCAACGAATTTACGTTGCAGCGGGAGAAATATCTTTGAAATTGTAGCCTTTAAAATCTAGACACTCGAAAATATATTTTTTTGACATTGGCGACTGCACCTAGATGCATCTAGATCTCAGATCAACTGATGTTCGGAAAGTGATGAGACAATTTTCTTAACAATTTCGTTTGCTTCTGTCTCGTTACTTTCCGAACACCCGTTAGTCTTCCGGTACTTTCCACACCTCCTCATCGCGGCACATCTCCGATATTATGTTTTACTCGTTGTCACACCGAAAACTTGTCATTACATGTATATGTGCACCCCACGGAAATTATTCATTTCATGTCATTCATTACATGTAGCCCCCACCGGAAACTTCTCATTACATGTATATGGCTGATTCCAAGCAATCTATGAATTTTCTATCTCTTTCACTCTTCAACATTGGGACTATATTTGCCTCTTTCACTCTACAGCGTTTGAATGAGTCTCACAAATGTAACGTGTACAGTAACGTTTTTTGTTTCATTTACTAATGGTTTACACTTAAAGAATGAAAGAGAAGCAGATAAAAATATGTGCCGTGGACAGTAATAGAAATAGCCATATCTGCATGTAATGACGAGTTTTCGGTTGGAACACCGAGTAAAACAGCATAAAGTGGTGGATACTTAATAAGTCATCCATTCAGGATAATTTCGTGACACTCGCAAACTCATTTGTGTATTTTTAAGCAACTCGCTTTAAAAACTGTTTTTGACTCTTGTAGTTGTATACCTCGCCTTCGGCTCGGGATACAAACTCTATACTCGGCAAAAAACAGATTTCTAAGCTTTTCGCTTAAAAACACCCTCTTGAGTTTGGCTCATTTCACAAAATTAATCCCTCACGTAATGACTTATTTCCGCATTCCCCACTGTAATCTACTATTCGTCATTTACCTCCAAAAAAGCAAAGCAAAAAATTATTTCTTTGATTACTTGATTTGTAACGAGACAAAAACTAGCTTTGTTGTTGCGGTAATGAGGGACCGAGCGATTGGATGCAACAAAGACCAAGTAAAAAGAGTTACTACTATTACGATCGATCCACAACGACTACCACGACATTACCGACCCCGTTGTTGCCATCGTCATGTTGTACGAGAGGAAGTAATTACTACATGGGGTGAAAAGTCCGCGGCCTCACATAGAGATGGCGTCATTACTTCAGAATTTTTGTTAACATTCAGTAGTACCACCCTTTACTTGTCTACAGCCAAAATTTCCTGACATTTGGTGTCATAGTTTTCGAATTACTGTCAATAGAGTGACGCAGGTTTTTGTTGTTCGTAAAAAATGGAAAATAATGAATTCCATGTGTTGATTGAACATTGTTTCTTAATGGGAAAAAATACGGTGCAAAGCAAAGAATGGCTGGATAAGTGTTATGGCACATCTTCTCCGTCGTATACAACGGTCAAGAAGTGGCATGCTGAATTTAAACGAGGTAATACAAGCACAGATGATGCCCCACGTTCAGAACGTCCAAGTGAAGCAGTTACTGAAGAAAACATCAAAAGAATCCATCGTATTGTTTTGGCTGATCGGAAAGTTAAAGTTAGTGAAATAGCTGACATCCTCAAAATATCAACAGAACGGGTGCGACACATTTTACATGAGTATTTGGACATGAAAAAGCTTTCTGCGCGATGGGTGCCGCGTTTTCTAACAATTGATCGAAAGCAGCACCGTCTTGACGATTCAGAGCGTAATTTAGCTTTGTTCGAGCGTAATCCAACGGAGTTTTTGCGTAGATTTGTCACGATTGATGAAACGTGGATTCATTACTATACACCAGAGTCCAATAGACAGTCTGCAGAGTGGTTAGAATTTGGTCAAAGCCGACCGAAGCGCCCAAAGGCACAGCGTTCTGCAGGCAAAGTTATGGCCACGATTTTTTGGGATGCGCATGGCATAATATTTATCGACTATTTGGAGAAAGGAAAAACAATAACTGGCGAGTACTATGTCACATTATTGGAACAGCTCGACAACGAGATCAAGAGAAAACGACCGCATATGCAGAAGAAAAAGGTCCTGTTTCATCATGACAATGCACCAGCGCATTCATCCATAAAAGCAACTGTGAAACTGGACTCTTTGGGCTATGAATTACTCCACCACCCACCTTACTCTCCAGATCTGGCCCCCAGCGACTACTATTTGTTCTCAAACTTGAAAAGATGGCTACAGGGAAAAAGATTTTACTCTAATGATGAGATGATATCCGAAACAGAGGCCTATTTTGCAGGGTTGGAGAAATCCTATTATACCAAAGGTATCCAAATGTTGCAGGACCGTTGGACTAAGTGCATTTCCCTTCAGGGAGACTACGTTGAAGAATAAAATTAATTTCATATGTAAAAGTTAGTTCTTTCATTGCAAGGCCGCGGACTTTTCACCCCATGTAGTATAACGATTTAACATGCGACAATTACTACAGAAATGGCTGTACAATTCACATACGCGAGTTTTTTTCCGAAACTGTGATGATTGTTGGATCGGTGGCTTTGGCAATTTCTGTACTTGAAGTAATTCACTGTTCCTTTTATGTTGGTGCATCAATGAATTTTGATCCGTTTGCAGATGTTGGGCATTGCATTAGCATTCGTAGCGTCGAGGTTCATGCAGAAAACGAAGACTGTCATAGAGAAGAAACAATGTGAAGAGTTGGGTAACGTTGCCACAAATATGGAAACAATGAAAAATATGGAAACGGACTGCGAAAATCGGGAAAAGGTCTTCGAAATTGTGGAAACGGTTGACGAAAATATAAAAACGGTTTAATTGAAGCAAGAAAGAGGAGAAATTTCACGAGAGGAGAAAATGAAAATTTTTTACTTCAAAAGTAGCGACACTTTTTTTCATGAAAAGTGAGATAGGGGGCCGTTCATAAAGTCTCGAAAAATTCACCTGTGTCATACTATTGTGACGTAACGGGAAAATTTTTTTAAAAATCGGTACCCTACCGAACCCGAACCTAAATAAAAATTCAAACCCGACCCGAACTGAACCCGAACTTTTTTCAAAAAGATTTCATTTGAAATGTTTTTTAAACTCAATTTTGAGTAAATAATTTAGTGAATTTATTTTTTCGGGTCTCCAAACGCGACCAGTCCCGAAAAAAACGAAAATAAAAACCCGACCCGACAAATAAGGATCGAAGTGGGTCGACCCACATCTGACCCACAGTTGCAGAAGTCACAGAAGTCGCTTTTCTGTGCGTTCTAAAACTGTGGGTCAGGTGTGGGTCGATCCGCTCCGATCCTTACCGACAAAAAAATAAATTCGAAACCCGACCCGATCCAACAAATTGAGGGCGGCCCTTCTCCTCTTGTGTTGAAAATTTTGACGCTCTCTGTTGAATGATTAAATTGTGACATGCTCCAGTTGCAAGTTAGCTTCTTTAAAGCACTCGTTTGGCCTGCAGTGAATGTTATTTAATGTCGAATTATAAAGTAAATGTATTTTTCCATCTAAATGTCGCTAGCTTCTCGCTATCAAATCTAATCACATTTTGAAAATATAAGAGAAGAGCAAAATCAAATGCAATGCTTTAGTATAAGAAAATTTTCTCTGGCTCTGTTCCCATTAGGTGTGATAAATTTATTTTTTGAAAAGTTAAATCACAACAAAAACCCTTTTTAAAAGGGAAACGTGACGCAAGTCCTCGTCCCTTCTTCCAAAACAACTGATATCAATTTGGGTGACGCTTACAGCTTCGGAACGCAAAAAATTCTTTTGAAGTATTTTCACTTTTGATTGAAAAAATGCGTCACAAATGCCGGACCCGCCAGTTTCCCTTTTAAAAAGGGGTTTTGTTGTGATTGTAATGTTTTGCATTATTTTGAGCCACCGCTGCCGCCGATCCAAAGCGCGGCGGCTACTACTCCCATGAGCGAAAATGATCCCTTCATCTTCCTCTGCAACATTTCAAAAGTTATTTTTTGGGTCCCCGCCTATTTTCCGCCATTTTGGCGGTCACCCTTTCAACAACTTTCCCTTTGACACCAAACCTCTATCTCGAACACCCAACCATGTCTTATACAAAATATGCTTCCGTACACACACAGAAACACATACATATGGGCTTTGCATGGCGCCTTCTAAGAGCCCTGGCGCCCAAATGAGGCCGGTACCCCCCTTTTTTAAAATCTCATATGACGTAGAATGCCCACCCGAAGGTCCCTGCAAAATTTCAAAAAAAGTTATCGAGCCGTTTTCGAGCCCGAGCTAAAAAAGTGGTTTTTCACGGTTTTTCATACAAATGGCTCTGGAACTAACTAACTAACTAACTAACGTAGGAGGTTTGCATTAACTTTGGCTTCTATGAAACAGCACTTTTTGTATAGGAAATGATCATTTTCTAAAGGTCGTATCTTCGGATCCACCGAACCGATTTTAATGAGTGAAAAGACACTTCGCCATAGAATTTTCCATAGAATCCAGGAAAAATATTTTCCGGGGGGTAAGTCGCAAGGGGGGAATTCAAAACTTAGCGATATTTATGGTTCCGAAGTCTACGAAAAAAAATTTTCAGAATTTTTTGTTCGTATGGGGACTTGCGTCACGGGCGCATCGCTACCGCGCGCCCATGATCTTGATAAATGTGACAGAAAATTAAATTTAATTTTTAATTTGACGGGAGATCGAAAAAATTATGTTGGATTTTCATCTTCAATCTTTATTTGTTGATTTGACAACTTTGCGCAATTATGCAATAGAGTTCTGAACATCTGAAACATCTCAATAACATAAAAACATTAATTTCTTTCGAATCGCCAACTTAACTTCATATAACAATCATTCACTGCCGAAAAAACGCCAAATTTTCAAACTATTAATCGGGCTAAATTCATCAATAACAATCATTCATTCGCTGTGATATATTTTAAGTTAAATGTTAAATTTGTAAAAAATTCGAAATACAGTATTGTATACTTAGTATTAATAAAAATCCGGAGGCTACAAGATCCGGAGGCTGCAAAATCCGGAGGCTACAAAATCCGGAGGCTACAAAATCCGGAGGCTACAAAATCCTGAGGCTACACAATCCGGAGGATACAAAATCCAGACGCAACAACATCATCAGGATTTTGATGCCTCTGGATTTTGACGCCACCGGATTTTGACGCCTCCTGATTTTGAAGCCTCCGGATTTTGACGTCTCCGGATTTTGAAGCCTCCGGATTTTGTAGCCTCCGGATTTTGGCGCCTCTGGATTTTGTGCCTCCGGATTTTGTAGGGGAGCCCCACCCCCGAGGCTAGAATATATTAATCACGATAAATTTAATTATGAGTGCGTTCGATACAGTTTGCTAAATTTAACTCAGAACTATATTTATCACACCTGATGGGAATAGGGCCTCTATATTTATTGAAAGGTTTATTGACAACCCGATAAGCTAAATTCACGGGTCATATGAAGGCAATGTCAAACTTTTGTTTGCAAAGCACCTACAACAAATCCAGTTTTATTGGCTGGGACTCGATCTCATAACTGGCCCGGTTTAACATTCAATACTATTTAATGAATAATCTAGTCGGACTTGATTGGTATAAATGATTCCGACACTTCTTTAATAAACTCTATTTGTATGAAAAAATATTTTTTTTTTGGAAAGCCAACATTTTACTCTTCAGAACGCGTGTGAAGGAGAAATGTATGCTTTGAATACAGTAGAAATAATTTAACGTGAAACCTTCGCTAGAGGCTTTCACCAGTTCTGCTGTTACCACTTACAGCAGAGATCTTGCAGCTTCTACGCATTGGAGGAAGGATGTAGCGAGGAATAAGTTGTTCAACCAGCGATGTTCACCATAGCTCAAAATTTTTTTTATGAGAAGCGTGACGTCCTGTTGGGAATTTGTGGTTTGTCAAATCTCTGTCATGAATTTAAAACTGAGAGAGTGCTGGAGTATGCTGTCGAAACACAGAAACATAGACCTAGCCAAAAAGTTTTCCTTTAGTTTCTTTGCCAAATCACTTTGACTGTGTGTTTGAAGAAAAATGTACATAATTTTTATTCATGCTACAATAAAACATATGAGGGGACCCGTACGTATCAGAAAAGATGCGGCAAACAGAGTTGATGTTACGAAAAGACTCGAACGTATTTAAGTAAATATTGCCTTACGTCCACAGTAAATTGTATTGGAAATTGCCGGTAGGGCAATATTGGAAAACCCGCCTGAAGAAACGGTGTAAAAATATTTTCCGAAAGTACAAAATTGACCCCCAAAAATGTTTTCCTTAATTTTCTCTACAACATAGCAAAAAACCATTTTTTGGGCCGACCTTAGTACCTAGGGCCCCAAGTAGAGGTGTCGGACACATACTTCCATAGACAAAAATGTTCCCTCAATTTGCTCTGCAACACAGCAAAAAAAATTAGGACCGACATGAGGTCCACTTGAGCCCTAAGCACAGGCAAAAGTTTCTTTTATAAGAGAAATGAAATCAGACGTCATTATTTTGTGTGGTACAGTAAAATCGGACGAATTCGGACGAGGGGGTAGGGACGTAGGGAGAGTCGAAAAACTGTCGAAATAACCGGACGTCATTTATGAACATCCCCTAAGGTCCACGATATTCAGGACCGGACTGGCTACCAAATGGCCCATCGGGTGATGCTTTGGAACGGCCCTAACATTGATTTCTGTAGCATAAGCGAGAGGTTTTTTGCCCATGTTTCTATCTGATTAAACTTAAACAGTGTGTAAGGATAAAATCCTAAGAGCGTGTCAGATTTTTTGACAGTTCTATATTTTGCGATGTTTTTTCATTCCATATTTCTAAGGTAGTGATCATCAATTTTAAATTCCGAAACATCTACTGTTTGCCTAACACATCCCTTTATAGATTCTCTGAATCAGAACAAACATCGAAAGTACTCGGCTATGCGATGTTTTTTTAGATCAAATTTTGACACTTAGACTCAATAATTATATGTTCTGACTCATAGAATCTATAAAGGGGTGTGTTATACAAACAGTAGACGTTTTGGAATTTAAAATTAATGATCATTGCCTTAGAAATATGCAATGAAGAAACATCGCAAAATATAGAACTGTCAAAATATCTGACACGCTATAATAGATACATAGAATTTGTTAGTTACTTTATAAATAATGAGATGATTATAGCGCCATAAGCGAAATTTTTTAGGCGAGTGGCCCTTCGGAGACAAGATGTTCAATAGAAAATGGGATGATTAAAACGACCCAAGTTTTTAAGGCAAATGACACTTCGTAGGACCCGTTTTCAAAACGATGTTATAACAGAACGAGGTAACGTTTTTTAGATCTGCCAATGGCGTTTATCTCAAAAAATGTTAAATGTTACGAAAACGTCATTGACAGCATGATGGCACTACTGTTAGTACCAGATTGCAACAACAATTTGTAGAATATTTTTTTTTGAGGTTTTGTCCTGGGATATAGATAGGGCACTAAAAACGAGTCTCTGCTAGCGCTCTACATGTTTTTTGTACATAACTCGAGTAAATCTCTTCCGATTTTCAACTTTTTTTGATCGAAAGGTCTAGGACTGTCTCCCATTTTATGGAAGAAAATTTTTTGATTAGAAACCCTTGGACTCAGTCAGGACCCTAAAACTGAGTTTCTACTACTTACTGAAAGTACAGAAAAATTATTTCGTCGTTGGGTCCGGCATTTGTGACGCAATTTTTTTAACACAACGTTATTTTGTTTTGAAAACAGCGCTGTAATTTTTCACCAAATTAAAACTTTGAACACAAGGTTCTTATTCAAACAAACTTCTGCGTATTATCAGCGATAGCGTCACCTCAAGCGATATCATTAACTTTGGAAGCAGACTCACGGACTGCGTCACACTCTACCTTTTTAGAGGTTTTTGTTGTGATATCAGTGGTTTTGGAAGTTTTCAGTTGTTGAAAAAATTTCTATTTTTTGAAAAAATTTTTCTCCGAAAAAAAAATTGTCTTAGAAAAACATTTTCTCAGAAAAAAATTTTTTCTTCAAAAAAAATTTTCTCAGAAAAAAAAAATTCTCCAAAACAAAATTTTTTCCTTATAAAAGTTTCTTACTAAAAACCTTTTGTCGAAAATTTTTCTCCAACAAAAATTTTTTCTCCAGAAAAATTTTTCCAAAAAATTTTTTCTCAAAAAAATTTTTCTCAAAAAAGTTTTCTCCGAAAAAAAATTTTCTACAAAAAAAATTTTCTCCAAAAAAAATTTTCTCCGAAAAAAATTTCTTTCCGAAAAAAATTGTTCTACAACACCCTTCGGCTACCATCAGAACACTACTTATCACTTTCGGCTACATTTGGAACACTTCGTGTCACCTTCGGCTACCTTCGGAACACTTCGTGTCACCAATTCTTCTCAGTGATTTATATAACTTTTTTGAAGAAATCAACTATCTAGGTATTCTTATTCAGAATTTAGCAAAAAATCCAAGATAAAGCCGCTATGACAGCTCGCTTTTTTAAGATCCCGAAAAATTCTCCTGACCAAAATCTATAACTTTCCCGAAGAAACCAACTCTCTAGCTATTGTCAATCCGGAGCTAAAATTCGAAAACTCCGAGGATTACCTAAAAAACCCTCAAAATTGAGCACTTTTCCACATGCCACGGCTTTTCCAGAATTTTCCCGGAAAAGAGGCATATGAAATTTTTCATTTGGGGCTGAGACTGACGTTCCCTGAAAATTTTAAGGAAATCGCTCGGGCGGTTCTCGAGAAAAAAGAAAATAGATAGATACATAGATACAGACATAGATCGTTGGCACACAACACAGGAATAAAATTGTTATTACTTTCAAAGCAGATTTTACCATCAAGATATGGAAATTGGTCATCTTTGATTGGCGATATCTCGGCTCGTTTTCAACCGATTTTGATGAGTGTGGGCTCGTTGGAAAGCTGTTGCGATAATAAATTGGAGGGAGAGGGGAGCGAGGGAAAAAAACTCAAAAGTTCGCCTATACATCGTATCTTGTCCCAAAGGTTTTTGTATGGAGTTTTTTGGGTTTGTGGACGTTTTTTTTTTGGGTGTGGGGACTGCGTCACGCTCTCCACTACCGAGCATGATCTACTATATACAGGGGCTTTCATATGAAACTGGACGCCTTATATGATGCTCTCAATCATTCAATGAAAGTGTGAAAGTGACGAACATAGTAGATAGTTGATAGCATTCTCTTTTGAGAAGTATCAGTAAAACAAAGAACACAGAAATTATTTTGTTAAGCTTTAATTTGATAACACTAGAAATTCAAAATGTTTTAATTATTAGAAGATAGCCGAGAGCAGGAACTGATTCTTCCTTTTTAAAAATTTTATTTTGACACTTATAGAGACCCGGCGCAATAATATTACGAATGGAGCTCAAGTCTGCAGTAAAATTTCTGATGTAATAGAATCCCTGTTTTTGATTCAGTGAGGCGCTTAATATTGTTTGTCAAATTCTCGAATAAAAAATATGCTCACCTTTGGGTACAAATCGCACATATCCACGTTGGGATCCTTTGTTTGCGGCAAATTTGAATATTTTTCAAGGGTCGACATCAATCGGTTTCTGTACATATGATTCATATAGAAACAGAATGGTTGACGATTTACTCCATACGGCAATAAAACAAACTGGTTGTTCCCCAATGCACTGTAGTAGCATTTGAGTTCAAACTAGAAAATATTTCAAAGTGAAAATAGAAACTTTTTCGACGTGTAAGTGTAATTGCAACAAATTGAAGTTTGATAATTCTAATCATTCAATTCAAATATGCTTTGAGGTCATTCAAATAGTGCGCACGCAAACAAAAGGGTCTTAGACACGCCCCCTCCCCCCTTATAAAATACGTGAAAAAAGTTCAGAATGTATGGACCTCACGCTTTTCTCAACCCCCTCCCCCCAAAAAGCACACGCAATATTTTAATGGCTCCTTTTCATCTCTGGGGCAGGAATTCTAATTTTTCTTCCAAGTATTCGGAACAAAAATTCCACCCTATGAATGTAATAGTACTTTACATTCGACCCTGCGAACGTAATTCATGAGGACACAATTTTGTGATAAGAGCCAAACTCATTAGTTTTGTTTCAGCAACAAGCTTTGGAAACTGTTGGTTTGACGAGTTTAGAGTATGCAACTACACAAACAAGATTTTCCAATGCGAGTTGCTCAAAATAAACGAGTGAGTTTGCGAGTTCACAAAATTGTTTCAGAAGTAATGATTTATGTAGCAGGGTCCAATGTATAATGTTTTATTGGTTGCCCATGCGAAAGTTAAACTCTACATAAAAATGTACGAAAAATGTGCCATCCAGATCATCTTCGCAGGGGGCATATTGAAGCCAAATGCATACTTTCGACTTTAAATTCTCAACCATCTGGTTACCAGTTGAAGCACACACACAGGCAAACTTGGATAAGCTCTAAATCCAACTGTTGGAATGACGTTTCAAAGCCGCTACACATTTATGTCGAATCTATGGCTAGAGCTACATGCCTCAGATTGCACCAATCAGCTCTACAGATCAAATCTAATTTTGGCCATGCAGCCATATGGAATAAAATGGTACAAGAAACACCAGACTTCGAAGTGCCGTTCGATGTCGTAGCCCCAGTATGTTGCTTCGATAGGAATTTTGAGCTTAAATTCCCCTCTAGGGATGAGTGAATAAACGAACGCTCTATAACAAGTAATAATGGCTTTACCTGCTTTCCAGATGGATCGAAACGTTACAATTTTGCGCGGTCAGGAATCCATTGTCCTCAACTGCAAATCAACAAGTCACTATCACTCGGGTCTCAGGCCAATATCTTACAATCTGAAATTGCCGGAATCTCCCAAAGCGGTGAAGAACTTTTAAAGTCAGCGATTAGAAGAAGGTCTAATTTAATCTGCTCCAACAGCCAAAGTGCACTCAAAGCCATTTGTGCTTATAAGATTTACTCGTCAATCGTGCTAAGGTGTATGAAAAACATCCAACAACTGGCCATATAGAAGGTAACGAAATTGCTGATGGCCTAGCAAGAGCAGGAGCTACGCGTCCGATCGTAGGCCCAGAGCCTGGCATTAAAGCGCCTTCTTCATTCTTCAGGAACCACATCAATAAATGGAAACTTTCATCCATCAGGAAATACTGAAAAACATTAGAGCATGCCACTCAAACTAGGAACTGCATTAGCATTAGTTGCAAGAACTCAAAATATTTCATCTCGCTCAGCAGAACAAACCTTAGACGCATGACCGGAATTCTCACCGGACACTGCCGCCTAAACAAACATTTACACACCATCGGAGTGGTAAGCACTCCATATTGTACACAATGTGGCGATCCAGAAACAGCTGAACACTTTCTATGTAAATGCCTGGCATATATAAGAGCCAGGTCCAAAAGCCTTGGGGCATACATCTTGCCTCACAACATTATCTGGAGCCTTCCGCCCAGCAATATCCTGGAATACCTTAATCGTACAAACAAGATATAGGTAATCCACCATGGGAATGCACAACAGGCCCATCAGCGGCTTAGGCGCCTCCTCGTGGCGTATCCTGGGTAAGCATATACTTAGCGAATGTTTACACAAGTAAAGCGCTGAAATTTCCAGTATTACGCGCTTTACATATCACAAAATCACTACTTTCACAATACACAACACACCAGCGCCACCTACAATGTACTTACCTGTTGTCTGGCATTCATCCCCTACAATTTCCATCCAACAACTCCCATCACCCTACCCTCCTTTTTGGTGTAAATACGTTAAATACAATTCTCCATATAAAAACTTTGAACTCCTCCCCCCTCCCCAACTGATCCGACCGCCACCTATTCATTGTATATTTGTGATGTGGGGATGGTCCCCCACAATTTCCCCCCACTTCTTTCCCCCTCTTGTCAAAAGCACTAAAGTGCAATTTTTCCCCAAACCCAGCAGACTGTTTTCTCAACTACTCGCTTGTATAGTATCTTTTTCACTTTTAAAACGTCATTTTGATTTGTAATGGACCCGGTTTTGATTCCAACAGGAAGTGAATAAAATTGGCAACAATAGCATTTCACTTAGATGTGTGCGCATGGGTGAGAGGTCATTGCTGCCAATTTTATTCACTAACAACTATGAATTTATCTAAGTTTGTTTCTATGTGTGAGTGCTTCAATTGGTGACCAACTGGTTCAGAAGATTATGACGGAAATATGAATTTGACTGTAAGTTTGAGTTTAGGTGAGAAAATTAGTATTTCTGCTCCTCAATTGTGAAAATAGGAACCTATCCCAAACCTATACCAATGGAAGTTACTTCGTAGTCGTTGGCATCATCCTGGAGGTCCCAACTAAAGAACATTGTTGTTGCTGTTCGAGTATATCGCTTGAATGTGTATTTGACATTTTGCATGAGCTGATTGCTACTTAGGTTAAAACCTCGGAAGGTCTCTACCTTGTGTCCCTGGTAACCCTAAAATAGGAGGATTAGTTAAAATCCATTATTTTACTTGTTTATTCACCGATGTAGTCCAAACGCTCAAATGCAAAACAGCTGTGACTAGTAGCACCTTCAACGACATGCTTGCTGTTGAATGACAATTTTACTGATTTCAAAGAACTCGAAACACGAGATCACACGTTATTTAAATGTAATTATTATCACCGAGCATCTATAAGATGAAAATCAGACGATGTTTGGTGCTACACTGTAATTATTGCTCAATGAAGACGTGTCATGGAAATGTTCAAATTGAGTTTACATAGCACTTTTTTCTGGTTATGAATTGCAACAATCAACATATAATTACATAAAACAATTTGCTAAACTTCAAGCGCCTCCACAGGGAAGGGAATAATTAGGTACATAAAAGGGTATATAGGCTCTGACATTTGTCCAAAGAGTTATGGTGTCAAGAGTAGATTGTATTACCCACCTAGTGGTTCTTGAAACATAAGGGGCCGTTCTTAAATGACGTCCAGTTATTTTGACAATTTGCCCCCCTACACCCTGGTACGAATTCGTCCGATTTTACTGTACCCCCGAAAATAATGACGTCTGATTTTATTAACCCCCGAGGGAATACTGATTCGGAAGTGAGGCAAGCTTGCACATTTCTGGTCATCGCCACATGCGGGAGGGAATATTGTTTGTACGTGAGACAGAAAGAGGGAACCGCTTTTTGGAGTAACGGAAATATAGATTTGTCTATATTTTGGGAAATGATGACGGTTAAAAGGGAGTGCATTTGGTGCAGAAAATATTTTTTGTGACATGTTCTAAGCTGTCTTCAGTTAATATTTGTGTAGATAAGATAACAAGCACAATTATTATTACCTGTCATTGAGTACCGAGGGGCAGATAATCGTAGAAAATCCTTTGTCAACCTGTCTGGAAAATCCCATACAAAAAAGAGAAAATCCTCGAAAATCCTCCCTCAGATATTAGAAAATCCCATACAAAATAGAAAATTCTTTGTGAACGAAAATTTGATTATCTGCCCCTCGTTGAGTACACACAAATTTTGTTGTATAGATAGTTTAGAATGTTAGATTGGAAACAGGTGGAGACCGGTCCAAAGATCCATAAAAATTACCCAAGTTGATGTCAAGGGCCCTACCGAAGTACGTCTCAGACCATTCAAATCTAGAGAAGCTTATATCCAAGGACTGGGCCGTTTTCTCCTAAAACCCTGAAACACGTGTTCTCTAAAATTTTATTGTCTACAACTTAGCGTTTGGAACCAACTGTCTACCTATTATAGTTCTAGAGATATGGGTCATCCCTTCCAATTCTAGAAGTGGTCATATCCCAAGATTATGGCATTTTTACCCAAAACCCTGAAACACGTGGTCTCTAAAATTTTATTCTCTACAACTTTGCCCTTGGAAGCAGCTTTCTACCTCTCATAGTTCTGGAGATTCGGGTCATCCTGCCTAATTATGGAAGTGGCCATATATCAGAATTGGTCCATATTTCTCCAAAACCCTGAGACACGTGTACGCTTAAATTTGATTATCTACAACTTTGCCTTTGACAGTAAATCTCCATATTGCATAGTTAAGGAAATATAGACGAAAAACTGTTTTCTTTCTTCGTCCATTCCATTGGTCCCAGTGCCCAGACCCCTGATCCGATTCCCACAAAAACTTTTTCCCAGTTTTTCATATTCTTTCATTTGACACCAAAATGATCAATTTCGGTGCTATGTTTGCTGAGATATTTGCGAGAAAGTTTCGAGAATTTCATGTCCGACCTCCACTTCTTCGACCGTATCTCCGGAACTACTTGGCCGATTTTGCTCATCTTCGAACTTGAATCATGGGAGTCATGTACCTTTCAGGGAAAAAAACTTAGGCTGATTGGTTGAGCCGTTTGCAAAAAAAAGTGGAGACGGACGGACAGACAGACGGATAGACGGACATTTTTTTTATTGCTGATTCGTCATCTCTAGAAAATAATAGATTTATCTACCAACTCCCTTTGGGCTACAGGGTGGCTAAGGTCGACGGGTAGAGTAGGCCGCAGAGTAGTGGTCACACGTGGCTTCGTTCCGTGTAAGTCGAGACCCAAGCGGGAAAGCTTTGAGGTTTATGGTGTGAGGTTAGACCTGGACTGGACACGCAACCAGCCTTGTGGCGAGGACTAGTCACTTGAATAGGGTAGCATATGATTGCATATGAACGTGAAGTAGGAGCTCGGGTCATATGCCAGGTGTGCAACTGTTCAATCGATTGCTGGCTCTTGTACAAGGCTGGCGATGTGGACAGTATTTTCGTGTGGAGGAGAGGTACTTAGCAGGACTTCTTAAAGGATTTTTATGATGAATGGGTAGCACAAAGGGTATATTGATTTGTGTGCATCGATCAGAAATGGTCGGCCCTAACTGAGAAATCTAATCCCCCAACTCCCACCTCGATCTACCCCATGTTACAATAAAATTGTTTGTAGTAAACGTATAAGACCTTTGTACTTCGTACGGGTCTAAAAATTCAGAGCTATATCGTAACTGAAGACGAATTCGCAAACGCATTTTGATCTTTCAAAACCCGAACGAACGAAATCCAGAAGGCACAAAATTGGTATTTTGTCTAGCGGCGTTGAGAGCAAATGAGTGGTTGTATTAGAAGCGTCCAAGGCAGTCAGTTGAAATCAGAAAGTGGGGTCTAGAGGCGACAGCCCCTTCAAAAGAAGGCCATGCAAGGTGAAAGGGGCAGACACTCTAGTGAAATTTGGAGAAGAGCGGGATGCACGTTAGGCCGGTATCTTGATTTGAAGCATTCGAGTTTTAACCAGAAACACAAATTGGGCACATTAAGCTTTATGTCTGAGCTGAACTCACCGTTCGACCACCCACGACGAGTACTGCAATTAATCAATACGCAAGATCCGATTGTGACACAAGATGTATTTGTGTCCAATCGTTTAATAAATTCAATTTCTTTTCAATGAAAAATCTTTCAGCCGCCGATTCAGCCGACCATATCTCTCAGCGGCGGCTAACGGCGTCCGCCGACTTTTAGCCGTGTAAAACTCTAGGCGGCGGCGGCGCTAGATTTGGCCGTCAGCCGCCGTTTTTGGCGGCTCTCATGACTGCCCCCGAGTAGATAAATAAATTTCTCCGCAGGTACATATGCTATTTGATTCACCAAAGCAGTCAATCAAAGAAACAAAGTTGCCATATCTATTCTGATGCGTACGGGTCCCTTAAAAAGTATACTTTTTACAAGGTTCACATACTACAATTCATTACAAAAGAACGAATTCAACTAGATGGTATACCGCTGCATTTTAAAAGTTTATAATTTCTGCAAGACTCGCGTTTCAAAATTATGGGCAGGTCTTGAAAAAAGTCTTAACCTCGTTTTACCGACCAAAAAGTATATTTTTTGACCGGTGCAGGAGGCGATATTTCTGAATCTTCCATTAAAGCTAGAGATGAGGTAAACATTGAACTTTTATTTATTGAATGGAATTTTTTAATGGAATGTCAAGTTCAATCTTGATGGTTGATATTGTCATCTGTTAGTGGGGCAAGTATGATCATGAGACCAGGTGCGCAAGCATCCCCAGCAAAATTCGTAACTGCATTTGATGCAAGTCATGTGAATGCAGCCGTCGTTTTTCTGTTATTCAGAAATAAATATTATTTTTTTAAACATAAAGACCAATAGACGAATGAATGAATCTGCGTGAAGCGTTTTATTTTCATTCAACGATTGCCGTTGCAAACCCAATTGTGTCCATGCTCGGGACGTAAACATCCCCAGCAGAATTTATACCCACAATTTGTGCACATCATGGCGTTGCAGCCTTCTTTTTTCTAAAATTATTAAATCTTTTAGATTTTAAGTTGAGGCCATTGTTGACCAATAGCTTGATGTACTATCACGAGTTATAAAAAGTATAATTATTGAAGACTAATGTGAGTTTGGAGGATTGTGCTTTTTATGCACCGAAGACGTTAATATCAACAGCATTCTAACATAAAGAATATTCGATCCGGCTATTGGTCAGTCGTCAGTCAAGTTTAATATTCATACAAACCTCAATAGGTGATTTGCAGTTAGGACACTTCTTCGTAGTTCTTAATATTGTCTCTTCGCTAGCCTTTTCAGCCTGTTTCGTCTCTTCCTGTTTCTGCCTTGCTTCTCTTGCTTGTCTTGCTTGTCTTGCTTCTCTTTCTTCATTTTCTTTAACTAACCTCTGAAATTCTTCGTCTCTTTTTCTCTGAGCCTCCAATTGTCGCTCTGCTTCTTCCCTTCGTCTTTCCTCCTCCAATCTCCTATTTTCTTGCTCTTCTACAATTTGTTCCATTCTTCTAATTTCTTCTTGTTCTTCTCTCATTCTTCTTAGCCATTCTTCGTTTGCCCGTTCAATCTGTTCGATTAACAGTTCGTCCTGACTTTCCTGTAGGAGAATTTTTTCTGCCAACTCCTCATCTCTATTTCTCCGACAATCATCGGTACGTTCCTCTTCGGTTAGTTCGCAGTCGGTGTTGCCATGGTACAACTTTAAACAGAGAGTGCAGAAAAGACGATGACATTTCGAGCATTCAGCACTGCCACTGCCATCAGTTTCAATTATAGCATCACATCCTTCTAGTGGACAGTACACCTAGCACGAATAATCTGTTGTTCAACAGAATTGCACAGCCAATCAATACTTACAACATCATCCATATCACCCACAGCCTTCTTAATCTGGAATGTTTCGTACCTTAGGAAGACTTTAGGCGAAACTACCATTTTGATAAAGTTTTCTGATGCATTGACAGCGCAATTCGCCTCTGGGCAATTGAACGAGTCTGTGTGCCCATCGTTGATCGCTGTTTCCAATGTTGTTTTTATACAGTCACGACAATATCTATGTGTGCAGCCGTATGAGATCATGTCGTCACTTTCGTCTGTACATATCTCACACATAGATTTTCGTTTATCGTCAACGCCGCGGCTTTCTGCAAAAGATTACTAAGTTTTGACTTTTAAAACATTTTTACGACCTAGATGCAGGGCCTGGCATCTGAAACGCATATCAGTCGTTCTGGAAGAACATGCGCCACAGCTGCCTTTTATAGGGTTGTTAGTGTTGTAAGTAAGAAAACAGACATCATCGTATGAATCATTTCAAGAGACCGCAGCAGAGCAATATATCATAATTTTGAGTTGCCACTACCACCAAACAAAGCCGCGGCTCGACCTACTTTTATTCATCTTTAGCCACGAAACTGGAAACTGAGCCAAGGCGAGATGCACTGTTAGAGTATTCTGACATATTATAACGGAGGCAACTACATGTTTTTTGAAAAAACTTTATTTATCACTGTCGCTCTCTTCATTGTCACAGGTGTGGTCGCTATCGGGCTCTGCTTGTCGGTTGAGTGTGGCAGTAGATTAACAAATGATAGAGGCTTCAGTCTACAAGAAGCGCTATCTAGACTGAATGCGGTCTGGCAAACGTGGGAAACGCAACTAAATTCCGCAAGAATGGGCCAGAGTCGATTATTGACGTGACATTCTGCAGTCCAGTACTAGTACCAAGTCTGAACTGGAGAGTGGACGAAAGTTACACACACAGCGTTGAATCCTCAATGTAGCTCTCTGAAGAGAGCAGCATGCGCGAAGCATAACATGCTCAGGTTGGCAATGCAGACGTGTCTCGACGACTGATATTTTCCCGAAATATGGAAGAAATAGAAGCTGGACCTAATACCAAAACCAGGGAGACCGCCAGACAAGCCATCATCATATAGACCTGTATGTTTGTTGGACGGATTGGGAAAAATGCTGTAAGCCGCGAGAGGGCAAGCACGGACTGTCAGATGAACAATTCGGATTTCGAAAGGGGAGATCGGCGATGGAGGCCATTAAAAAAGTTATAGAAGTTAATAGCGCAAGCTGGGTGGAGATAGCAAAGTCGTTGCATGTCATGAGAGTCCCCGATTACCTCTGCAGCATGCTGAAAAGCTAAGCGACGAGTACTGACGTACGATACTACTGAAGGGAAAAAGACAGTAGACATCACAATCGGAGTAGCACAGGGATCCATATTAGGACCAACGCTTTGGAATGTAAATGGAATGTGGTTACGATGGAGACGCTAAAAGCTGTCGAAAACTGAAGCTGGCCCACCAGTAAACCAAGATCATGCTAGTGAGTAACTGCAAAACAACTGAGCGGATCGTAATGAACATTGTGGGTGAAGAAATCACGTCCACTCGGAGTTATGCCGGACGACCGCAGAAATTTTAATAGCCATGTGGACTACACGTGCGAAAAAGCAATGAAAACCATCGCAGCACTGGGCAGAATAATGCCAAACGGTTTTGGACCGCGCACCTGCAAAAGGATACAGCGTGGATACAGGCGAAGGGGAATCGGAGGAGGCTTAATAGAGCCCAAGGTATAAGAGTAGCAAGCGCATACCGAACGACATCCCTAGAAGCGGTATGTGCCATAGCCGGGACGATGCCCAATGCATAACGCTGACGGAAGACAGCGAATGACATAGAAAGAAGAGACGGGAGAGTCACACTACCAAAACAGTTAAGACGCAATAAAGAGCCGAATCACTGAGACAGTGGCAGCAAGAGTGGGACTCCACAGACAGATGGTGGACCCACAGGCTCATACCAAACATAACGACACGGGTGCTTCAGGAAATACCTGCACAGGTTTGGATTCGCGTAGTCAAATTTCTGCACACATGCGAGAGAGAAGAAGAGACTGCGGAGCACGTAGTATTTGTCAGACTCCGCTTCGAACAAGAGCGAGGTGAGCTGATGACGGTGAGTAGTTCAGACGTAATAACATAATATCGAAGATGTGCCGCGATGAGGACGTATGGATAATCCAGTTGCAAAAATAATGGGGAAGCTGCAAAGTGCATGGAGAGATGATCAAAGAAGACTGCCAGTTGATCTGAGAGAGTAGGTGCGATTCCGGGGATAAGAAAGCATGCAGAGTAAGGAAATAGCTACTTCTGCAGGGCTTTGAGACTCTGGAAAACCTGTCAAGAGACAATGAAGTTATATTGACATGGGTACCAGAACACTCAGGAGTACGAGAGAAGGTAGTAGCTCTACATTCTTCGGACCAGAACCTGTTGTTGGCAACAGCGGGGCTGATCAGTTCTTTGGTGAAGAATAGAACAAAAAGGCACCATCAAAAAAGATGGAATGCTCTCGAGACATGCAGACAATCGAAGGAACTTTTGGCATTTTATATGCGCTTGCCGTGCTTTAAAAGCTCTGAGAACGAGGCTTTTAGGGGAATTCTACCTTACAGGTAGCAAATGGCTGGACGGGCCCGAAAGAGGAATTTGAAACAGAAATGTTAAAACGTAAATACAGCACAATAGCCCCAACGAGGATTGGCCTCCGTGTTTTGATCTGGTGTATCTCAGCTTTAAGAGAACTGCAGTAATTTTACTCAGTAGTATTTAGCGTAGTTTTTAAGCTGATTTTGTAAAGGATCTAATTTCCAAATGAAACCAAACCAAACCAAAGGACGAAGGTAGGTCATTAAAGAATGGAATCCAACACAACCTTGGTCCAGGAAGCCGGGTGTCTATGAACACTTCCTCATTCTTATAAAAAGACACCTCACTGCACCTAGCTACACCTCACTGTATCTAGCTGCAACCAGTTGCACCTAGGGAATCAACTTCTTTGACTTTATGACTCTTCATATGAAATATACATTTTTTGGCACTGTTGCGGGTTGAACCATATGACTTCTACATTCCTGAAGTCTCAGTGGAGAAAATTTCAGCATTCTCATATTACATGAACGCCTGTCTGCTCTCCAAGACCACAAGTGCAGTTGGGATAGTTAGAAAGTCCATAGGTTCCTCCAACAGAGGCTCCCCAATGCTTAGCCTTTCCGTGCCATATCGTTCCCCTCAACGTTAGAATGTCCCAAACTGTAGTTACTTCACTCCTCAGTCGCGTTCGTTTCAAGGTATCCTTTAACTCTTTTACTAGCTCTTGTGAATGACAAAGTACCAGACTTCGCTTTTACAACTCACACGACATTTATACAACTCATACAACACTTATAACATCATTTTACAACTTAAATAACTTTCTCTTATAGCACAACGTTTACGGTAGAAAGAGTTGTATTAGCTCAGATGTGGATGTAGTAGTATTGTCCCAGTGCAGTGATAGAAGTGTATGAGCGAAAATCAGTCACACCACATGCAGACATCAATCTTACATCCACTCTACAATGAAAATCGGTTTTACAACACTTGTACTACCATATCATATCAAAATTTGTCACCTTGACTTTTGCAATTCTACCAACCACTCGTTCCTCTACATCGCTCTACAATATAAAAAAATTGTTTTTCATATTTTCGCCATTACTTTCTGTGATACACACTGACACATGTACAAGATGTTTTATTATGGTAGCTTCCAAAAGCCCTAGAGGCCTATTCGGACACCCAGCAGAAGGTCCCTGTAAAATTTGAAGAAAATCCGTCGGACAACTTTTCGGTACAAGTCACGAGCAAAACTACTAAACCGTAAGCTTACTAACTAACGTAGAATCCGAGAAACCTAGTCTCAAATGGCACAAAGGAAAAAAGTCAAAAACTTGTAATATACATGGTTCCTCAGTCTGCAAAAGAAATTTTAAATCGTATGTCCCTTGCGTTTCGGTAGCATCGATCTGTGGGCTGGTTGATTTTATAATATCGTGTCACTAACCCATAACTGTTGCGTTACTATTTTCCTCATCGGCTTCATAATTTTTTGAGTTTATCATCAGTAAACTCAATTGTCTCGCCAGAAGCATATCATCATCCTCGTCTGAATCCATAAACAATTCATCAGAATCAGAACCGAAATCACTTCGTGCCCATTCCTCCCACTCAAAATCACGTCTTGGAACGTTATTAGCACCAGAACTCCCTGGCTGTAGATTACTAGAACGAAATCGAATTCAGCGCTGCATTTCGAAGCAAATTCATTCAAAAATTACCTCATTTCTTCTTCCGATACCGCAACGACTTCCAATCATTAATTATAGGACCTACTCCACCCACTAAGCTCTCCACAAATTGTGAAATTAAAATTCTTTGAATTTAAAATTTGTAGTAAGAGCATTAGTCAACACGCATAATAAACTCCTCTCTACACCGTGGCGATAAGATAAAAAATTCGCATTGTGTGAAGAATAAAGTGTTTCGGTGATGTAAGACTTGTGCATAAAAGGAACCTAAGCGTGATTATTCGCACATTAAGTAAAACGGCGTATACTTTCGACATGCACCATGGATTTTTGTGATTTCCTTGTACAGTTGCTACCTTTCATTGAAGTTTTTCAGGTGTAGATCAGTCCAAGTGATTCTCATTTTGCTCTCTTGTAAATGAGCTTAGCTTTATCATTTCAACTAATCGAAAGAAATTGTATGGTATACGATCTAGAAAATAGTCAACCAATGGCAATTCTTGCGTTTCGTAAGGAGCATGTGCGGTTAGAAATGTTTGTCGACGTGAAATCGGCGCGCCGATGACATTTCATCGGCAGCGTGCCGGCGGTCTGCCTACGGTGTGGGGATGAAAGCCGACAAAATGTGACAAAAAATTTGGGTGGAAGGGGGAGTCAAAAAAAATTGGACTATTCAGCTATTTAGATTTTTTTTTCGTAATCTGAAATGAAAAATTGTTTAAAACGATAGCGAAATAGAAAGAATTCCTTATAGAGAGAATTTGTAGAAACTTTTTTGTCAAATTTGGCCGATGATATAACACGCGCGTGCGAATAGCATTTAGGGAGACCACTCACACACGTGTGCTAATAGTAAACAATGAGACTATTTGCATGCGCGTGTGAACAGCGACTGCTGGCACGCGGAAAAGAAAAAATCGCTAGTTTTGTTATCCATCTAGCACTCCGTCGCATTTTCAGCAGTTTTGTCATCCACTTGACAGAAATTCCCTAAACGATAGTATTATCATAAGAGTTTTCTTCAATAAATGTACCAAGGATCTATCCTGATGAATTTTGGCGACAATAGCAATTTTTCAAATTACGAGGGGCCAATAGTCACTTCGTTACTGCTTTTTCTAATATTGATAAAGAGCTCAACGATTAAAAGTCTTATCAACGAATTGTAAAATTATTAGTCAGTCACTTGTGAGCATAATATCAAATTGAGTGGGTTGAGTGGCTGAGCTCAATGTTTTTTTTTCTTAAATCGGTAGTAAATTGAAAATGGCATCGAATATCGGCGATCGAGCTTATGCAGATACAACAACTCAGTGTGCTTTTTTGACAAAAAAAGATATAGAAACAATTGAAAGGCTCATTGAAGAAGAAATTCTTAACAAACCAACGGAGAAAACTTCAATATCTATTTTTTTGGCAGTCAGAAATCGTTGTAGCTATTTGTTAGCTGAACGGTTGGACAGTGCACAAAAAATCATTTTAAGAAAGATCAACCTAGCTTTGCAGTACAGGAAAAAATCTGGAACTACAATCGCGTGTAAGTGAATCCGGTGGAATGATGAAGGTGAAGTTGCGTGAGCCTATGGCTTCTCACAGCCCGGGATCATATTCTAAGCTGTCTATTGATTACGTGCTGTTGTTACGTCCTCATTGTCCTTCGGAGTTTTTTTTTTGTTTATTAAAGAGCAGAGTTGCGCTCGCTAATGCATCTTTTTAGCGACGCTAACGGTAATTTCGAAAAATATTAGCGTCGCTAATCGGTTTCGCTAATCCAACTAAAATTAACGCGCTAATAGCGATCGCTAATCCTTTGCTAATAACCAAAAATCTTTGAACGAATGTGAAAGATGCAAAATTTTTCTTTGTAAATTTTGATGTGCCAATACACAAATAGTCATTTACGTCACAAGGCAATAGGCCGAAAATGCTTTGCCGAATCACGTATTAAGTTTTTCATGCCTCATACTGAACCCGAAAAGTAAAAAATGTAATTTTCAATAGACGAATTGTTACTTTTCTGCTTTAACAGAAAGTAGTTAGCGATTGGAGTAGATGAATGGAGCATATTTTTTCGTGTTGCCTACTAGGGACGAAAAGAGAAGTAAAAGTCCGCGGACCGAACTTTTCAGCACTTGGACTTATGTTTTTCATTTTTTCGTCTCAGTAGGCAGCATGAAAAACTTAATACGTTACTCGGCAAACCACTTTCGGCTCATACCTTGTGACGTAAATAACCATTTGAGCACATTCGTTCGTAACTTGCCAACATTCCGGAAAAATATTTCATTCACAAAATTTTGAAAGTAGATTTATAATATAGAGTAATTTCAGAGAGCTAAGTACGGTAAAGTTGCTGGTGGTATAACTTAAACATTTCATATAATTTGTCTAAGTATTGTACTTTTTGCTGGTGGCCATAAGTTTATTTGTATGGAAATGAGAGAGAAAACGTTAAGTACATTACGTTCTGAAACTGCTCTATTGCACTCAACCTTCGTATTTAAACTTTAAGTTGTTATTGAGAGACATAATTTAGCAATTGAAGATTGTTTCAGTTAGTTAGTTGGTATCACTGAAGAAATACAATAAAACGTATCATTCCACTTGGTTTTCGGAAAGTTGTTCAGTAAGTTAATAAAAATTGGAAGCGATTCAATTAGCGAATAGCGAAAATGTTTCGCTAATTCAGTTTTAGCGTGCGCTAGTCGACATTTTCAATTTTAGCGTCGCTATTAGTGGCGCTACTAGCCTCGCTAATAGCGACGCTAATGACTAGCGGCGCTTATGCAACCCTGTTAAAGAGTAGATGTTTCCACATGTTTATGTGGAAGCACGGACGAGCGCCTCCATTGGGCTCTTTGTACTCACTATTTAGTTATTTTTTATTATTATCACTCCCGGAATCTGCCTGCGCTAGTAATATAGTTCAGAAAATGTTTTGGCTCTAAGCTTCTGATCAGACTATACCTTATATCGCGTCGGGCCGTGATATAAGCTTGTAGAGTGACATAGATAGTATTCCGTTGCGTCAATGAGTTTACCACATTGGTCACAGCTGGGGTCTGCGGTTATGTGTTTGTTGAAGCGGAAGTGTCCCCTTACAATACATGTGAAATTTTTCAGTCTTGTTATGCTGATGTTTAATAAAAACTTAGTTTTGTATTTATCTATAGTAAGGCAAAGTTTTGATTGTCTGCAGTTAGTTATGGAATGCCAGCTTGGTTGACCACACCTTGTTGTGTGATAAGTTGAGTTCGCAGTTCGGATTCGTTTGTTGCTTTGATACGCAGCTATCTTTCGGACAGATTTCAGACCGTCTGTATCGATGGGACTATGTCAGCCTTCCTCCCGGTGACTAGGGGCGTGCCACAGGGCTCAATTCTTGGTCCTTTACTTTTCTCGTTGTATGTTAATGACCTCCCGTTTCCGTCAAGTCATTGTTTTCGTATCTCTTCGCTGACGATGTCCAATTATACAAAATGTTCCATGCTTGTGAAGTGGATGAATGTATCAGGCGCGTGGAAGCTGACGTTGGGTCTGTGGGTACTTGGGCGACTGCGAACGGGGTGTTTCTCACTGCGTCTCAGCTACTCATGTAAAAGTAACGACTATAGTCGTTGATGCAGCCATTAAATACACAGTTACAATACTGAATCAGAACGGCAACTATGATGTGGTAACCGAGGTGAATCTTGATGGAGTTCGAGTTGAATACTCGCATTGTGTCAAGAATCTGGGACTGATGATTAACCACGGATTTACTTGGCAGGACCATGCTGTTCTTGTTTCCCAAAAAGTTTATGCTAGACTTGGTTGTTTGTGGCCCTTTGCTGGCTCGACTCCCCTTTCAACCAGGCGTCTTTTGGCTAAAGCTCTATTGATGCCTCACTTCGAATATTGCTGTGAGATTTATTCTTACGGTCTTGATGGTAGCTCCCCCAAAATCCTCCAGAAAGCCTATAATTCGGTTGTCCGCTATGTGTACAGCAAATCTAAGTATGACAGCATCTCGGGCGTGCGCGAGAAGTTATTGGGCATGGGGTTGTTCGACCACTTTAAGTTCAGGTCAATGGCTGCGTTGTATAGTATATTGCGAGAAGGGCCGGGATATCTTCGAGATTTCTTGGATTTTGGTAAATCAGCTCGTAAGAAACAGCTCATGATACCTAGGGATAATGATGACAGATTTTACAGATGAATGTGAGATATTCGGGGTCGCGGGAGACATTTAAACGGAATCGACATGCCTAATAGGGACCTCAACTTGGCGAATTGCGAATTGTTCTAGGGTGTTGCGTTGTTTTTATTATTTTATACACATTTATTCTCTATTGTACACTTATGTGCTAATGCGTCTTGACAACTTGACTTTAATTAAATTAAAATTTGTAAGATATTTGTATGCTACTTAACTATGTCCACCGAGAGGTGTATAAGGCCAACCTTGACATAGATATTGTAAATAAATTTGAATTTATTAGCTTGTCCACAAACTCTTCACTACACTACATTCCTTTACATATTGGCTTGCTTGATAATCTTGTCCATAAAAAAAAAAACAGAAGAGAGTGGAGACACCAACCCTGACGAACTCTTTCACTAACCTTGAAAGGCTCACTAATTTCATCATCTATTCTTACCGCAGCCTTGCTCCCTGGCTAATAGCGTAAATCGTTTCATCTAAATTTTCCACGGCTCTCACTTTACAGATGATTTTACTTGTGCACCAGCTAACCGAAGAAGCGAGAAGAAAAAAGCAAATCAAGTTTGCGAATACAATTATTCGGTGGAAGAAGTCGAAGAGGCGGATGAAAGAAGGAACGAAAAAGAGCTGAACGAAGTCCTTCTTCGAAGCAAAAAACATCTGGACGGTGAAAATCACTACCTCAACAGCAAAATATCAGCATTTTATCTTTGTTTTCTCAACTCCCATTTTAGATCAAATGAAATTCGAAAAGGAGATGGAGGAGACATTGGCAAAATCTTACCAGGAAGAAAAGTCGAAGTTGCTGACAATAATCACTACTAACAATTTCGATTTTGATGTTCTAGCAAATCAACTCAATAAAGTTTTGCCAGCAGGAACAACTGTCGTCTACAAGGGTAAAGAACCGATGGATATATCAGCATTAATTCTTGCAATTATCGAGTTATTCGATCACGACTATAAAATCATTATCGCTACACCCATTCAAAACCACATCCGAACATTCCGTGAATACTGCCTGTCAATTGGTTCGATTGTGACATATCAAGAGAACATTCATCAAGAAAATGCGTCGTCCTCATTTAACGTCTACGCAGTGAACAAACACTTAGTCAACATTGAGGTCAGAGGTGATGGAAATTGTATGTGGAGCTCGATATCGCATTCTCTTGTTGGTGATTATAGGATGATGAAATCACTCAGACTGTTGACTGCCTATGCGTTGATAGACAATTCTAAAGCGTTTTCAGAAACTTTGACGAAACAGGTAACGTTAAGAGTGATATCGCGTAAACTTCAGGTGATATCCAGTATTTTCCGTGCCAGCCATTTCCAAATCAAGCGATGTGCGGCTCATTCGTATCTCCTTTGAAAATGAACAGAGGGAAAATTACTTCATAATAATCACAAAAAATCTTGGAGAAAAACTCTTTTCGGAAAATTTTTTTTTCGGAGAAAATTTTTTTGGAGAAAATTTTTTCCGACGAAAATTTTTTTTTTTGGTAAAATTTTTTTCGAAGAATTTTTTTTTATCTGAGAAAATTTTTCTTGTTTTTTTTTAACAAAATTACGTTGTGTTAAAAGCATTGCGTCACAAATACCGGACCCACCAGCGGAATAATTTTTCCACAATTTCAGTTTTTACACGCAAATGTTTAATTTTACCCTAAACAATCTACGCAATAAGAAATAAAAGTCAAATTTTTGCAGCGTAAAAACTGAAAGTACAGAAAAATTATTTCGTCGTTGTTTTAAAAAAAAACGAGAAAGATTTTCTCAGACAAAAAAAAATTCTCCGAAAAACATTTTCTCCGTTAGTTTGTTTAAAAAAAACGAGAAAAATTTTCTCAGACAAAAAAAAATTCTTCGAAAAAAATTACCGTAAAAAAAAACATTTGTCGGAAAAAAATTTTTCTCCAAAAATTTTTTCTCCAAAAAACATTTCTCACAAAAATTTTTTTACGACAAAAAAACAAAATCTCCGAAAAATTTTTTTCAGGAAATAAATATTTTCTTCCGAAAAAAAATTTCTCTCCGAAAAAACATTTCATCGACAAAAATTTTTCTACAAAACAAAATTTTCCAGGAAAATAAAGGTCTTCGTTCAAGAAAGATTTTTTCTAGAAATATTTTTCTCTAAAAATTTTTCTACAAAAAAAGTTTTCTCCAAAAAATTTCGCCGGAGAAAAGATTTCATCGAAAAAAATTTTTCTCCACAAAAAAAAAAGTTCATCGAAAAAAATTTTTCATACAAAAAAATTTTTCCGAAAAAAAATTTCTACAAAAAAAAATTTTCTCAGAAAGTTTTTCTTCAAGAAAGATTTTCTAAGAAAATTTTTTCTTACAAAAATTTTTTTCTACAAAAAAGTTTTTCTCCAAACAAACTCCCGAAAAAAAAATTATCGCCAAAACAATTTTTCGCCGAAAAAATTCATTCGAAAAAAATTTTTCTACAAAAACATTTTTCTCGAGAAAAAAAATTTTTCGTCAAAAAATCTTTCCACCGAAAAAAGATTTTTTTCTAAGAAAATTTTGCTCTTACAAAAATTTTGCTCAAAAACAGTTTTTCTACAAAAAAAATTTTCTCCGAAAAAAAATTTTCTCCAAAAAAAATTTGCCTGAAAAATATTTTTCGCGCCAATCTCTATAACTTAGGAAAATGCGGGACATAACCAATTTTACTTTGAAAGTAAGGAGAAATTGAATTATATTCGAATCTTACAGACCAGCAAATTCGGTTATAACGCTTTAACGCTAGAAGAATTGATCAAAACCTCTGTTATCCTGCAGTCATGGGGTGATGAATTTCACCTAATGGCATTGTCTTTGGCACTCAAGCGACCGATTTATAGCTATGGTTCACTGATCGATGTTACCGAGTCAGCGTTTTTGAGCTACGAACAATTTCGACTGAATTACGAGGAAGAGTCATTTCATAATCATTTCAAATACATCGGTGATGCAAACGATGCGAACAATGAGCCGATACTCCTTCACTACGACGGCCATAGCCACTATAGTTCCGTACTCAAAAGATCTGATTGTGTTAAGCCGTTGGTGCCGTTAGTTCAAATAATTGACGTTTTATTCAATGGTAATGAATTGGCACAGCCAAATTTATATGGTTTTGTATGGTAGAAAGAAAATCATTAAATTCCACTGCCAGGTGAACCAGAAAAATTGGTAGATGTATCCGAGGCGACGGCCGACAAGAAAGAAAATGAAAATGACGAAAGTACTTACCGACACGACGATGAAAGAAATGACGAGATTGTTAAGCTGAAGAGAGCTTTATGGCAGAAAGACGAGCTTTTGCGACGCCATGACTTATTGTTTCAGGAGGTGAAAAGAATGCTGGACAACCAAAAAATTGACCTTATGCAACTACAAATATTTGTTGATTTTATAGAAGATAGTCGAAATTAGATGTTTGTGCTCTTTTATGTTTAACTCATCTGTTAGCAGCCGTCATCTCCTAATAAAGGTTGAAATGATAATGTTGTTTAGAAGTTATTGTATATCACGCGGAGTTTCACTCATTATGGAATGTCTTGCGAATACTCGCTTACTTCTGTATATCTGAGCAACAAAAGTGGGGAGGAGTGGGGCGACGCAAGTTTTTCTTTGTCGACTTACAATGTCCAAAATGATTCTCGTCCAATTACAAAAATGGTGATATCAGTAGGGGTGACGCACATTCAACTTCAATACGCAGAAGAAAGCTGAAAGTACAAAAAAATTGTTTCTTTGTTACTGGGGCCAATAGATTTCCATATTTTTCTTGTAAATTTTTTGTTGCGTAGACTTGCGTCTCGGCCCCTTGTTTACTACCATGAGGACATGATACTTCAAACGATATGAACGCGATGCGAGGCAATAGCTACATTGACACGATGAAACGGTGTGAAACGAGTGCCGGAATATCCTATTTTACCCGATGGTAACACAACGTTTTCTGTGTGTGCGCTATAGTTATTCCCACGAAATACAATTAATCGCATACGTCCGTCGTCGAACATGTGTGTTAGTGCTAAGTAATCAAAGTAAATGGGCGCAAAATTGAACTAAACGGTCGGAAAAGATGTTGCAAGCAAAATAGAGCGTGGTTTGCGTCACTTTTCATCAGGCAATAGCTGAATAAGATTCGATACACAACTAAGGCTTCATTCGCCCACAATGAGGTGTATTACCGCCCATCCTGTGGAATATGACAGTCGATGATCTCCTGACTAAATTGAATAACGCAGGTTGCATTGCAGTGGGCTATGCAGACGACATTGCGATTCCGGGAGCATTCGAAGAAGTGATTAGCGAACTCATGCAAAGAATCTTTAGAATCGTCGAAAAATGGTGTGGAGAAACGGGACTTTCTGTGAATGCAGTAAAAACCGGACTCGTACTATTCAAGCATAAGAACAAGAAAGTTGCCTTGACTATGAGAATGCCAAAGCTTTTCGGAACTCAGCTAGTAATGGCAGTCAAGGTAAAATATCTTGGAGTCATATTATTAGATGAGAAGTTGACATGGATTCCTCACATAGAAGAGAAGATCAATAAAGCGGTTAGAGTCTTCTGGCAGTGCAGGAAAGCATTCGGGAAGAGCTGGTGGTTAAAGCCTTCAGTTCTATACTGGATGTATAGAGCAATTGTGAGACCAATCTTAAGCTACGGCTGTATGTTTTGGTCACACAGGGCAGAGACTAAATCGATAGAAAAAAAACTAGCTGTAGTACAGAGACTCGCTTGTCTCAGTGTGACAGGAGTAATGACGTCGACCCCGACGGCGGCGTTGGAGATTTTACTATCGGTATGTCCCATTGGTTTGTTCGTCAAACAGCAAGCCAGGATGACAGTAGCGAGATTGTACAGGAGTGGACACTGGACAGCGGCAGGTAGAAATGAGGGACATGCGAGCATTTTAGTTGACCTGATCGGAAGATTTAGGAACATGGAAATGCCTAGTGACCACATCGAAACCACTTTTCGGTTTGACAAAGGTCTTGACACGGTGATACCCGAGAGGATGGAGTGGGAAAATGGAGCTCCACCGACAAGGGGGGACATAACGGTATTCACAGACGGATCTAAAACGAATGAATGTACGGGAGCAGGAATATACTGCGAAGAATTGGAACTTAACGTTTCGATTCCGCTGGGAGTCTCTGCGACTGTCTTTCGGAAGCTCTGGCGATTAACAGGACTTGCCACACGCTGATAGATCAGCAAGTGACAGGAAACATGATAGTTATCTGCGCAGATAGCAAATCGACGATAAAAGCGATATCATCTCACAAATTCTCAAATTCTCAAAATTAATCGTAGAGACAAGAGAAGGCATGGAAACCTTATCAGAGAACAATCAGGTGTCCCTGGTATGGGTTCCGGGCCACTCAAGCATTCTGGGAAATGAAAGAGCGGATGAATTGGCGAGAATTGGGAGCGGAACGGGATTTGTGGGGCCAGAGCCAGTATTAGGCATTCATGCCGAGGCAATGGTGAGACTTTTGAAGCAGGAAGCAGAAGAGGGACACCAAAAAACTTGGACTAAACTACAAAACTGTAGACAATCCAAAGAGATGTTGGAGCGATGCAACTGGCGAACCACCAAATATCTTTTGAGCTTGAAAAGGAAATGCTTGAGACTGTTAGTCGGAGTGCTAACCGGACACATTAACCTGAGATATCATCTGAATAAGATGGGACTCAACGAGGACCCCTGCTGCAAAAGGTGCGGTAACGTACCGGAAACAGCAAAAGATTTCCTATGCCACTGCATGGCATTATCTAGTCTCAGGACAAAACATCTAGGAGATTTCTATATCACACTAGATGAATTTAAAGCAGTACCAATACCCAATGTGCTATCTTTTATTACAGAGAGCAAATGGTTAGAAACGACGCCACAGTAACAAAACTGATACGAAACCAAAATACACACACATATATCACACGACAATAGACCAGATACCATCAACATTAACAAACACATCATCACCATACATAAACCAACCATAGACCAATCAATCAATCTCCAGAAAAAATTTTCTTTGAAAAAAATTTTTCTCCAAAAAAAATTTTCTCCAAAAAAATTTTCTTTCCGAAAAAAATTGTTTTCCAACACTTCGTATCACCTTCGACTACCTTCCGAATACTTTGTGCCACCTTCGGCTACCTTCATCTACCTTCGGAACACTTCGTGTCACCAATTCTTATCAGTGATTTATATAACTTTCCTGAAGAAACCAATTATCTAGATATTCTTATTCATAATTTGGCAAAAAATCCAAGATGGCGCTGCTATGACAGCTGGCAGCCATTTTCTGAAGACACAAAAAAATTCTCCTGACCAAACTCTATAACTTTCTAGAAGAAAACATCTCTATAAGTAGTGTCATTACGGAGCTACAATTCGAAAACTGAAAAAGTATAAATGAAAATCCAAGATGGCGGCGCTATGACCAATTAACCAAATTCTTCCGATTTCAAAATCAGACATCCTTCGGAAAAGCTTTAACAAAGCTTCTTTTGTTCTTTTGCCTAAGCTTTTCCGAATGATGTACGATTTTCAAATCGGAAGAATTTTGTTAATTGGGCTGGTAGCCATTTTCTTATGATCACAAAAAATTCTCCTGATGAAACTCTATAACTTTCTAGAAGAAACCAACTCTGCAAGTGTTATCATTCCGAAACTAAAATTCGAAAACCAAAAAAAACCTAATTTATTGCTTAAGAAAATTCAAGATGGCGCCAGTTTGACTGCTGGCAGCCATTTTCTTAAGATCCCAAAAA